>OX457037.1:83124104-83126604 GCA_949752735.1 Lumbricus terrestris | reverse complement strand
TAATCTAGATACTCATCCCCGCACTAATGATTTCCTAGATGTTATGTCCTCCTTTCTCTTTCATCCTCTTATTCATGCACCTACTAGGATCACCAAGGTATCCTCCACCTTGATCGATAACATCTTCTCTAACTCCCTTAATTTTAAAGATAGCTCTGGCTTACTTCTCTCGGATGTAAGTGATCATCTTCCTATCTTTGTGGTTATTGATCTTCCTCTAAAGCCCACTAGCAAATCCAAAATTGTGTCCTATCGTCCCAACAGTGAGATGGCATTCTCTAACCTCCAAGCTACTCTTAACCTAGAGAACTGGGGTGAGACATTAAACTTAACTAACCCTGACCTTATCCTCAACTCCTTGAATACCAAACTACTTCACTGTTATAATACTATAGTCATCCCTTAATAACTAGGAAAGCTAGAATATATAAAACTAAAATGAAACCTTGGCTGTCCCCGTCCCTTCTTAAATCCTGTAAAACTAAGAATAAACTTTACAAAAGATTTCTGGAAACTAAAACTGATAAGGCATTGACCAAATATAAAAACTATAAAAACAAATTGACTACTATTCTACGCAACTGCGAAAAATTGTACTACACTAATCTCCTTGAGCAACATAGAACTAACCTTGGAAGATTATTAAAACCTTACTTCAGCAAAAAAATCTTAAAGTTACTAAACCGTATGATTGTTGTGAACTGCCTGTTCCTATTATTAAAAAGCTTGCGCCTACCATTTCCAAACCCATTGCTCACCTAATTAATCAATCTTTTATCACTGGCATTGTTCCTAAAGGTATGAAACTTGCTAATATCTCCCCTATTTTTAAATCCAATGATTGTCAGGATATGGCTAATTACAGACCCATTTCTAAACTTACCTGTTTTTCAAAAATTCTTGATAGAGCCATGCATTCTAGATTATCTAATTTCCTCGAAAAGACCAATATCCTATATGATAAGCAATTTGGCTTTAGAAAAGGTCACTCTACTACTCATGTAATCCTTAAAGTCATTGACAAACTATCGGACGCCATTGACATCCGTAATAGAGCTATTGGTGTTTTCCTGGATTTATCGAAGGCTTTCGATACCATCAAGCATGATATTTTAATTGAGAAACTCCGCTATTGAGGATCCTACCACTAGGGCATTAGAGGAATGGTTTTAGAATGGTTTAAATCTTACTTATCCAATAGACACCAACTAGTAACCTATCGTGGAGCGACGTCTGATTTGGCCACCATATGTTTTGGGGTTGCAAGTATCTATCCTTGGCCCTCTGCTCTTTTTAGTTTATATTAATGTTATAAGTAATTGCTCCAATAAGCTCCTCTTTTATTTATTCGCTGACGACACCACAGTTTTTATATCGTCTAAAAACATAAGTGACCTGTTTGATAGTATGAACTCTGAATTACTTCATTTATCTGCTTGGTTTAATGCTAAATCCTTATCTCTCAATATTACAAAATCCAATTATATCATATTCTCTAGTACAGGTAAGAAAATCCCCGACGAACCTTCAAAAAGTATCATTCTTAACAATATCCCTATTAAGCGTGTATCTCAGACCAAATTTTTGGGACTGATCATTGACGAGCACCTTAGTTGGAAATTCCATATCACCCTTACTAGGAATAAAATTGCTAAGTCTATTGGAATAATTAATAGGCTTCAAAATATTCTTCTCCCCTCCACGCTTAAAACACTCTATAATACCTTTGTCTTACCTTATCTTAGCTATGGTACTATTATATGGGCCGGAGGTTACAAAACTCACCTTGCACCTCTATTACTATAACAGAAACGTGCAGTGAGAATTATCTCTGGCTCCCACTATTTGGCTGCCTCTGCTGGTCTCTTTAAAAATCTCGACCTGCTAACGGTTTATGACTTATTTAAACTCCAACTCATGGGCGTAGACCTAGGGGGGGACAGGGGGGACGGTCTCCCCAATGAAAGTGTTGGGGAGGACGGCCCATGCATTTGCCCCCCCCCCCCCAATAGTTGAGCCTCAAGACTAAAAAAAGTCATAGAAAATTTCTTCGACGAGATTTGGCCGGATGACTAAAAAAAATAGAAAATTTCCTCAAGATTTTGGGCCGGATGACTAAAAAAAAAGGTCATCACTTTTTTTTGGCGGCGAAAATAAGAAATATTTTTTAGATTTCGCCGGTCGTCAGAAATTTTCAAGAAAATCTCGCGTCTTTCCGTCCCCCCCCCAATTCTTGGCCCAGGTCTCCGCCTATGCTCCAACTGGCAGTATTTATGTACCGTCATCAGCATAATTTATTGCCTAGTCTATTTAGGGACTATTTTATAACTAACGCTTCTATTCACATTTATGTATCGTCATCAGCATAATTTATTGCCTAGTCTATTTAGGGACTATTTTATAACTAACGCTTCTATTCACAACTACAACACCAGATCACGTTTCAACATACATGTGGTGTATGTTGAAACGTGATCTGGTGTTGTAGTTGTGAATAGAA
>OX457037.1:83019104-83114104 GCA_949752735.1 Lumbricus terrestris | reverse complement strand
ACAACATGGTAGCTGTGACAGTGAGACTACAACTAAAGTTCATCAAAAAGAGAAGGATAAAGACATTTAAGTGGAACAAAGAGAAGATAAAGACGAAGATGAGCGAACTATCTGAGAGAATAGAGGAAAAAGTAGAAACGCTAAAAGAAGGATCAACAGCAGAGGAAAGGTGGATGAATCTAAAGGAGACAATGGTTAAAGAGGCGACAGAAACTGTGGGATTTCAAAAGAGTATTGAACCTCGCAAGCCATGGATAACACCGGAGATGGTCAAAGATATGGAAGAGAGAAGAAAATAGAAACACCAGAACACAGAGGAAGCTAAAAAAGAGTATAAAAGACTTAATAATCAATTAAGAAGAACAACGAATAAAGCAAGAGAGGAATGGTGGAAGAAAAGATGCACGGAGCTAGAGATACTCCAGGAACAAGGACGCCACGATCTAGTGTATGGGAAAATAAAATCACTGGAAAAGAAAAAGAACATGGGAAGAGGAAGCACTATCAAAGATAAGGATGGCAGGCTAATAGAAGACTCTGGAGATATAAGGAAAAGATGGAAGGAATATGTGGAGGAGCTGTGCACAGGAAATACCAACATTGAGGAGGAAGTGGAGAAGCAAGCGAAGGAGCAGGAGGAGGCACAAACAGAGGACACCATTGGGCCATGGGTGATGAAAGAAGAGGTCTTGGCTGCAATAGAAGACATAAAAAACGGCAAGGCAGAAGGAATTGATAACATCCCAATAGAAATGCTGAGGAACCTAGGAGAGAAAGCTATGAATGAAGTGGTGCAACTATGCCAGGACATATAGCACAGGAGAATGGCCAGAGGACTTTCTACAGACCATAGTTATACCACTACAGAAGAAAAGGAATGCAATAAACTGTGAGGACAATCGTACTATAAGTCTCCTTACACACGCATCAAAGGTACTGCTAAGAATAATAACAAAAAGACTGCAGACAAAAGCGGAAACGGATAAGTGCTTGGGAGAGGAACAATATGGGTTCAGGAAGGGTAGAGGGACAAGAGATGCAGTGGCACCGCTGAGAGTAATAGCAGAAAGAAGCATTCAGCATGGACAAGATATTTACATCTGCTTCGTCGACTACGAAAAAGCTTTTGACAGAGTGGACTGGAAGAAATTGATGGGAATACTGAGACGAATAGGGGTGGACTGGCGAGAAAGAAGATTGATAGGCAATCTATACATGGGGCAAAGAGTCAAGATAAGAATCGATGGAGAATTCTCAGAGCCGGCAAAAATAGGACGAGGAGTGAGGCAAGGATGCCCACTGTCACCAATTCTATTCAACATCTATATTGAAGAAATTGTCAGAGAAACGCTAGAGGAGGGGGTAAAAGTGGGTGGGAAAATGGTGAAAGCATTGAGATTTGCAGACGACCAGGCGATGTTGGCAGGCAGTCAAGAGGGTCTACAAATGATGATGGACCGCTTAAATAGAATATTGCTGAACTACGAAATGAGAATTAACATAAAGAAAACAAAGGTGATGAAGATAAGTAAGAGAGGAGAGGAAACGGTAAACATCCCATTAAATGGTGAGGAAATAGAACAGGTAAAGAAGTTCTGATATCTAGGAAGTGTGGTTACAGAGGATGCAAGGTGCCACGTGGAAATAAAAAGAAGAATAGCTATGGGAAAAGATGCTTTCTACAAAAGGGGGAAGCTACTCAGAGGCAGTCTAAACATGACGCTGAAGAAGAGAATGGTGAAGACACTGGTATGGAGTGTTGTCCTGTACGGCTCGGAGACGTGGACAATGCGGCAAGAAGACATAAAACGCCTAGAGCAGGGGTTCTCAAACTTTATTTTTATTGTACCCCCAAGTAAAGAAATCGAATGATGGCGTACCCCCTGCAAAGTCAGGCTAGAAACAAAATACCATTGTGAGGTTCCCCCTTGCAGTGACAACTTGAAGCCCATTAAATTTAATTATTGTTGGCATCGCTTATTAGTGTCGTTGTATATATATATATATATATATATATATATATATATATATATATATATATATATATATATATATATATAGGCTATAGGGAGCACAATTTAGTTTGAATCATAATCTTATCAACAAAATTTAAGTTAAAAGAAAAAATTGGTCTATAGCACCTGTAAGAAAGAGCCAACCTATAGTGCTGTTGGTGGTTTAGACTAGCACAGATTTAAAATGTCTGGCTTAGCCTCATATTTGTCAATTTCAAACGCAAACTAACCCCATGTTTGTTTTGATAGCAAGAATAATTTAAAAACCAGCTTCACTCAGATATGACGCACACTGAAAGGAATCACAAAATTTAAAGTTCGATCAGAAATTAAGCGCTTCTGAGTAGATACACTAAAGAGGCGCTATATAAATGCCTGAAATGAATGAATGAATACACTCATATACTTTTTGCCGTCCATGTGTTACATCCTTGTGCATGTAATGTGGCACATCTTAGCAACAATATTAGACCTAACCTACATACATCAGTGATGACGGGCTTTACATAAGAAAATTATTATATTTCTACAGTTGCGTTTCTGAGTATACCTACACTTATAAATGTGGAGGCCGCCTACAAACTTGAGGCCTGCAGGCGCGTCTTACTGACGTATTGTTTTGAAGGCCCCACGCATGTCTTATTATGGGTCCACCCTATTAGGAATTACATTGTTATAAACGCCGTGCTAAAGAGACTAGGCTTACAAACTCTCTGTAGCCTACTGATCTGAGTCAGTGTAAGTGCCATGGCGTTACTTATGCACAAAATCAATAATATTTATATTAGGTTTGCTGAAGCTGTAGGTCTACATGACTTTTGAGGTATTCGATCCGACTCCGATTTGAGGCCTTTAGTTTGTAAGGTGTAAAAATACGAGTTTCATAAATAAACAGACACAAGTAGATCTATTAGAGGCATAATGAGCAGCTGAAATGAATTTGGAGACCCATTCAACCTGAAGGGTTTGGAGCGCCATAACGGCACTATCCAGACCATGGACTGGTCTTAAGACGAACAAAATCATCATCATCAGAGCCGTAGTCGCCGTTATCGTCATCCTCGCCATCATCATTATCATCACCACCTCCAAAAGAACAACATCGGCATCATCAGCAGTATTATCATCATCTCCTCAAACATCCATCATCATCATCATCATCATCATCATCATCATCATCATCATCATCATCATCATCATCATCGCATTCCGGCGGTCTGTAGAATGGTGGTGAAGACTGTGTAAGGCTTATAGTCGGCGCTGTCGTCTCAAAGTGAATAGTCAGATCTGGCTACGTACCATGAGTCGTGCCAAAAATATTACCTAATAATTATTGTGGAATAAATTGGCAAATTTTGATGGTGCATGTGTGTGTGTGTGTGCGTGCATGCGTGTGTGTCCCACAGTCTGTGTGTGTTTGCGCGCGTGTGTGTTTGTGTGTATTGATGTGTATTGTATCAACATACAATCTCGGAATTTTCCAAATTCTAATTAAAGGCTACAATGCACAAGTGCACATGAGAGCAGTACGAGAATGGTAGAAAACTAACTGATGGGAATCAGACAATGATCTACGAGGTAAGTGGCACGACGGCGTTCAGATTTGAAAATAAGTGCATGGACGCCGTCTATGACCGTCCAGGCACACTTTAAACCCTGATCTCATCCAGCATTTCAAATACTTTTTTCAAATGCACAGCTTTTAAAAAGAAGATAAGAGAGAAATGCAATTAGGCACTAAGCCTACAGAGCAAGTTGAAGCAATGGTTTGTTGTTGAATCACTTTTACAACCCTTATTATGGGGCCATCATGTGCTGTTGAGTTAACCGGGCAACCTGTTTATTTAGCTGCAAGGTTGATCCGTTGGTAATGAAGCTCGTACGGTTTTGTTCGACCCCCGCTGTCTCTCTTTGTTTATCCGATTGAGATGTAGCGCCAGTGTAGATAAGGATTTCTATGCGTGCCAACCCCTTATGCTCCTAAGCTGTGTTTGTCTGTGTGTGTGTGTGTGTGTTTGTGTGCGCGCGCGTGTATGCATGTGTGTAATGACGTATAGACATGGATACAGTGTTTAATCTATTCCCCCTCCTGTGGGGGAATCAAAGGGGCATGAGTAGCGAAACGAGAGTCCGGCGGATCCATTCAATTCAGACCGAAATTCAAGTCGAGACAACTACTGCATATATTTAATCCAGACTTAAATTCAAGTCGAGGCAACTCCAGGATCCGTTCAATTCAGACCGAAATTCAAGTCGAGACAACTACTGGATGCATTTAATCCAGACTTAAATTCAAGTCGAGGCAACTCCGGGATATATTTAATTCAGACCGAAATTCAAGTCGAGACAACTACTGGATACATTTAATCCAGACTTAAAGTCAAGTCGAGGCAACTCCGGGATATATTTAATTCAGACCGAAATTCAAGTCGAGACAACTACTGGATACATTTAATCCAGACTTAAAGTCAAGTCGAGGCAACTCCGGGATATATTTAATTCAGACCGAAATTCAAGTCGAGACAACTACTGGATACATTTAATCCAGACTTAAATTCAAGTCGAGATAACTACTGGATACATTTAATCCAGACTTAAATTCAAGTCGAGGCAACTCCGGGATACATTCAATTCAGACTTACATTCAGTCGAGGCAATTCCGGGATACATTCAATTCAGACTTAAATTCAAGTCGAGGTAACTTCGGGATACATTCAAATTTAAAGCGGGACAAGCCATTCGCAAAATCTTAAAATCTAAGTCATTTGTCAAGTAGGTAAAAAAGTAAAGGGGCAGATGCATGGGCGCCCGCACATAGGGGCAAGGGGGGCACTTGCCCCCTGGAAAATTTACACCTATTTTTCTAACTACTACTTTTGGGGTTTAAGAAATTTCTTCTCATTGAAATACTAATGTTACGAATGATACACTTCAATGAAAGTCAGAAATTTAAGTATAGAAATCTCTTTAGAAATAAAAAAGTTCCTAATTTTCTGCCTTGCATTTGTTTAAGCTCCTGCTGAAAACGGTAACAATGACTTTTAACTCTCCCATGGGTGCCCATACAAATAGTATTCCTATCGATTATGGTCTACTTGACTGGAATCTCGCTGTAGGCTTATGCAATTTTTCACAACTACACAAAAAGTAATTTTCGATAAATTACACTAATGTAAACATCAACAGCCAATTGAAATTAAGTCAGAGAGATCTAGATATTCACCAGGGTTATATATGGAATCATGTCTGCATTAAATCAGGCTGCATTTGGTCCATTTTTCATGCTGCCAGCTAGTACAAGCTGTAGAGAAACGTGGATAATTGGTTCTGGTTATCACGCCTTGAAATTTTCTCCCAATGTCTCGTCTGTTCAAAAGAAATGATACCCCATTCTTCTGATCCTCGGGATCCTCCACATTCCTAAACGACACCTCATGAACATCTGACCCTCTGGCTACCAGACTCTAACATCTTACTTGACTACCCTTTGAACAGCCTGCTGACTCGATGCAGTGCTTCTGAATAAGCTGGTGCCGTACAGTTGACTTTGGAGTGGCATTTTAGAAGAACTCTCGAAATTATGATTAAATTATCCAAGTAACCAGGGCTTTTTTAGCATGCAGTTGTACACAAAATGTTAATTCTAAAGGGATTTGTGCAGTTTTAGAAGCACTTTTATACAGTTAAAGGAGAATGGCGATGCTTGTAGTTTATGGAGTCTCGCACCCTTAGGCCTGCGCCAGAGATGACTTCGTTAATATTAACCAGCGCTGCATGTAACCTGCCTATAAGCATCTTTGCTAATAATAATTATTCTATTCTAAACCGACTATCGTTAGCTACGGCACTTTGCCTTTGAGCATCTGTGTCATTGTAATCTGCTACAACTACAGGCTCCTAATCAGTCGTATACAATGAAATGCATAATAATCATGCAATTTCAGATGCAACTAGACTAAAGGTTTCTTTCTGACTTAATAATTATTAATCATCCGCACCTAATTACTAAAACGATGTGACAATCCTTGTATACAATCAATTTTTTTCCTTAGATCTATTCCATTATCATCAGCTCCATCATCATGGGCATCGTGATCACTTTATCTATATAAATAAAGAGAAGATTCTGTCTGTCTGTATGTCTGTATGTCTGTCTGTCTGTCTGTCTGTTTGACCGGGATGCATTTCCACAGTTTTTGAGCTTTTCACTCTAAACCTTCACTACTGTTTAGGTCTCGGCATGAGACACCCAAACGAGAGGTTGGCGATTCCGTACCACCATGGGTCCAGGGAGGGGGCGAAACCCCCAAAGTCTACTTTTTCAGACAGCGAGACAGACACACAGAAGGACAGGTAAGCAGACGGACCAAGGGACATACGCACAGACAGACAGAGAGACAGACACACAGAAGGACAGGTAAACAGACTGACCAAGGGACATACGCACAGACAGACAGAGAGACAGACACACAGAAGGACAGGTAAACAGACTGACCAAGGGACATACGCACAGACAGACAGCGAGACAGACACACAGAAGGACAGGTAAACAGACGGACCAACGGACATACGCTCAGACAGACAGAGAGACAGACACACAGAAGGACAGGTAAGCAGACGGACCAAGGGACATACGCACAGACAGACAGCGAGACAGACACACAGAAGGACAGGTAAGCCGACTGACTAAGGGACATACGCACAGACAGACAGCGAGACAGACACACAGAAGGACAGGTAAACAGACAGACCAAGGGACATACGCACAGACAGACAGCGAGACAGACACACAGAAGGACAGGTAAACAGACGGACCAAGGGACATACGCACAGACAGACAGAGAAACAGACACACAGAAGGACAGGTAAACAGACTGACCTAGGGACATACGCACAGGCAGACAGCGAGACAGACACACAGAAGGACAGATAGACAGACGGACCAACGGGCATACACACAGACAGACACATAGACGGATGGTTAGTCAGTCAGTCTATTGAACGGGCTCACGTACACACATATTGACGAACACACGCAGACGGACAGATAGGCAGCCGGACAGTCCAACAGACATGGAGCCTGACGGACGTAGTTTATACTGGATACAATGTTATGTAGAATTACAATCGCGATTAGGGCGACACTGGTGAGTGCTTAAGCGTTACGTTAGCGTATAACGGCTAATATTTTGCCCTTGTTTGGCAGAAAGTATAAGGACAGACACATAGAAGGTCATGCAAGCAGAGGGATTGACCAACGGACATAAGTACAGACAGACAGCGGGACAGACACACAGAAGGACAGGTAGACAGACAGACTGGACAACGGACACACACACAGACAGACAGCGAGACAGACACACAGAAGGACTGGTAAGCAGACTGACCAAGGGACATACGCACAGACAGACAGAGAGACAGACACACAGAAGGACAGGTAAACAGACTGACCAAGGGACATACGCACAGACAGACAGCGAGACAGACACACAGAAGGACAGGTAAGCAGACTGACCAAGGGACATACGCACAGACAGACAGAGAGACAGACACACAGAAGGAGGGGTAAACAGACGGACCAAGGGACATACCCACAGACAGACAGCGAGACAGACACACAGAAGGACAGGTAAGCAGACTGACCAAGGGACATACGCACAGACAGACAGAGAGACAGACACACAGAAGGACAGGTAAGCAGACTGACCAAGGGACATACGCACAGACAGACAGAGAGACAGACACACAGAAGGACAGGTAAACAGACGGACCAAGGGACATACGCACAGACAGACAGCGAGACAGACACACAGAAGGACAGGTAAGCCGACTGACTAAGGGACATACGTACAGACAGACAGCGAGACAGACACACAGAAGGACAGATAGACAGACGGACCAACTGGCATACACACAGACAGACACATAGACGGATGGTTAGTCAGTCAGTCTATTGAACGGGCTCACGTACACACATATTGACGAACACACGCAGACGGACAGATAGGCAGCCGGACAGTCCAACAGACATGGAGCCTGACGGACGTAGTTTATACTGGATACAATGTTATGTAGAATTACAATCGCGATTAGGGCGACACTGGTGAGTGCTTAAGCGTTACGTTAGCGTATAACGGCTAATATTTTGCCCTTGTTTGGCAGAAAGTATAAGGACAGACACATAGAAGGTCATGCAAGCAGAGGGATTGACCAACGGACATAAGTACAGACAGACAGCGGGACAGACACACAGAAGGACAGGTAGACAGACAGACTGGACAACGGACACACACACAGACAGACAGCGAGACAGACACACAGAAGGACTGGTAAGCAGACTGACCAAGGGACATACGCACAGACAGACAGAGAGACAGACACACAGAAGGACAGGTAAACAGACTGACCAAGGGACATACGCACAGACAGACAGCGAGACAGACACACAGAAGGACAGGTAAGCAGACTGACCACGGGACATACGCACAGACAGACAGAGAGACAGACACACAGAAGGAGGGGTAAACAGACGGACCAAGGGACATACCCACAGACAGACAGCGAGACAGACACACAGAAGGACAGGTAAGCAGACTGACCAAGGGACATACGCACAGACAGACAGAGAGACAGACACACAGAAGGACAGGTAAACAGACGGACCAAGGGACATACGCACAGACAGACAGAGAGACAGACACACAGAAGGACAGGTAAGCAGACGGACCAAGGGACATACGCACAGACAGACAGCGAGACAGACACACAGAAGGACAGGTAAGCCGACTGACTTAGGGACATACGCACAGACAGACAGCGAGACAGACACACAGAAGGACAGGTAAACAGACGGACCAAGGGACATACGCACAGACAGACAGCGAGACAGACACACAGAAGGACAGGTAAACAGACGGACCAAGGGACATACGCACAGACAGACAGCGAGACAGACACACAGAAGGACAGGTAAGCGGACTGACGAAGGGACATACGCACAGACAGACAGCGAGATAGACACACAGAAGGACAGGTAAACAGACGGACCAAGGGACATACGCACAGACAGACAGCGAGACAGACACACAGAAGGACAGGTAAACAGACGGACCAACGGACATACGCACAGACAGACAGAGAGACAGACACACAGAAGGACAGGTAAACAGACGGACCAAGGGACATACGCACAGACAGACAGCGAGACAGACACACAGAAGGACATGTAAGCCGACTGACTAAGGGACATACGCACAGACAGACAGCGAGACAGACACACAGAAGGACAGGTAAACAGACGGACCAAGGGACATACGCACAGACAGACAGCGAGACAGACACACAGAAGGACAGGTAAACAGACGGACCAAGGGACATACGCACAGACAGACAGCGAGACAGACACACAGAAGGACAGGTAAGCGGACTGACCAAGGGACATACGCACAGACAGACAGGGAAACAGACACACAGAAGGACAGGTAAACAGACGGACCAAGGGACATACGCACAGACAGACAGCGAGACAGACACACAGAAGGACAGGTAAGCAGACTGACCAAGGGACATGCGCACAGACAGACAGCGAGACAGACACACAGAAGGACAGGTAAACAGACGGACCAACGGACATACGCACAGACAGACAGAGAGACAGACACACAGAAGGACAGGTAGACAGACGGACCAAGGGACATACGTACAGACAGACAGCGAGACAGACACACAGAAGGACAGGTAAACAGACGGACCAAGGGACATACGTACAGACAGACCGCGAGACAGACACACAGAAGGACAGGTAAACAGACTGACCAAGGGACATGCGTACAGACAGACAGCGAGACAGACAAACAGAAGGACAGGTAAACAGACTGACCAAGGACATACGCACAGACAGACAGAGAGACAGACACACAGAAGGACAGGTAAGCAGACTGACCAAGGGACATACGCACAGACAGACAGAGAGACAGACACACAGAAGGAGGGGTAAACAGACGGACCAAGGAACATACGTACAGACAGACAGCGAGACAGACACACAGAAGGACAGGTAAGCAGACTGACCAAGGGACATACGCACAGACAGACAGAGAGACAGACACACAGAAGGACAGGTAAACAGACGGACCAACGGACATACGCACAGACAGACAGAGAGACAGACACACAGAATGGCAGGTAAACAGACGGACCAAGGGACATACGCACAGACAGACAGCGAGACAGACACACAGAAGGACAGGTAAGCCGACTGACTAAGGGACATACGCACAGACAGACAGCGAGACAGACACACAGAAGGACAGGTAAACAGACGGACCAAGGGACATACGCACAGACAGACAGCGAGACAGACACACAGAAGGACAGGTAAACAGACGGACCAAGGGACATACGCACAGACAGACAGCGAGACAGACACACAGAAGGACAGGTAAGCGGACTGACCAAGGGACATACGCACAGACAGACAGAGAAACAGACACACAGAAGGACAGGTAAACAGACGGACCAAGGGACATACGCACAGACAGACAGCGAGACAGACACACAGAAGGACAGGTAAGCAGACTGACCAAGGGACATACGCACAGACAGACAGCGAGACAGACACACAGAAGGACAGGTAGACAGACGGACCATCGGACATACGCACAGACAGACAGAGAGACAGACACACAGAAGGACAGGTAAACAGACGGACCAAGGGACATACGTACAGACAGACAGCGAGACAGACACACAGAAGGACAGGTAAAGAGACGGACCAAGGGACATACGTACAGACAGACAGCGAGACAGACACACAGAAGGACAGGTAAACAGACTGACCAAGGGACATGCGTACAGACAGACAGCGAGACAGACAAACAGAAGGACAGGTAAACAGACGGACCAAGGGACATACGCACAGACAGACAGCGAGACAGACACACAGAAGGACAGGTAAACAGACGGACCAACGGACATACGCACAGACAGACAGAGAGACAGACACACAGAAGGACAGGTAAACAGACGGACCAACGGACATACGCACAGACAGACAGAGAGACAGACACACAGAAGGACAGGTAAACAGACGGACCAAGGACATACGTACAGACGGACAGCGAGACAGACACACAGAAGGACAGGTAAACAGACTGACCAAGGGACATGCGTACAGACAGACAGCGAGACAGACAAACAGAAGGACAGGTAAACAGACGGACCAAGGGACATACGCACAGACAGACAGCGAGACAGACACACAGAAGGACAGGTAAACAGACTGACCTAGGGACATACGTACAGACAGACAGAGAGACAGACACACAGAAGGACAGGTAAACAGACTGACCAAGGGACATACGCACAGACAGACAGCGGGACAGACACGTAGACGGATGGTTAGTCAGTCAGTCTGTTGAACGGTCACACGTACAGACATATAGAGGAACACACGCAGACGGACAGGTAGACAGCCGGACAGCCCAGCAGACATGGAGCCTGACGGACGTAGTTTATGATGGATACAATGTTATGTAGAATTACAATCGCGATTAGGGCGACACTGGTGAGTGCTTAAGCGTTACGTTAGCGTATAACGGCTAATATGTCGCCTTTGTATGGCAGAAAGTATAAGAAGAGGAGCCAATGTTTATAAAAGCATAATTCGTTATTATGTTCGCCGCTCATGAGCACTTTAGATTTCTAATCTCCTCTCCTGAAAAAGTTATATTTGGTGTTAACAGATATTTTTTGGAGAAAGCCTGGATATTAGTAGCTTAGATTATTTCAAGGCATGGGGCAAGATTTCAAAACAATAAGACGCGTATATTTAGAAAAAATCGCGTTTTACTAAAATGCATGGAGATGAGGACCTTATCATTATAATTAGTGCGATGAGATTAGCTATGGATAAGTCTAATTATTATTATTATTATTATTATTATTATTACATCGGATAAATGAATCGTCCAGTCCATTTGTCCGTTGATGGAAATGGATTCGTGTTGGTTGTTGATCAAGGAAACGATCGAGTTTTGTTATTGGATTCAAATCTGGAATTTGCTACAGAAATTCTGACAAATGGAAAACATGGATTACGATGTCCACGGAGAATTGTTCTGGATGAATCAACAAGTCGAGCGCTTGTGGCTGATGGGAGTAATAGTGGATTATTATGATTATTATTATTATTATTATTATTATTATTATTATTATTATTATTATTATTATTATTATTATTATTATTATTATCACATTTATTTCTTCAAAAACTAACACAATCACATGCAGACAAGTAAAATTATCGTCTTCAACGTTGGGCCTTATTATTATTATTATTATTATTATTATTATTACTACTACTACTACTACTACTACTACTACTACTACTACTACTACTACTACTACTACTACCACTACTACTACTACTACTACTACTACTACTACTACTACTACTACTACCAAGCGCGTAACTTTCCTCCAGAAAGTGGTGGTCCAGACGCTCCATTTTGTCTTTGATGGTGCCTTTTTGGTCCTGCCAAAAATTATTTTTTGGCATGGAAGCATTTGGCTGTCTTCCGCTAAGGCTATATATTCATTCTAAAAATCAAGAGGTAGAGTATATAGAAGGTAGATATAAAAACAGAGCCGAGTGAGAATAGAGAGAAACATCGCATCAAAGTTGATAGGGTATAGCCTACTTCAGGGATGCGCAACCTTTTCGTTCATGTCGGCCGCATCAAAGGCTCATATTCTTACCACGGCCGCCAAGATAGCTGTTGCCATGGGCGGAGTTTATCAGGGGCCAGTGGGGCTAAGCCCCCCCACAAGAAGACCCAGAGCCGTTTTTGGCCGTTTAAATGGTATCGTTTTTAGGGCTTAGCCCCCCCCCACGTGAAACTAACGAACGACTAAAAAAAAGGTTGTCAACTTTTTTGGCTGTGAAAACTAGTATTATTCGGGAGATTTCAGCCCGAGGACTAAAAAAAGGTCATCAACTTTTTTGGGCCGGGAAGAGTCTCAGACCCAACAAATTTAGTACTCCAAGAACGGAAACCAAACTCCGCCCATGTCTGCTGCTATGATATTTAAAATGTATTCATGTTTATTGTGACGAGGAATACATGTAGGCTAATGTTAGTAAACAGTGACAATGTCCAGAAATAGGCAAGTTTTCCGTTATAAATAATAAAGTTTACCGACACAAACCTTTCTCGAATCGCTTTCTAATTTTGCAAAGGGATGAGATTCATGACGGCAGAAATGCTGCTTTGCATTGCCCCCTTTTATGGTTTTCATTATTTCACTGCAGATGAGGCATTTCATTGATTGTTTATTAGCTGTCTCCACTACGAAATAATAGGTTTCACATTTCTCATTGAAGCTTCTCTTCTTCTGTTCCAATGTTCGCTTTCTTTTATGAGACATCATAATCGAGAAAATTGACAGCTCACAATTTGGGATCTGCACTAGGTTTATACTTTACATATAGAGTACAGAAAATTCACGTATGCCTATTGGTTCCTCTTCTAGTGAGTGACCTATAAAACCAAGGTCATGGCAGCAAACAGAGGTCTATGCAAGATCAGAGTAGGTAACAATGTCTTAGAGCAAGTAGACACGTTCCCGTATCTGGGATCGTTGATCACAGAAGATGCGGATTGCTCCAAAGAAATCCGAGCGAGACTAGCAAAAATGTAATTTTATTATAATGTCTGTCTGGGTCTCTACAAGATATGGCAGAATCATGGGATACGCATGTCCACAAAATTAAGACTCATAAAGGCATTAGCGTGGCCAGTGGCCACATATGGATGCGAAAGTTGGACACTAAAGAAAGCTGATGAGGACAGAATAAACGCATTCGAAATGAAATGTTTGAGAAGAGTACTACGCATTGCATGGACAGAAAAAAGAACTAATGAATGGGTGCTGGAAAAGGCTGGAACAGATAAAACCCTACTAGCAAATATAAAAGAAAGGAAGATGAGGTACTGTGGTCATATAATCAGAAAGGAAGATGACAACATGGAAAAAGACCTGATACAGGGTACAACACCGGGGGGAAGAGGAAGACCTTGCACGACATGGATGGATAACATTCGAGTCTGGACTGGAATGACGTTGGAACAGGTCACAAGGAGCACGGAAGATCGAAGAGGGTGGAAGAAGATTATTCATGATGCGGCCAACCCTCGCCACGAGGACGGCTGAGGAAGAAGAAGAGGTCATAGCCTGAGGCCTCATAGGCCTACTCATAATTATCTACGACTGACATTTAGTGGCCGCGCTTTCTTGGAAATTAATTTGTAGCTCCCTCTGTCACTGTCTGCCATGCGCCTCTGTTTGTTTGTCTGTTTATCTGTATCTGTCCAACCATCTCATTCTCTTTGTCTTTCTGCATATGCGTCTTATCCACCAAAGATCGCGCTATCAGATTGATAGCAGTTTGCTTTGGTGTAGGCTAGGCCACGATCGGTAAGCCAAAGTGAAAAAAGCTCCATCTCTCTCTCTCTTTCTCTCTCTCTCTCTCTCTCTCTCTCTCTCTCTCTCTCTCTCTCTCTCTCTCTCTCTCTCTTTCTCTCTCTCTCTCTCTTTCACTATATATTATATATATCTCTCTCTCGCTCTCTCTCGCTCTCTGTGTCTGTGTCTGTCTGTCTCTATCACAATATCCCTCTGTCTGTCTGTCTGTCTGTCTCTCCCTCTCTCTCTACTGCTGACATTTTTACTGAGGTTGACCTAGAAAAGAAACCACGGAGAACAGACTCCATGCGGTTATACTGAGAGCATCGGCCACTCTATAATAATAACCATGCACAAACATTGCACACTGCTTAAACTATAACCACATCTCGGACTCAACAACACCGACAGATTTTATGATAAAGAAAGTGAATGCAGACGACAAAAGAACAGCACATATGTTAAAAGAATCTGAATGATCAAGGTAGACATTCTTCACTTTTAATAAATAATTACGCCAATTTTTATGGCGCCGTACCACGACTGCCCCTTACACTGGCGTCATTTATAAGTTATTTTAATTGTAGCATCTTATGTTGTATGCATGACATGTTGCCTACAGGCTACATTCATACAAGCAAACATCCAAATAAAGCAACGAACAAACAAAAAATTTGTATACATAGCCTATGTACATAAAACATATGCGTACATAAACAAACATATGCGTATACCTGCATCAATACATACATAAGTAATATTATATGCAATTATGCATGGATAAAAGCATACAACAGAGTACAAATGTAAATGCATACGTGCACAAATAACATTGGTTCATGATTCTATATGCTCATCAAATGACAATGTAATATTTGAACTCTAGTATGATTGTCGAACGCTATGAAGCTATTGCATAATCGTGTATATTAAAGAAAAAGATTTGTGTTGTGAAAAATCAATCTACTGTGTTTGTTCTTTCATACTTATTTAAATTACGATATGCACTAAGAAGATACTCCCACGCCTATTGGTTATAGGTTCCTGGGGCTAAAATGGATATCGCACGCTGATTCGATGTAGGGTTCCTGGGGGTTAATAAGATTCTCGCTCGCTGATTGAGAAAGCTAGTAATCATTAGATCAAAGGAAGTCGTTAGACATCAAAAGAAGTCATTAGACATCAAAGAAATCCATTATTTATTAGATCAAAGGAAGCCGTTAGACATCAAAAGAAGTCATTAGACATAAAAGAAATCCATTATTCATTAGATCAAAAGAAGTCATTATACATCAAACGATGTCATTAGACATCGAAGGAATCCATTATTTATCAAAAGATGTCCGCTGACATCAAAGGAAGCCGTTAGACATCAAAAGAAGTCGTTATACATCAAAGAAATCCATTATTCATTAGATCAAAAGAAGTCGTTAGTCATCAAAGTAAGTAATTATGGCCCGCGGCGATCAACGGCTGTGTAGGATAATTGCTTGTAATTGTGGGTATGTGCAATTATAGTCTAACGGCGCTAACATCAAAGGAAGCCATTAGACATCAAAAGAAGTAATTATGCCTTGGGGCGGTCAACGGGTGAGTAGGATAATTGCTTGGTGATGGCCCGTATGAACAATTATGATCTAATGGCTTTTGGCGGCGGTTGAGTGAACATGATTATTGAAGCGGTTATAGCCTGGGGCGATAAATGACTGTGTAGGATAATTGCTCGCTAATTGGTTACAGCTTTCCGAGATTTCTCGTTTGATTGACAGGAAGTTGGATCGGTGCTTAGCGCTGATTGGCCGCAGCTTTGCGAGGTTTCTCGTTTGATTGACAGGAAGTTGGCTCAGTGCTTAACGCTGATTGGTCGGCGCGGATTATAACAGCAGGCGGATTAGTATGATTGACAATTAATAAGCCGTCGGATTAGCATAATAACCCCTAATAAGTCATTAGCACTATAGCGCTGCGGGCGGATTAGCGCGGCGGGCGGGCGGATTAGCGTAATAGCCCGGCGGATTAGCGTAATAGCCCGGCGGATTATCATAATTGATAATTAATAAATAATTAGCAGGCCAAGGGGGCGTGGCTCAGCACCTCATTAACGAACGGGGCGTGGCCTTAAAGGTCATTAGCCAAGGGGGCGTGGCTTAATAGCCAAATAGCGGAGGGGGCGTGGCCTGGGATTATCGATAATCCCTCCATTGTTCTGGATCCTGTATACCTACACTACTGACAGCCTATAAATGCTACCATTACAGTTGGCAAATCGGAAAAATTTAAACAATGGAGAGCCTAGGAGAGGGGACACTCTGAAGTCCTAAACCACGACTAACAGCATTGAAAAATGAGCAATTTTTGTAAAGATGACAGCTTAAAATTCTACCATTGCAGCATGGAAATTCCAAAAAATTTAACAATTGGGAGGGAACATTTATTGAAGTCTTTCACCATGTCTTTCAGCATTTATATTATGAGAAATTTTGCTGAGATGACAGCTCAAGGTATGGGGGCCTCAAGTTTTTTGTGTGTGGGGGGGCTCAGGTTCCCTAACGCCGGCACTGGAAACATGATCCACATGGAAAGAATAAAAACACAGATTGGGTCATTTTCATTTGCGTTTGAGCTGTATGAAAACAGCAATAACTAGTGTCAGTGGTCCACAAGCCATAGGCAAAAAATTTAGTTTTTAGAATTCTTTCTCCACAAGGTTTATTTTTGTCCCCTTGTGGCAGATAATCTCTCTGTCAACTTTCAGCCTGATTGTGCGAGCAGAAAATGGCGTTTTGACCTCTCTACCCTAATCAGCAGATCTGCAGAGGAATAATCACCACCACCATTTGAGACAATGTTACGCCCATGGCTACCGTGGCCTAGTATTATAATTCGATAGCACAAGTGCTTCTCGTAGCCTTCTAACGATTTTCGACATCATCAAGTACGCGATTAAGAGAGCCAAGGTTCAATCGAATAAAAAATAATGTGGTCTAATATCGAACGCTAAATCTACACGTATTAGACACAGGTAGAAGTAGATTGGCCTAAGTTGAGGCCTATTATATGAGCAGAGTTCAAATGGTCTGATTTTACAGCGTTGTCCTTCACGACTCTACTACGACATCTTATCGAAATATGGGCTTTCAGTGTTTCAGAAGCGTCTCTCTAACAGGGGTCGAATAATCCTGTCCGGATTGGTGAGAGGAAATAGAACTTTTGCTGGAAATTCAATTGCAGTTTCACAACAGGTACGTGTCTAAATAAAACAATCGCAAGGAGCAAAAAGGTATTGCGTCGAATGATGCTGGAGTTCAATTAGTGAACTCTTCAGAATACATATAAAATTAATAGGTAGCCTATAAGACTATCTAAATAATCAAAGCTGCTCTTTGATTAGCTCCTTTGACATCGGGTGGGCCTAAGGTGCCATGCGATGTGAATAATAGGCCTATTTTCCGAAATTTCTCAGCCCGCCACAAAGACGATAATCCTAGCTATCGATTGACTCGACAACCGATAGGCCTAGACTATCGACTTGACTCGGCCGACGATCGACGCGATCAACTCGGTCGAATATTCGACTTATCGACTTGTTGAACTCGGCAAATAAACGATCGATTTGGTCGAATTTTGCCGACTTGCGCCGTTATCCGTTACACAAAATCGATCTGTCAAAACCAGTGATCTCAAACAATTAACATGCAAGTGAGACTATTCATGTGGAATTTTATCATCTCAGTATACAATACTGCAATATTGATAATTATGATCCTTTGTAATTTACATAAAATTACAATTTCCGTGTAGGCATAACTCTTTATCGAAACTCAGAATCGCAATGATATGAAGTGTATCAATTGCCCATTCAGTAATACCTAAAACTAACACGTGTAGCAGATTTAAATACTAAGGTAGACCTATAATTGTCTCAGATGTAATGTCAAGTGTGGTTTGCGCTACTCATCTGACAAAGTTTCCCATGGTAGGCACTATTATTATGAGAGAATCAATGTTTGGTTTTATCTCCTTATGCGACCATCGGAATATAGCCTACCTTGCGCACATATTTATACCTCACATTAAAAAATAAGTGGTTAGGCTACTGTCATTATGCATGCGTGTTGCAGTACTGCATGTACTGATTTTGGAATTTGTGTTGTAGTAGAAAGCCCAGAACGGGTTAGAATTTCGAAATAAGAATTTAATTCTAGGCCTGCATGTGCTTCAGCATGGTATCGCCATTAACTCCATCTGCAATCTGTATAATTTTATAGCCCAGGTCTTTCTAACGTGCAGTTGTACACAAAATGTGCAATTCTAAATGGATTTGTGCAGTTGTAGAAGCAATTCTGTGCAGCTAAAACTACCAAAAGAGGTCATTGTCATCCGATTGGAAGTGATTTACCATAGAGGATGGGAAAGGAAAGAAGGGGTTGTGCAGTTCAAGAAATCATTTAAAACAGCCCTGTAGTAGTCTACTAATGCAGGTTCAAATTCACAGCAAAAAGGAATAGAAAATAGTCGAATTCTGGATTAAATAGCCAAAAATGCAAAATTCTGATTTTAACTGATATTTTTCTTTTAAAAAAAGCAACAACAAAAAACCCAAATAGAGACCAGATAAACGTCACGGGCCACATTAATCCGGTTGACAGGCTGCATGCGGTCGCGTGTTTGAGACCATTGGTCTAAACCACTAATATTCTATTATTTTATGCATGACTGTGTCTTCTGTCTTCAGACCTAATGCGGAAATAATCACATCTCTGGACTGAAAAACGGATGAAAATGCCGGCACAGTGAAAGAACCAAAAACTCAGCCCATTCCCTTAGCCCTCAGGCTACCAAACTTTTTTGTAACACTGACTACCAAGGGGGTGGTTACCACCTCCCTGGATTTTGGGCTTGGTTTGAGATATCATAACTTGTAATACACCATTCATTTCTGCACAAAATCGTACATTTAGAAAGTATGAATGCACCTCGAAGTTATGAATTTTTTTACCATGGGTACCCCTCGATTCCACGAAAACGTAGGCCTACACTTACGCATAGGGAATATATTAGATTCTGTGTGTTCTGAACATGATTTATATATAAAATAATGGTTTATATAATTATAATAAAGTCCAATTTTCAACAATAAAAACTAGTAATAAGTCTGTTTTATGCACAAACAAAAAAGTAGTAGCTGCTGAAAAACGTTTACGCAGACATATCGGTTTGCGTTTCAAAAACCCAACATTTTCACACATTTTAATTTATTTTGAGCACTTCCAGTTATCAAAAGACAAATTATTTAGTATTATAAACTAGCCCTAAATGCCCTCTACAGAACGACATAATTTATTTCTATTAAAAAATAAATTATGGATAAGTTAGTGTGGCGAAATTCGCCTGAGCAGCTGCCGCAGTCCTCTCCTCCTCCTCAGTCGTCGCCTGGAAGTCAGCGAGAGCTCAGTCCGTCGCCAGCAGGAGAGAAGTTCAGCCCAGCTCAGTGAGAAGTTCAGTCCAGCTCAGTCGTCACCGGGAGTCCGTCAGAGTTCGTCTTCGTCGCCAGCAGAAGCAGTCGTCGTCGTGAGCAGCAGTCGTCGCCGCTGCCGGGTGTCGTCGTCGCAGCAGAGGAGACCGTCGTCGTTGCGGCTGTCAGTCGCCAGTGGGAGCTGCCGTCGCCGTCGCTGAGAATCGGTCGTCGGAGCTCGCCGTTGCCGCCGCCGTAGTACGCCGCTGCCGTGTAGTTCCTGTGTTCGTCGCAGTGGGGCGCCCAGTAGTCAGTCATCGCTGTGGGAGCCGCCATTTTGGTATATGACCGTCCGCTGCTGGGGTACGATTGTTCGCTGTGTATCACGTGCATGCCTGCTGTGACGTGTGGAGTTGTGATCGACAATATATCGTCTGAAAATACATCGTGTCTTCGGGTCTTCGTACGGTAGTGGGAGCACTGTTAAGCCCTTCGAAAGACGACGGAGGCCGGACTTGCGCCCATCTGGAGCGACACGCAAGCCTTGCCACCTGGTGGGAGAGTTCGCCATCCCCTCTCCTATCAGCCGCGGTTGGGCGCGGGGTCATCCGTTACATTAGAATAGAAAAAACATGAAAATTGTATGAAAATAAAACACATTTATATGCATTTTAATTTATTTTGAGCACTTCCGGTTGCCAAAAGACAACTCAGTGAGCATCGAGATGTAGCCCCACATTCCCTCTATAGAATGGTATAATTTGTGTCTCTTCATATTAAAGGGTGGAAAACTTATAGTCGATAATCTATTGTGGGTGGTATCCACCCCCTGGTACCTAGGGTATATCGGGTATAACTTTCGAACGGTATGAGGTATCATCAAAATGTTTGGCTCAAAATGTGTGCCAATGAAACCTCTGCAGCTGCCTAAAACGTAAGATTTGTATTCCAAACGGAACACGTTTGATTTGGGAAAAACATAGGGGTGGCAACCACCACCCCTGGTAGTTCGAGGGTTAAATGTTTTCTTGGTAACCTTACCGTTCTCATTTGCGTTACTCAAAAGTCCATCCTAACTACTCAAGGTAGCGAGAAGCAATTATACAGGGTGGGCCTGTAGAAATGTAACAACTTTGACGTCTTACAACTTGAATAATTTTCATCTGAGCGTCTTGTTCAATATATCAGATTGAACATAATTTTCAATTTTATCATCCTGCAAAATATCTACGAGATACGATTACGACTTCTTGAGATACTGCTATTAATATTCGATGTAGACAACTAGCTATGCTACCTACCCGGCGTTGCCCGGGAAAATTTTAGTTTCAAGTTACCGGGGGGTAATGTTTAGGAGGGGGTAATTTTAAACCTTTACCCCGGTTCCCATAGTATTATGAGACGAAGCCATTTTGGACTTACTTATTGTCATAATTATATTATACATAAAAGATTCAAAAGGTCAAAACGCAGCATACTCAAACTTGTTTATTCAACTCAACTCAAACTTGTTTATTCAAAGAGATCAAGAGAAAAACAGAACAACAAAGTAAATGACAGTAAAATAGTGTGCACTAAAAATAGAAGTCAGAATAATATCGACTATTAAGTACGAGATCCCTGAGAATGGGTAACCCAGAAAGGGAGTGATCCCGCTAAACCTGGGTAACCACTGACAGAGATTTTGAATCAAGAAGGTGGAAAGCGTAGTACTACATAAGCGGAACAGACAAGAGAGGAAACAGGTGTAGAGCTAAGAAGGGAAGAAAAGGAGGTTGAGGCAAGTGATAGTAGAGAGTCAAGGCAAGAAGTTTAGTGGCTATGACCTCAGATTTAAACGCAAAGGTTCCAACCCCAATGCATTCAGTAATGGGGGTAGGAACCCCGTATCCCAAGCAGACAATGTGCACATTCTCAACAAGTTGAACAAAATGTTAAACAGTAAGCAGACAATGTGTACAACTGTACATTCTCAAAATATGGAAAAATGTAGAAAACCACAATAAGTTGAACAAAATGTTAAACAGTAAGCAGTAGGTGATAACAAAATTGTCAATGCAGGCATAAATGAATAGAAATCAAATCATAGCAGGTAGTCACAGAATACATTATAAGATAAGACAATATAGAACGTAGCCAGCAATTATTAATAAGTGGCATATAAACCCATTTAAATGAGAAGCTGTTGGACAAATCATATAAAAATTATGATCTCATCGACAATGGCAAAAGTGATATGTAAGTCAAGGCAGAGATATAAGATATCAGATCCCAATAAGAAACTTTTTAAGCCGGTTTTTAAAGAGACTGGTGGATTTTAGGACAGATATATTAGTGGGAAGACCATTCCAAATTACAGGACCCAAGTATTTAATAGAAAATTGCTTAATTTTTAGGCGTGCATAATCACTGCGGTAGAAATGAGCATGCCTAGTAGCATGATCATGAAGTTTGGAGCCAGTAGTAAAATAGTTATTGAATGAGCTGGGCAATAGGTTATGGTGATAACGATGCATGAAGAGACCTATTTGAAATTTATTGATGTTCTCTAGAGAAAGCAACGAATAATTTGAGAACAGTGGAGCAGAGCTAGACCTTCAGTGAGCACCGCAAATTAGTCTTATGGCTCGTTTTTGCAAAGTAACCAAAGGTCTGAGGCGGGAAAGATAATTGGAACCCCAAGAAATGTTACAATAAGACAGGTAAGAAAATACAAGTGTATAGTAAAGCTGAGAGAGGATAGATTGATGGAGGCAATGCAGGGGTTATTTTAACGTGCAGCTGGACACAAAGTGTGTAGTTGGGAAAGAGATTTGTGCAGTTGAAAATCAGATCTTGTGCAGTTACTTTTTGCCTAGTTGCGTGAACCGACGAGAAGTTAGTGGTAACAAGTTGGAGTCCAACTGTCTTGTTAC
Organism: Lumbricus terrestris; assembly: GCA_949752735.1. Lineage (NCBI taxonomy): Eukaryota > Metazoa > Annelida > Clitellata > Crassiclitellata > Lumbricidae > Lumbricus > Lumbricus terrestris. The sequence continues at coordinate 83,091,254 of OX457037.1, read as the reverse complement.
CACTAACTTTGGACACAAACATGATAGTAACAGTCCAAAGTGAACATCTTTGAGGCGGTTTATTTGGGTGATATTTATGTTCAGGAAAAGAGCAGGCCTGTTGAAATTTGGCATGAACTATAATAATAGATAATTACAGTGCCGGCGCTAGGGTACCTGAGGCCCCCCCAAAGAAAAACTTGAGGCCCCCCCATACCTTGAGCTGTCATCTCAAAACAAATTCTCATAATATAAGTGCTGAAAGACATGGTGTAAGACTTCAATAAATGTCCCATCTCAATTGTTAATTTATTTGGAATTTCCATGCTGTAATGGTAGAAATTTTAAGTTGTCATCTTTACAAAAATAGCTCTTTTTCATTGCTGTTAGTCGTGGTTTAGGACTTCAGAGTGTCCCTCTCCATTGTTTAAATTTATCCGATTTGCCAACTGTAATGGTGGCATTTATAGGCTCTCATCTGAAAAAAATTGATCATTATTGATGGGCAGTGGATGATACTTATGAAATATTTCTGAAAAATTGGGGATACAAGGATTCCGTCCAAACCACAAATTGTGGGGCCGTGCCCCTGTCTACACCCCCAAGTCTCCTCTTTGGTTGAAGGATAATGCTCTATTGGTTTGAGTAATATAAGTTTGTATGCTTTGCGTTAAAACATAATTCGGTGCGTGGTTTCAGGATTGAACAGTAATAAAAGGTATACTTACCAGCTACATTTGAGGCCCCTTGCAAATTTGAGATCAGACACATACCATGGACATAATTATGGGACCCTACACAGCAGGGCTTTTTTTAACATGCAGTTGTGCACAAAATGTGCAGTTCTAAATGGATATGTGCAGTTGTAGAAACATATAGAAGCACTTCTGTGCAGTTAAAACTAGTTGAAAAAGGCTATTTTCCTCCGATTGGGAGTAATTTACCATGGAGGATGGGAAAGGAAAGAAGAGTTTATGCAGTTCTAGAAATTCCTTAAAAACAGCCCTGCTACACAGGCTTTAATGTTTGGGTCTCACGCAGGTTTTATTTTTAGGCCTCATCCAATTAGCAATTAGAATAAGTTACAATTTATAAGCGTTGTGTTTGAGAAAGTGGACGAAATTGCCTGAGTTAGTTTTAATGGCTTTATACTTACGCCCAAAATCAGTATGGTATTTGCATTAGGTCTGCTATGGCAGTGCCATATGGTTAGTTGAGACATGCACCAGAACAGATATGCACAGTCACAAAATTAATAGGCATAATGACCAGCTAAATTTGGGGGCCCCTTTCAAACTCTAATGGTTATATACTAGGGTGGTCGTTAGAAATGAAAGTGTGAATCTACTGTTCTCCAAGTTTCCATTTGGTGCCACTCCATCCAGATATATCACAAAAAAAGTTGCATGAGAAAATATTAATATTTAGGACTTGCACAACACCATCAAAGTTTTACCATGTATCAATGAAGCGAAAACTCGAACATTAAGCATAATGACTGTGGTCAACCATGTGTCTTCAGACCAGAAGTCATTACAATGCAACTATATTATTGCTTGCCTGATTATTAATGATTACACTGCTTGGTGATTAAAATTGCAATCGTTATTATTGATGCCGAGGCACTTAATCAATGTCAATGTGACCTTGAAGGTTTTACGGCACTCTCCTTTGCTCGCGACGCGAAAGAGTTGTGATGCTCTTCTATAACTTGTGATAGAAATTGTTTGGTCCTTCATTATTATATTTATTTAGTTATTTATCCATTTCTATAGCGCCCCTTCAAGCTGACTACTCAGAGGCGCACCCGACTACAGCGCGGACACTGTATCGAAGTTTCACGCCGAAGCGCTGAGCAATTGCGAGTGAAGGACTTGCCGATAGGTCCCTACTCGGTGACTTGCGGTGGATTTGAACCTCGAACCTTCCGGCTTCAAGGCAACGACGCCACCACTACACCACAGCGTCCCACACTGTGTCCTTGTAATTGAGGCATCGAGGTGCTGAATACGGGCAACACCTCGCTCAGCTAGATCACTGATGCCCCTTATGGATCTGCAGCTTGTCTTGCTCTTCGTTTAGTCATCATGATTTGTCAGACCACTTGGATCGTGTTGCATAAATGCATCTAGCAGTTACAAGTTGTGGAACGAATTGATTTTGTTATTAAACCATGTCGGCCTAGTCTTTTTTGTGTATGGTTGGGAGAATTGGAATCTGTAGATGCAAAGAAAAGAACAATGCAGTACTAGATCGTTTTTGGAGCAATGGCTTCTGATGGGGTTTGAAACCAGTACCGGCCACATAGATGCATATCGCAAAGAGACTAACGTTATCAAATTTTCCAACATAATTAATATTATGTTCGCAGCAACATGATCGACACGATAACTCCAAACGTTGCTGTAGCCGAGAGCTTACTCGACTTGAAAAAGTCATAATCTTCATTCTTCAAGCAGTAAATTGATGTCGTCACCTATTTAGGATTTCTTTAAACTTTCTACGGTTTGGAGGCCGATTTGAAGCCGATGTGCGATTGATTAACTTATTTAAACTTGCCAGTTTGCCAAACAGGCTCAGCCACCTGAGCTGGAGCCTTCGTCAAAGGTTTGGCTTTGCCCCAAATGAGGAGAAGTTGTTCAGTTACTGTAGTTTGAGTGACACTGTCCTCGAGGCCGTGTTTTTCACGCTTATGATGATCGAACAGTACTCTGATTAGTTCGCATGAAGGTCTCCACGAACCTTCGAAGCGCTCCTCCGTTCCCTAGTTTGTCATATCACTGCTGCTGATCGAGCATTAACTCTACTGTAGTCGGCATCGCCATCGCAATATTAGATGCAGACATTTAAATATTGTACCTTTGATGTTGTACAATGTGTAATAATAATTATGTATGGTGTTGTTGGCAACAATTTGACCAGTGAACAGCACAGCATGTTTTGGTGAAGATAAAGCACATGCATGCAAGCTGATGCAATATGAAGGAAGAGCAGTATTCACAACCGGAACACTAAAGGATTTCGTTGTTTCGAACAGACGGAAATTTGCACTTGTAAAAAGTATAATAGGGCCTTCATAAATGTTTAGTGTATGAGACAGGCCTACTACACAGCATAATATAATAGGCCTAATGTTTGCAAGACTATGTCTATGTGTAGTGAAGACTTAGATTGGAACTAACAAAAGATCGTGACATTGGATGAATTTATCATCGTTCACAGAAACTCACCTGTCAATTATCACTTAAATGCTAATAAAAACAAACAATTAGCAATCACTGATGATGCGTACATTGCAAAAACCTACTTTTCAGATGTGTATAAGCAAAAAGTACTAAGTATTTGTGTCAGAAAATCATAGATCCAAAAATGCAAAGTCAATAATACTATTACTCGAAATTACGACAATTATTTGAAAAATCCTAAACTTCAAAGACATTGTGCAAGTCCTAAAAATTGTTGGATTCCAATAATTTTTGGGCTACATAGGTTTTAGACCAAGTGGCACGGAATGCCGGGTTGGAGAAATATGACATCGTAAGTTGAAAATTTTCTATAGGAGATGCAACCACCCTATTATATACTTATGCCCAAAACCAGTATGATATTTGCATTAGGTCTGCTATGGCAATGCCATATGGTTAGATGAGGCATGCACCAGACCGGATCTGTACAGTCACAAATAGGCATAATGACCAGCTAAATTTGGGGCCCCTTTCAAACTCGGGGGCCCCCCCAATTGGGGGGTACGGGGGGTGCTAGCGCCGGCACTGGATAATTATGATGATTACATGCAGTTTTCAAGTCAAGCATTAGACCGATACGGCGAAGGTCACCCGTGTGCATGAAGTAAGAGCGGGGGAAATGGGTGATGTAATCGAAGACAATGTTCTGCTAAAAATCACACATAGGCTGCAGACAGAAGAATTTGCTGTAGACTAAATGTATGGGCGGATGCAGATTCAAGGCTTGTTGCAGGTTGATATCCTGATAAAGTTTTAAACACCGGGGTTATCCTTCATACCTTAATGACAACTTCTTGGCCATCGTCGTCTACTTTCTCCTGCTTTTACCGCTTACTCTGCACGCTGAAGCAGGAAGGGACGTAGACAGTCAGACGCATAAAGCAAAATAGTCTACTATAATAGAACAACCCAAGTATCTAACTAGAGACAGCTGGGCGATGAAAAAGAAAAGAATTAATCAGGGTGACATCTAGACTGAGCTAGCCTTTCAGCAACACAGGCTATCCAATACATGCATACATGATGTAGGATTGTAGGTCAATGCATACTCAAATTTTCTTCCAAATTCTCCATATATCCCCATATTACACGCACCCTTTTTGACTTTATGTGATCCCATCCAAAAATCATCATCCTCAGAATCTGAAAGATACACATAGGCCTATGTTATTGAACTAGTATCTCGCACAGGGGCGTAGACTTAGATGAGATAGGATCGAGGAACGGAACCCGGAACTTGTGGTGGTGACGGAGATGCTTATATCTTATATCCCCCCAAATATTTCAGAAATATTATCGCAAACATTATTATAGATTTCTACGGTGTTATCCACTGCTTGTCCATAATTATCAATATTGATATAGATGACAGCCTAAACTGCCACCATTACGTTGTGTAAATTTAAAAAAATTTAAAATACAGGTAGAGGGATTATTCGAGTCTTAAACCACGTCTCTGAGTACCAAAGTATGATTGAATTTGTCAAGGTAACAGCCTAAAATGCTATTAGAACAGTGGCCAAATGACTTTTTTCAAACAATGAACGAGAAAAGAAAATGATGAGTAATTTTTTCAAATGACAGCTTTAAATGCCAGATTAACAACGTGCAAATGAAAAAATTAAACAACAAGGAGGAGACTCTCTAAACTCTAAAAACCATAGCTGTCAGCATTTAAAAAGAGCAATTTTGTTCATATGTAGAAATTCAGAAATGTAAACAATGGTCCTGGGCACGACGTTAAACTGCATCCATCCTCCGCCACAGGGAACCAACAGCTTCCCTGTGCCGGTCCTAAGCCCGGGCAAAGGAGGAAGGTTTGCCAGATGGGTGGCGATACGCTGGCAGTAAAAGACCAAGACGATTGAAATCTGCAAAAACCACGACACAAGTGACAGAGCGACCCAGATGCTTCAAGGTGTCATGATGTGGAGCAGACATGCACAGGTCGGTCAGGGCAGACCGGTGGAGAGAGTCGGGGGAGAGAGCGTGGGACACATACGGGCATTGACCCAGGTTGTTCTTCATGCCTCTCTCCCAATATTCTCTTCATGTAGACAAGGTGGTCTAGCTGCTCCAAGATGTTAATGATATGGAGCAGACCTGCTGACCGGACCTGTTGAAGCTGGGCAGCATGACAGAGACAGACTCAGACAGAGAGTGGCGTCCGACTCTCACGGGCATTGAGCCCAATGATATTGATGATGATGAAACAATGGGGAGGGGCATTTATTGAAGTCTCAAACCATGCCTTTTGGCGTGAAATTTGTGAGCAATTTTTTTAAAGATCAGTCTAAAGGTTGCCATTATAATGCTGTAAAAAATATTTAAACAATGGGACGGGACACTTATTAAAGTCCTAAACCATGACTATCAGCACTGAAATGATGAGCAACCTCGCTAAATTACAACTTAGAATACCACAAGTGTGGAAATTAAACAAAATTCGAAAATGGGATTGGTACATCACCTTCCAAAACTGGTTCTCATGAGTGAATGACACCAGAGCTTGTAGCATATAAAATTTCCAGCAGTCGTACCCTAAGCGAAGTCATGGTGTGATAAGATATTATTTACATGTAGATCGGCGATGCGGCTCCTGGTCAAAACTGCTATTAGCCTAAACAGTACATATTTGTGTTGATGTGGGTGTCAGTATAGGCCTATCGATCAATAATGACCATTTGGGAGGTTTGCTAATGATATTTATCGGTCTTACATCGTACTTTGCAGTTAGTGGGTTATATTTTATACAAAAATGTGAAATTAGCTGAAATATTTTATTTCTTGGGGAAATATCTCATCTTGTCTGCTAGCTTTAGCTTTAGCAAAACAATATCATGTTGATCTTAATGACCAGGGTTTCAGAGCAGAAAAGCAACATTTAGACGTACCATTACATAGGCCTACTAGCGGAACTTTGGAAGTGTCCAGGAACATAGGACCATTTAACTTTATTACACTTAACAATCTTTTTGAGCTATTTCCAATTCCAGCAACAGCAGAGGATATGTAATGGATCTTTAAGGGATCTCTAGTCGATTAAGGTTATTGTCTAAAGGAAAAGTCTAAACGTCTAAGAACGTCTAGCTGATTTCATTCGTTTATTCATTTGGAGATTTTGCCATGATGAACTTTGAGTCAAACATTGTGATAACAATTGATTTTGATCTTTAATATGAATTTTTATAAAGTCGGAAAATCTTAATATTCAAACATCTAAAGCTCCAGTCGAAGGCCAAGCGCAAAGCACCAGCTTAATAATGAACGCTCACCAAAAGCTCCTTCAGCTTTGGGGGATAAATCCCTGGTCAATGACTTTCTTATGTCCAGTCTCAAAATACGTCATTTATGTGCAGTTGAGAAAATTCCTTAAAATAACCCCTGAGGCAATGTTTAATCCTGTGGAGGACCCCAATATTTTTAGAGATTTTTTTAGCAATGGTTAAAATATGGTCCGTCCACTCAAGGTGATTATCTATAATGAACCCAAGAAATTTAGACGAATTAGTTTGGGTAATAGGGACATTATTGATTAGAAGCGACCTATTCTCATTGGGGATTATTTTCTTTCTAGTATGAAATAAAATAAAATTAGTGTTATCAATGTTAAGGGATAATCTATTAGTTTTAAACCATTCTTCAATTGAGGCTAATTCATTCTTTACTATGTCAAAAAGGTGATCTATGGAGTGGTGAGAGAAGAAGACATTAGTGTCGTCAGCAAACAGTATAAATTTTAATATGGATGATGTCATAGACAAATCATTAATATATAACAGAAAGAGGATAGGTCCAAGTATTGACCCTTGGGGGACACCACATGAAATATTCAAGGCCAACGATTTCTGACCTTTGAAATAAACATATTGGAATCTGTTATTTAAGTAGTCCGAAAACCACTGATTAGCAATACCTCGAAAGCCATAATATTCAAGTTTTACTATAATAATATAGCTTTAAAACAAGTTCAAAGTCAGTGGGATGACAGATCACAAAAGGATTGGCAGTCATACGTATTGACACAGACAGACAAACGGGCAAAGAGACGTAGGTTACGAACAAACAGACATAAGCAGACTGATAGACAGTGGGGTGCTAAGTTGATCTAATATTTATTTTGATGTCCAGAAGCCTAACCGGTCAACCTATGTAGGTCTATTTGGGTGATGAAGATGGGTATGAAAATCTGCGTTCCATCACTAATTTTGACTGCAAGGCATTTCCCTCTCCGAATTGTCCGGTCCGAATTGTCCGGTCCGAAATGTCCGGTCCGAATTGTCCGGTTCTGGATTGTCCGCTCCGAATTGTCCGCTCCAAATTGTCCGCTCCAAATTGTCTGGGTCCGAATTGTCCTCACCCAAATTTTCCCCAAGTTGTCCGTCTCCGAATTGTCCGCGCCGAATTGTCCCGATCCGAACTGTCCAGATCCGAATTGTCCTCCCCGATTTGTCCGTCGACGAATTGTCCGCGAACCATACACAGAATTCCATCAGATAGGTCGGATCTTGGCATGCTTGGCAATTACGCATGAACATTAGAATCTTAAACTCAATGCGTTTTTGCAAAAGCAACCAGTGCAGTTCATCCCGTATAAAACTTGATATATGCCCAGCCTTAGGTATTCCGCCAATCAGGCGAGCTGCAGCATTAAGGACAGATTGTAACTTATTATTGCGTGAAAGGGTTAAGCCCGCATAGATGGCACTACCATAGTCAATTCTTGTGCATATAAATCGGAGTAGTGGCGGCTTTGTAATGTAATGTAATGTAATGTAATGTAATGTAATTCAGACAATTTGTATAGCATCGTCAGCAGCAAGCTACTTCTAGGGTGCTTTACACGCATAATGTCAACTGTCAGAGTAAATGTCATGAGCTCGTGAGCAAGTGTAGCTTCAATTGTTTTTTAAAAGTTGATACAGTTTTGATATCCTGGATGGTTGATGGAAGACTGTTCCAGGCGCGTGGGCCTGCGACGCGAAAGGCGCGATCGCCCATTTTTGTTTTCGTCGCAGGAATGAACACGTCAGCGGTCTTGGACGATCGCAGCCGGGACCTCCTTGGATCGTCTGCTAGCGGTTTGATGTTGTCCGCGAGGTAGGCTGGTGCGCAATTGTTGAGGCATTTGTACATTAGGATACAAAGTTTGAAATTGATGCGGTCACCTATGCCAAGCCACTGAAGCTGGTCTCGAATCGCGCTAGAAATGTGGTCGAATTTTTTCAATCGCAGGACCAGACGAGCAGCAGCATTGATGACCGCCTGAAGCCGAATGATACTGCACTGTGGCAAGCCAGCAAAGGCGACATTGCAGTAATCGATTCGGCCCAAAATTAAACTTTGTATCAGGTGGCGTGTCACTTCCTGTGTGAGTGACCGAGACACAGATCTCAGCTGTCTCTGTATTCCAAAGCTGGTTCGCACAACTGCAGTGATATGTGGTGTCATTGACAGGTTACTGTCGAGTAGAAGACCGAGATCGCGGACCTCACTCTTTGGCACGACAGCATCCCCATCAATGACGAATGGGCTGCGGTCTAGTTTTCCCACTCTGCGCGTAGACGAGCACCAGAGAAATTCCGACTTGGATGAATTAAGTTGCAGTCGGTTACATTTCATCCAGTCAGCGATGTCACTGATGCAGCTCGTTGAGATGGATCGCAGATTCTGGACTTCAGTTGGACAAGGACGACAGAAGCCATAGATCTGCGAGTCATCAGCGTAGAGATGACCCTGCAGACCATGGTTGGATATCAGAGTTAAGATATCGGCGGTATAGAGGAGGAAGAGAATGGGTCCCAGGACTGAGCCTTGAGGAACGCCACAGGTAATGAAGGTGGATTTTGAAGAGGAGCCGGCATGGCGGATACATTGCTGTCTGTCAGTGAGGTAGGAGGTCATCCACTGTAAAGCAGTGGAGGACAAACCAAAAGAAAGATGCAGTCGCTGGAGCAGGATAGTGTGATCGACAGTGTCGAATGCGGCAGACAGATCCAGGAGTGAAAGAAGAGAGAAGTTGCCAGAGTCAATCGCAAGAAGAATGTCAGACAGAATATCTGCGAGAGCCGTCTCGGTGGAGTGGAAAGCACGGTAGGCCGACTGCCTGTCTGGGAATAACTGGTTGATGTTGAGATAGTGAACAAGTTGCCTGGATACGACCCTTTCCAGAATTTTTGACATAACGGACAAGTTGGAGATTGGTCGATAGTTTTTGACGTCCGCAGTATCTAAGCCAGGTTTCTTTGGTAGCGGAGTGATGGTTGCTACTTTGAAGGCCGTTGGAACTTTGCCAGTTGCCATAGAGTAGTTCACCAGTTGAGTAATAAATGGGGCGATCGTTCCAGCGCATTCCTTCAGCAGCCACGTGGGCAGTGGATCGGCCGTTGACTGCTTGTTTGGAGTGCACTGGATGAGCCCCAGAATGTCATCGACTGTAACTGACGAGAATGACGGTAGGCAGTGAGAGGTAGGTATGTAGGTTGGGTCAGCAGCATCAGCAGTGGACTCTCTCACGTCAGCCACTTTCTTGTCGAAGAACTGGTGGAATTCATCGGCTGAAATGAGATTGTCCGCTGGAGTTCGTCCCCGACCAAGCACCTTGTCGATGGTTTGCCATAGTTTGCGAGGCGCAGTACGATGGAGCTTAATCGTCTGTAGCCAGTAATCCGAGCGTCTGGTGTTTAAAGTTTGGCGATATTGTCGAAGTCCCTTTAGCCATTCTGCGCGACGCAAAGATCTGGCCACCTCCGTCTTAGCACCGTGAACACGGCGCTCTAGGCGTCGTGCTCGCTTCTTCTGGTCTCGGCAGACGTCATCGAACCATGGATCGGATGGTCTCTTGCGGATGGTCACCTCACGAAAAGGGACCTGTCTGTCAAGGATACTGGTGATGACGCTGTCGTAGATAGTTGCCAGTTGGTCGGCATCCAGAGGTCTTAAATAGTCTGTGTCGCACAATGGCGACTCTTGAAGAGCCGAGCGGAACTCATCGACTTGAAAATGCTTCCAAGACCGACGAGTTTCGGTGACATAGATTGGTGGTGGTCGTCGTAGGTCTGTGGACCATTTGATGAGTCGATGGTCGGACAGACCGGTATCGATCACTTCGATAGTTGGAGCTGGGAGGTCACTCCTGGTGATGACAGCATCCAGAATGCCTCCCCGGTCATGCGTTGGTTGATTGACATGGTTAGTGAAGCCAAACGATTCTATGATGTTGATGAACTGAGTGCACAGAGGGTTGGATGAGCGATCGAAGCGGATGTTGATATCGCCCGTCACCACAACAGGGTCCGTCAATACCGCCAGACTTTCCAGCATAGAGGAAAATTCATGGAAGAATTCCTGGGTGGCAGATGTAGACCCAGGACGGTATAGCAGCAGGATGATAAAAGACGAACCCTTACTGGTGACGCGCGCGCACAGATGCTCAAAAGACCGGGGGCTGCCAACGCTTAGCTTTGTCAGACGGATCTCATTGGGAGCAATGATGGCAACCCCGCCGTGATTTGTGCTTCTTGCCGATGTAGTCATCTTCTCAGGCTGTCTAGGCCGAGCGCGCTCCAGCACCTGGTAGCCCTGTGTCCGCAGTCTTCTGAGATCGACCGAGTCGTCGTCGAGCCAGGTCTCAGTCAAGCACAGAACAGGGATATCCAGGTCTGAGGCTTTGGTTTTAACCCTCAATGGCTCCTAGGGGCGTAATCTGCACCCCAAGACCGTTTCGGTGGCTACTCACGTGTTATTATCAAAATTTCAGCAGTTACCTTCTAGGACATTGTAAGTGTACCATTTTCCCCTCCAGTCATGCATAAACCGATAAAAAAAGTTGACGTTAATTTTTGCCGGCACATATTCATCTGGGGTGCAATTTGCACCCCAAGAACTTGACGTTGATATGATGAACAAATTCTGGTAATTGGTGCAAATTACTGCACTAATTTGCTATGTTATTCTATTTTAGAACACCTTCTGATATTAGTTTGACCTTTTTAGAAGTCAGATATTTTGTTTTCCTTACATTTCTAGTATTAGAAAATAAAAACACACAATGGCTAGGAAGACGCGCAAATTCTGCGATATGTGCTGTAGGCCCGCTTGTCCGGCACACTCTGTCCAAAGTATGTATGCGTGTATTAGGGTGGTCCCAAAAAATAAAATTCAAGCTAGATACCAAGGCGCCCTCTCAGTTTGTTAGACCTGTCAATAGTATTATTGAGACCAAATTTCAGCTTCCCAGTCCAACTGGAAGGCGGTGCTCAACGACATCAAAATATTACCATGTAGCTGTATTAGCAAGAAATCTTGATGCCTTTTAGCTTGATCAAAAACCTGAACCCATGTCATGTAGATGAGCTTGAAATAGATTCTGTTGCACTATCATACTTATTACAGTCAGTGCTAGCTACTTGACAGCTGTTTAGCCATCAAGTGACAAGTGCATTTGGATAGCAATAACACTCCAGGTGATCTGATCATGAAGCATTGAGATTGTTGGTCACAATTACTGCAGCGCTTATGTGCGATCCTTTTGTTCTGCCATTTTCACGGAAAACCATTCATATGGAGTGCTTAAGAAGCCAAGATGGAGCATGATGAAGCTGTAAGATCTGAATTTGTACCAAATTAACCACTTGCAGTACACTGAAAATGTTGACCGCCTGTGAGTGCTAGTTTCAGGTGATGGTGTCGCAAAACTCTTTGGTATGCCCAAATGTCCCTCTATGACAGGATATAATTTAAATCCAAGGTCATTCATCATCTTCTAAAGTTATTGAGACTCGCTGATAATGGCTGAGACTTGATCTTTGACACAACACCGGGCGTTTTAGTGGAGTGTACGTTTTTCAAGAAAACAGGATATGTAAAATGTTCCTGTGGTTGGCCTGCTGTCGTCATTGTGTTGGAGTTGATTTAAGCCAAAATCTTCATCTTGTGTTGTTGTCCATCTAATAAAAAATATAATCCAATCTTAAAGAGATTTAAAGCTGTGTGGGATGGTGTGACACGTGACAACATCCGAATACTGGAAGTCGCATCCGCTACTGAAGCCTCCCATGAGAGAGCGATCAGTTTCATCAAGTAGACTGCTGAAATTAAAGACAATTTCAGAGACGACTACCAAGAAGTCATTGAGGTGTCAATGGTTGTCCTTGGAAGTCAGCCCTCAATAAGAAACTGGAGAGCCCAATTTACCATGCACGTTGAATGACCAGGTTACTGCATACCATCAAAATAATTGTACGATTTAGCAATCAACGTGAAGTATTCAATCTAAGGGAAAAGAAAAACTCAGACTCATCCTTTTGTGTGATTGGGTGCACTTCTTCACTCAAAGGCATCCTCTTGCTGCTGAAACTCCAAGACAAGATCTGTCAATTTTTATTGATCTAGGCAAATATTATTCAGGTGACTATTATTTGTAGGAGCTCAACGTTGCTGCCATGAATGTTCTAGAAAATTATCAATACTTAGTGCCTTTCAGATGAGGCTGAATGTCTGACAGTGTTACGCTGCCATCTGCCTGATATGGTTCAGATAAGGTGAAGATTTTTTACGGAATGACTGCAAATCCTAGTGAAAGGATGTTGACGGTAGTGCTGCGATACAGAAGGAGGCGGATTGCCTGGGCGAGTTTGCAACCCAGTGAACACTTACACTACTGCCACGCCTGAAATTTTGTGATTCCTTTTTATACTTACACCAGTGCAATAGCCTGACGATGATGATTATCAGCAGGGTAGAGGCTGAAGTCAGCAATTGAGAGTGGTAAACGACATGGCTGAGAGAAGTGTGAAGTTGTTCAAGGAATTAAACTGACTCATCAGTGATGAGTCATCACTGATGAAGAAGAAAGCAGTATTTTCTCCAAGTGGTTGAGGCAAATACAAAAGCTGTCCCCACTCAATCAACAAAGAAATATGCTGTTGACACTGTGCTTGCAAAGCCTTCTACAGTGTATACGTCATCGTATGTTTGGAGTCATAAAACGAGAACAATAGACATTCGTGGATTTAACAATGTTTTTGACATTTTTTGACATATTCCATATTTAAAACCTACTGAAATTTTATATTTCAAGCTCACCAATTGTTTAAGTGTCACACATATTGTCATGTTACAGTAATGTATGATCTATCTTGAAATAAAGCACAATTGTATTGGAATTTATGATCAACACATTTATTTCTACAATTAACGTCTTTTCATTGGCCCATGCAAAGTAACACAGTCGTTGAGCACCGCCTTCCAGTTGGAATAGGAAGCTGAAATTTTGTCTCAATAATACTATTGATAAGTCTAACAAACTGGGAGGGCGCCCTGGTTTTTAGCTTGAACTTTATTTTTTACCATGTATCTGTGAACCACACTAGCGTGTATGTATGCATGTTTGTATGTATGTATGTATGTATGTATGTATGTATGTATGTATGTATGTATGTATGTATGTATGTATGTATGTATGCATGTATGTATGTATGTATGTATGTATTGTATGTATGCATGTATGTATTATGTATGTATGTATGTATGTATGTATGCATGTGTGTATATAAGTATGTATGTATGTATGTATGTATGTATGTATGTATGTATGTATGTATGTATGTATGTATGTATGTATGTATGTATGTATGTATGTATGTATGTATGTATGTATGTATGAATGTATGCACGTATGTATGTATGATTGTATTTGTGTACATTGACCGGCATGATCTCTTCGTCCCCCGGGGGTAATCTCAAACCGGTTTCAAGTTATCCCCTACGGTTTCAGGTTACCCCCAGTGAAAACAGTTATTTAATTAAAATAGAAGATGGATTGACGAAGACAACGTTTGAAAACAACGATCCAGCTTCCATTTCACCTAAAGAGAACCTTCATCCAGCTTCCATTGCACCTATAGAGAGAAATAGGAGCTTGATTGACGAAAACAACGCTTGAAAATAACGACCCAGCTCCCATTTCACCAAAAGAGAACCTTCATCCAGCTTCCATTTCACCTATAGAGAACCCATCCAGCTTCCATTTCACCTATAGATAACCTTCATCCAGCTTCCATTTAACCTATGGAGAACCTTCATCCAGCTTCCATTTCTCAAACGTTGTTTTCGTCAATCCAGATTCCATTTCACCTATAGAGGTTCGATCTCTTTACGTGTTATTTCATTTTCCGGTCCTTCAACAGGATCCTCCATCTCCAGCGGCTCGCTTGCATTTTCCACATTAAGCAGCTCATCGAAGTATGACCTCCATCTGTCCTTGATGGATTCCTCATCAGTTAGAATTTTACCATCAGCATCCTTCATCATATTCACCGATTGTTTATCTTGTCTGCTTCTCTGTCTGGCCTTAGCCAGCCTGTATATTTTTGCCTCTCCCTCCTTTGTATCGAGTTCATCGTATAGTTGCTGTACTGAGATGCTTTTTGCTCTCGCCAGAGCTCTCTTTGTTTCCCTGCATGCTATCTTGTATGCCCCTCTCAGGCCTGCATCCAACCGATTTGCCTGCCACTAGTCTTTTTGAATGCTGCTTTTTTACCTTTACTGCATCCTGTACCTCTTCCGCCCACCACCACGTTTCTCGCTCTGCTCTTTTCTGACCTCTTGTAACACCACATATTTTCTTGGCTGTATCAATCATACCTGTTTTCAAATAATATTATTTTCCCAAGGTAATTTCCTTCTTTTCGCGCAGTTGTGTCTGCATTTTCTGTTTGAAAGCCTCCAGGTTGTCACCTTTCAGTTTCCATGTTCTAATACGTTCTGTTTGTTTAACCTTCTTTTCTGTTTGGTGTGGCCACATCTGCAAACACATGACCAGGATTCTATGTTGCTTGACAGCTGCTTCCCCTGGTATCACCTTGCAGTCTTTTGCACTTCTCTTGTCAGCCCGTCTCACCATCAGACAGTCAATTTGGCTAGCATGGTGTCCGCTACGGTATGTTATTCGGTGTTCCTGCAGCTTCTGAAAACATGTGTTAACATCAACCAGATCCAGGCGCTGTGTCATCTCCAAGAATTTTTCCCCTTCCTCGTTCCTAACACCAACTCCATGTCCTCCGTGCACACCCTCATATCCCGTAGCCTCCAGGCCCACGTGCCCATTCATATCCGCGCCCACCACCAGCTGCTCAGTGGTCGGCATAGATCGTATTAGTGCCTCCATGTCCCTGATGAAGACATCCTTCTCCTCCTGCGCACATCCTACCTGTGGTGCGTATCCAGAGATCACGTTGAAGACCTTCCCGTGCATCACCAGCTTCACCAACATAAGTCTATCGCTGTGTTTTGTCACCTCCACCACAACCTGCTTCAGGTTCCGGGTCCAATATCAACCCTACTCCATTCTGTTTGTTTTTACCTCCACTATAGAGCACCTTGTATCCATCCCCTATCTGCCTAGCACTTTGTCCCGTCCATCTAACCTTTTGCAGGCACAGTATGTTTATTCTCCTCCGCTGCATCACGTCCAATATCTCCCTAGATTTTCCGGTAAGACTACATACATTCCAGGTAGCTATAGTCTTATGCTCTTTGCATTTTGATTTTCGTCGCTTACGGGGTACGCCCTAGCAGTCCCTTGCTGACTTATCACACCGTCCGGGCAACGATGCGCGTCGTTTACAGAGAACGCCCTAGCCATATGCGCAGCATGTATGAACGGACCAATTGAAAAATTTTGAGGCATGGTTTTTCTCACCGGATGCCCTTCCTGACGTCAACCACAGTTATCGGCTGTGGACTTAACTTTTGGTGGACACCTACCCGCAAGACAGAGGGGGGCCACATGCTTATTTTATGGCGGCATGCACTCACCATGTCACAAGGCCGTCTGAAGGCATCTGCAGTTTTTAAATGTGAGACAAGGTGCCACCCTTGTCCCACCCTGCGCCCTGTTAGCCCTGCCGCTGTTGGTCCGCGATTGCTTATTCGCCAGATTTGACCCTGCTTATTTCACAGCTAACCTCTATATCTAAAGGCCAATTCCACCATATGCCACCTGTGGACGCGTGTGGTAGCAGCCAGCTCTGCCCTAGCCACACGGAGACACAATAACATAATATGTTATTATTATGTCGACATAAATTTGTTTTGCGAAATGACGCTCAAATAATATATTCCGATCTGTACACAATTCACAGGGTAGATAGATTACTGTCTTCCGGACACGCTGGCACACTATTTCGCAAGACATACATGTAGGTACGGTATGTCGACATACCTTGTTATTGCTCCAAGCTGATGGTTGGCCAAATAGCAGTTTGACGCACTTCCACACTTTGTTTGTATGGGAAATTGCATTACTATACCGTCGAGTGCATTGTACTTAAGTTCTGTACACTTATCTCATGTTACAAAAGTATCAATGCCAATAATATTTTGTAGTCTACTGTAGGGGTCTGGACTCGGCCCCTTTAATTTTGTTATTACAATTGCTGGTCTTAAAGCGCCCCATGTTGGGAACCGACTATTTAAATATGCAAATGATTGTTATTTGGTGGTGCCTATATATCATGCACTTCAACTATACAATTGAGGCTCCTTTGATTAGGTTGCAATGTGAAAGGAAATAAATCCGCAAATATAATAAACAATAGCCTCCAACATTGACTTCTTGACTTATTCTGTGATACAGCGGAAGAGAAGCTAACATGGCTGGATATTTACTGCGAAGCGATCGACTGTGGCAATACGCTGCGAAACTTTTAGAAGAGGAGGAAGAGTCCATCCCGTTCGTGCAACAAGGAGGTGATTTAATTTAACACAGTTTTAGGCCGAGATTGTACATAGGCCTAATATGCGAGAAATTAACTTATTATTCCTGATATTTTCAAAGGTTTCGTTAACTTGTGACTTCTACGTGCACAGTGCACACTGTCCTTTAACCCTTAATGGCTCCTTGTGGTGCAATCTGCACCCCAAGGCCGTTTCGATGGCTACTCACGCGTTATTATCAAAATTTCAACAGTTATCTTCTAGGACATTGTAAGTGTACCATTTTCCCCTCCAGCCATGCATAAAACGATAAAAAAAGTTGACGTTAATTTTTGCCAGCACATATTCATCTGGACCCAAGAACATGACGTTGATATGATGAACAAATTCTGGTAATTGGTGCTAATTACTGCAATAATTTGTTATGTTATTCTATTTTAGAACACATTCTGATATTAATTTGACCTTTTTAGAAGTCAGATATTTTGTTTTGTTTACATTTCAAGTATTAAAGAATAAATAACACAATGGCTAGGAAGACGCGCAAATTCTGTGATATGTGCTGTAGGCCTGCTTGTCCGGCACACTCTGTCAAATGTATGTATTTGTGCATGCATGCATGCGTGCATGCATGCATGTATGTATGTATGTATGTGTGTATGTATGTATGTATGTATGTATGTATGTATGTATGTATGTATGTATGTATGTTTGCATGCATGCATGTATGTATGTATGAATCGACATCACGATTGTAGGTAATCTCTCTTTCTTTCAGTCTTTTCCCTCTCTTTCACTCGCTCACTTACTCTATCACTCACACATTTATCGAAACCTGTGTTCATGTTCAAGTCTGTACACAACTTGTTACCTAATCAATTTTGTAATTGAAGGGCTTGGAGCAATAACAAGGTATGTCGAAAATCATGAATGTTGGGAAATCGACTTCAAAGATTCACCACTTCAAACTGCTGTATCTAAGCTATTTGACAACATATCAACAAGCTGTTTTGAGCAATATGTACCTTAAAATTGTCTTTAACGTAATTTGTAAATTTCTCAATGCGAAAGATGAAATTATTATTATTATTTACACATTTCACTTCATATCATGTTATTGCATCGCGAATTCTCCGCCATTAGTATAATTTCTGGTGCAATAACAGGTTATGTCGACAAAATAGTCCGGTAAATAATAAATTATTATTAAGTCTTAAACCCGGACATCTACTATGACAAGCAAATTTTTGCACGAAAAGTTTTGAAATAGACTAAAGAATATATGGTAGAAATCCTAACAAAATGCGATATGTGCAAATAATTAAAAGTTTGAATTTAGTTTTGAGCATACGACCAACAGCTATTCCTAACGAGTTTGTTTACATTTCAAGGACTGGCGGAAATACGATTTATCTGCTAGAGTCACAGGGAAAAATTACCGATTAAAAGAAAAAGATATCGATTAATATTTTTATTATATGAACTATGTACATGTCGATTTTGGAAACAAAAAAAAAAATTTGAGGCAATAATTAAGTGTGATCGATAACAACCCCGCACTCAAGGCCACGCCCATAATGCATAGGCGATGACTAAGCGAAACGCTATACGCACCACCTACAGGCTACCTATTCTTAGATACGCTCGGTCATAATTTGTACCACAATAATTAATTAATAAAACATATTTCCCCATGTTGGAATTTATTAGGATCTTTACTGTAGTTTAGTAGTGTATTTACGTACAATATTCTGCCAAAAAAGGTCTGCCATAGTAAATGTCCGGATTCAGGATGAATTTTCCCGTATTTTTGACTGGCCTAAAAGTGTTTTCTAGACGCTGCAATTCCACGCATATATGATGTAAGTCAACATACTTTGTTATTGCACCAAACTGTTTCTATTAGAGAACGCGCATGATTTAGCATGCAGATGGTAAGTTATGTCAACAAACCTCATTATTGCATTGACTTTAATACGCAGTTTGAAAGAAAGCAAGAGCATGTATGTCGTCATACCGGGATATTGCATTAGAGATATGGACGAAATCTGCCGTGGGAACAATAACATGTTATGTCGATATAACTTTCTTTTGCGAAATGACGCTCAAAAATATTCAGATCTGCGCAAAATTCACAGGGTAGATAGATTACTGTCTTCCGAACACGCTGGCATACTGTTTCGCAAGACACCGGTATGTCGACTTACCTTGTTATTGCTCCAAGCCCTTCAATTATTTTATGACGGTTGATCAAACCCATTCTTACAATACCAGGACCGCGTCCAATTATGTTGTACCTTATGCACGAACTGCCTCCAGAGCACATAACCTCCAGGTCCTGGGTCCTCGTTTATGGAATTGCCTATCTGATGACCTTAAACGAGATTTTTTTTACCTGCATTTAAAAGGGAAGTGAAATCAGGCTTTAGTAGTGAGCTAACGTTGCATATAGAACCTCCATGTGTTTTATCTTTCCCTTAATGATTGTATGTTCTAAAACATACATGGTTATATGGTTGTATGTTCTAAAACATACATGGTTATAATTATGACGTCATCTGTAATGTATACTCTCACAAATGACTGCTGAAGTTGAAACAGTGGTTTATAAAACCTCAAGCCACCCCCCCATACCCCTCCCCCTCCACGACGCTTCGTCAGCACATTTGGCATAATACCCCTCCCCCTCCACGACGCTTCGTCAGCACATTTGGCATAAAAGCTGAGGTTATGAATACAAAACCACAATAATTTCCCATGATTCTAGTAATTCCCACAAGCTATTTTTACATGGAACTATTTCTTGCGATTATGCAATACTTATATTATAAAAGAGTGAATTGAACAGACTGGCAGCATTTCCATTTCATTTTCTATGTGGACATATTTACAACTTACTACAACGAAAGATGACTGCAACACGAACGCTAATACCAATTCCAGTGAGTATTTTGAAATTTTCCTTAAACTGAATATTGAACAACTTGTTGTTTGGTCTGTATGATTAAACATTTATATGATCATTTACAAAATAACTAAAATATTTTCTCTTATTTTGTTCTTCTGTAGGCTATGGATTCAAAGAGGCGATAGGCAACAATCGATATCTGACAGCCAACTACTACAAGAACGAGCTCATGATACACATTCGTGAATATGATCAAGATGGCAGCAAATCCTATCCCACCAAGAAGGGTGTATCCTTCAACAAATCCGCTTGGGCGAGATTTTGAGCTTGTCTGGACGAATTGGACAGAAATGTACAGCTGATGAAAGCGAATCAATCTGTTGATGTCTACCAACATCTCGGTGGTCGCTACTATGCATCAATTTCCAAGGACTTCAGATGTGTGAATATTCGGCGATACTTTCTACCACCAAACACCACCAAGGAGAGACCAACCCGCAGCGGCATCGCTCTACGTCTGGATGAATGGGACAATCTTATTATCAAAATTGATCGGCTCCATGAACATTTGCCAGAACTGAAAAACGCTATGCCATGTTATAGCTCTTTAGATCATGCAAATCAGTTGGGCTTTGTATCATGCACTCAATGCAATCCTTTCGGACTTTAAATCTAAGCATTTCTGAATAAAGAAGCTGTATAATGTGGAACATGTCTTTTATTTTGTGTGCTAGTGAAATGAACAACAAACACAATGAGCTTTTTAAGTATGATTTTTTTTCTTCAACAAAATTTCTTTATACACACAAGCATATAAACAGTGTCTTTACAAGTGTCTCTTCCATGCAACTACTCTTTTAATCTCATCACAAATCGAGATATAGTGTCTTCAACTTAAAACCTAGTAACACAAATCCTTTTTCTACTCAATTGTCTTTGCATAAAGCGATATCAACATGACCATATGCAAACGAATCAGACGAGTTTAGTAGGAAACGCTTGTCGTCGTACGGGGAGAGAGCCGCCTTTCGCACTTCTACAATATGAACTTCATGTTTTTTACTTTGGATAACGCAGAACTTGGAGGAAGTTGGTTTCTCCTCCATTATGCATGCTCGATATTCCGAATGTCTAATACATTTCTTGACAAATCCCCTTTTGATCCCCTTGGCGGTCTTCTTTTCCTTTTCCCCGGCCAACAACAAACTATACATTTTTGAGCGAAGCCCACAAAATTCAACTACAGCATCACCATTGCATTCATCCTTGAACTTCCCAATTACTTTTGCGTTGGAGCGGCTGTGCAAAAAGTGCTCACAGGGGTAATCGGAAGTGTCGTACTCGTCTAAGTTGTGCTGCATATCAAGATAGACATCTTTTGTAAAGATATGGTAGCAAAGACTGTCAGTGTCTGTGAAAAGGAGTTTGCAGGCAGATCCATAAATGGGGATTATATGTTGGTAATGAAATTCGTACATTTTCAATTTTGAAATATACAAAATGCACATGCCGGCGTAAAGGGGCTTGTTGAGGTAAACATTGGAATTTGTTAATTTTATCACTGTCAAATCGTCATTTATTATGTTGTAGGACTCGAAATTTGGTCGGGCCACGAAACGTTTGGCTCGTTTCGCGTTGGTCACAAGTTTCACGGCAAGGTGCTTTCTATTATTTTGCATTGTTTTCCCATAAATTGAGTTATTCATTAATTTAAAGAGGTCTTTTTCAAAGGAAGATTTTGCAACCTGCCGTTAGGAAGTGTTAAAGTCGAAATATGGCTTCAGCCACCGACTTTGGCGAAACTCGAGGATTTTATGAATTTTGGTCAAACTCATGCCCATTTTCAGATGGAATTGTAAATTTCTGTAATGCACGACGTACCGGGTCTTTGCCATGAGATTGGGCACCAATTTTGTGACCCCGGTGCCGATTTTACTCGAAATGTTCTGCGAAACGGACTTTGCGTACGGGGATATCATGTCCGGTCGTATGTGTAGCGTCTCTGGAGCAAGGGGATAGTCGTTGTGATCGTCGTGAAGATGAGAAGGATAGTCCAAGTCCACGTCCAAAATATACCCCAAATCGTCGTCTGTCGATTTAATGTCCAAGTCAAAGTCGACAATATCGTCTTCGTCCAAAAATCGGAATTTACCTGTCGGGAGCGGCTCGGACATGGCGTATCCGTACAGGTTGTTACAATCCAAGTACATTATGTAACTGTTTGGAGCGTTGGGGTCGTATCCCTGGGCGAGATACGGATTGTTGGCCTTTGCGTATCGATTAGAAATCATGGACACGCCGCCTCTCATGCCCCGCTCCACAAACAGGTAAATGTCCGGGTCGGTGATCAAGTCCAAATTTACATTCGTCATGCGCAAGCACGCGTCAAAGCTAAGTCCGGGGCTGCTGTAATAATGCAGCGGGTCCAATTTATAAAAGTCCAAGGACATAGCACGAAATGATTCGAAAACATCAGCCAAAAGTATGACGTCTGTCTGCAAATACAGATCGTGATAGTCCTGCATAGTTGTCATATTAAAAGTCTGCCAAATTTTCTGTGCATATTCGTAGTCAGTCTGTGAAATGTCCTCGTCTGTCAGTTTGCTAAAGAAGCAGCCTTTGGGAGGCAGAGTCCTTTCGGTCATTCTGCAGGCTGAAGTCATGTACTCGTAGGGAAATACCCCCTTACGCAAAAGCAATTTGTAATCGGCCGGAAAAATTCGACGCAAATGTTTGAATTTGGAATCATCCTCTTTCGATAAATTTTTGACCAACACGTCCAAACCGCAGTTTAGAAATTGGAGGGAATCCAAAAAGCGTATATTATTTACTTCGAACGAAAGATATTTTTCCATGTTTGTGGCTATTGCATTTATGTCTTGCGCTGCAAACTCCTTTGTCATGTTTTTGAGAATAAGATGATAGTCGTAGCCTTTAAGATTGTGAAAGATGACGGGAAGAAGATAGTTTGCAGATTTGCCTTTCTTAGATTTGGTGGGTTTGCGAAATTTCAATTTCAGATTGCAAGGAGAGCAAAGAGCAGAAACAAAGTTACCAGTCATATGACAGTGGTGTCGAACTTTGTTGTAAGATGTTAAAGCGACAGAGCAAGAAGGACATGCAGCACAACTTTCAAATTCTAACCGCTGCTGCTGGGTCAGGTATTTCATTGGTGTGTTGGTAGATAAAATTTTGTTAATGCGTGCCTGTTCGGATTTTACGTGCTCAAAGAAATGAGACATTACGTCTATTCTTGACTACGTATATGGAAGAGCGTCGTTTAAGTGTGGAAAAGATGACACCGTCAAGAAGCAGAAGCCGCTGGGTGTGTGAGTATCGAGAATTTTGGTGGCGGCCCCGCCGGCAGCCGCAGTGTCGTTTGGAGTCAAGAAGCTCTTAAAGTCACTTTACAAAACATAGGGCACAGGCATTTCATGCTGTGTGTTTGTAAATGACAAATTTGAATTTTCAGATGTTGGATATCGCACGGACTGCAAGCTGTGCTTGCCGCATTCGCCCATGTGCGCATGCTTCTCAGCAGCAGTGGTGAAGCAATGCAGACAGTAAGGACAAGGGAAGCTTCTGTGACTATCAGTATTTCGAGATGATAAGAGTGCAGAAAGATTGCGTATGGTAATGTAGTGACGTTTAGCGCCATCGACAAGAAGCAAAAGATTTACAATGTGTTTCCTACCCCTGTGAGCACTGGCGTACATAGGCGTAAAGGTCTTGTCATCCGGATTTGAATACATGACATTGATTGAGTAGTCAGGGTTCATGGATTCAAAGAGTGAGATCTGTTCGATCGTCATGGGAAACTTTATACCTGTGGTATGAAGTTCAGTGAGATATGGCTTATAGTGATATACACGGTGAGGATTGCTTGTTCTGAAATGCGCTACAGATAATACGCTGTAAAGGAAGCATTGCTCGTCGTCGTTCTGAATATTTAGTGTAGCATGTTTATTGGCAATGTATTGTGGTGTGGGTATGAAACTGGACGCACCTATTGGGTCGTATACTGCATTGCAAATCTTAAAATCGACAACGCTGCTAACTACCCAGCCCGAATTTTGTGTTGTGAAAGTATCTACCAGCTCGTCGATTCGTTGCACAGCCTCTTGTATTTGCTCTGATATTTGGAACGGCTGTAGAAGTGTTGATAGTGTTGATTTGAAGTATCCGATCGTTCTACTTTCTCCTTCTGAGGACTCTCTTTGAAACTCCACATCTATTGCCACATACCATTTCACCGGCCTAAACAAACATTGCTCATTATAGTTCGAATCGGATAAGTCCGCCTGTGATAGTGAGAATTTTCTAAGTTCAAACAAAATTTACTAAGTACAAGAAATACCGATAAAAAAAATTCTAAGTTGCACGCTTTTCTAAGTTCAGCATTTTAGAGCGAAAAAATTTCTAAGTCCGATATTTTAGAGCGAAAATTTTTCTAAGTGTAAGAAATAGAGCGTAAAATTTTCTAAGTTGCGCGCTTTAGAGCAAAAATTTTCTAAGTCCAAGAGATGTGTGTAAGAAACACAAACTCACCCTTCGTCTCTGAATGTGTCTTCCAAAGCGCTGGCCATACGCGCCGCTTCTCCCAGCAGCATGCCATGTACGTCGGTTGTTTCCGGTATGGGTAGTGGCATGTCCATAAAGGTGTTCTGCGTCGATGTTCGCATTCCCGGATTGAGGTCTTTCTTCAAACAGGTGACACACAGATCTTGCCCAGATCTGTAGAAGCGTGAAGGGCGGCGGTTCTTGCACTGCGCACACTCTTTGCGCCGCAGACAGATTTCGCAAAGCCCGTTCACCAACTTGGTCGCCTTATAAGATCGACAAGAGTCGCATCGAACTAAAGAAATAAGTGTACAAATAAAAATTGGTCAATGTTTAGAGAGTAAAAATCCTAAAAACATAGAATACAATGTGCACGTGTTTGTTTGTTGGTGTGTAGCACAAATATTAAGTTATGTAAAGACAGATTTTGTAAATGCGGTGTATGAGTGACGAAAATGAATAG
The DNA here is from genome assembly GCA_949752735.1 of Lumbricus terrestris. Lineage (NCBI taxonomy): Eukaryota > Metazoa > Annelida > Clitellata > Crassiclitellata > Lumbricidae > Lumbricus > Lumbricus terrestris. The sequence continues at coordinate 83,066,380 of OX457037.1, read as the reverse complement.
AGTGACTTACCTGATGGCACCTCCTGATTGCAGGTTGATGTTCCTTCCCCGGTCGATTCCTTGAATGTAATAATACCCGTTCCACCAGACTCTACAAGAATTAAAAGAAAAAGAAGTTTTAATATTATGTACAAATTGGTATAATTTACAACAAAATAAAAAAATCATACATTTATTTTTTGAAAGACCTGTTGAGTATGAGATGCTTTAAATTCACTTACTGAATTTCTTTTCCTTAAGCTTTACGCTTTCGTCTGGTGATGCTATTCTTCTTTTCGCTAAAAATGTAGAAACAACAAATTTTCATTTATTTATGCATTTCATTCGTTATTTAAATTTGGTCACAATTACAAGAGGCAATGTTTAAAAATATATATTACCTAAAAATATCTTGATATAAAAAAATATATAAATGCATGTCAGTAATACCTGGCATTTTTCCCCGTTCCAGCTTTCTTGCTTCTTTCTTCTTCGCATCGTCCGCCTCTATTTGAAGCACATATCCCAGTAGTTCCTGGTCGCTCATGGGACCCCACATTTCGGATAGTTCAGCCTCCTCTGCAGAACTCATCAAGTCGGAATCTTCCACATCCAACACCGTCACTGTAATATTATAAGAAATTTAAAAAAAATTATTATATCAAGAACTTGTCGTATGCAAAATATAATAAACTTATATTAAATTCCGTAAAAGTTCACATGCGCAAAATGTGTCGTTTGGGAATGAATCAAGTTTGTTATGCACTTACTTGTTGAAGACGCATTTGTTGCTGCTGAATTGGGCTCTGCTCGACGCTCTGAATGCTCTATGTTCGGATCTGCATCACTCGCATCATTACACTGATCAAGTCCTGTAAGAGAGAAAATTGTTCATTACATAAAAAAATGTATTAAAGTTTTAAAAGGCTCAACACAGAGAACATAGTTTGCTGTTAAAGTCATCTTCACAATAAAATATGTTAATATGCCTTAATTTAACAACCCCCGGTAAGCCGCGTTATCGGATCAAGCTGCGTTAATCACCACAAGCTCATAAGAATACTCTAACTCGCATGCTAACACATTGACATATGCTTTACCATATGGTAAAGAAATGCCCTATATGGGTCTGAAGTATATGTAGTATGCATAAAGTCTAACATAGCACGTTGTTGTTGGGGTCTTTCGCTAATACATTGAATTATGCTGTACCATATGATTTGCCATATGGTAAAGAAATACCCTATATGGGTCTGAAGTATATGTAGTATGCATAAAGTCTAACATAGCACGTTGTTTAGTGTGGTTCACAGATACATGGTAAAAAATAAAGTTCAAGCTAAAAACCAGGGCGCCCTCCCAGTTTGTTAGACTTATCAATAGTATTATTGAGACAAAAATTTCAGCTTCCTCTTCCATCTGGAAGGCGGTGCTCAACGACTGTGTTACTTTGCATGGGCCAATGAAAAGACGTTAATTGTAGAAATAAATGTGTTGAGCATACATTCCAATACAATTGTGCTTTATTTCAAAATAGATGAAACATTACTGTAACATGACAATATGTGTGACACTTAAACAATTGGTGAGCTTGAAATATAAAATTTCAGTAGGTTTTAAATATGGAAAATGTCAAAAAATGGCAAAAACATAGTTAAATCCATGAATGTCTATTGTTCTCGTTTTATGACTCCAAACATACGATGAATTCTACACTGTAGGAGGCTTTGCAAGCACAGTGTCAACAGCATATTTCTTTGTTGATTGAATGGGGCAGCTTTTCTATTTGCCTCAACCACTTGGAGAAAATACTGCTTTCTTCTTCATCAGTGATGAGTCAGTTTAATTCCTCGAACAACTTCACACTTCTCTCAGCCATGTCGTTTACCACTCTCAATTGCTGACTTCAGCCTCTACCCTGCTGATAATCATCATCGTCAGGCTATTGCACTGGTGTAAGTATAAAAAGGAATCACAAAATTTCAGGCGTGGCAGTAGTGTCAGTGTTCACTGGGTTGCAAACTCGCCCAGGCAATCCCCTCCTTCTGTATCGCAGCACTATACCGTCGACATCCTTTCACTAGGATTTGCAGTCATTCCGTAAAAAATCTTCACCTTATCTGTACCATATCAGGCAGATGGCAGCATAACAGTGTCAGACATTCAGCCTCATCTGAAAGGCACTAAGTATTGATAATTTTCTAGAACATTCTTGGCAGCAACGTTGAGCTCCTACAAATAACAGTCGATTGAATCAAAAGTCCTATATCGATCAAAATTGACAGATCTTGTCCTGGAGTTTCAGCAGCAAGAGGATGCCTTTGAGTGAAGGAGGGCACCCAATCACCCAAAAGGTTGAATCTGAGTTTTTCTTTTCCCTTAGATTGAATACTTCACGTTGATTGCTAAATCGTACAATTATTTTGATGGTATGCAGTAACCTGGCCATTCAACGTGCATGGTCAATTGGGCTCTCCAGTTTCTTAGTAAGGGCTGACTTCCAAGGACAACCATTGACACCTCAATGACTTCTTGGTAGTCGTCTCTGAAATTGACTTTAATTTCAGCAGTCTACTTGATGAAACTGATCGCTCTCTCATGGTAGGCTTCAGTAACGGATACGACTTCCAGTACTCGGATGTTGTCACGTGTCACACCATCCCACACAGCTTTAAATCTCTTTAAGATTGGATTATATTTTGGATTAGATGGACAACAACAACAACACAAGATGAAGATTTTGACTTAAATCAACTCCATGACAATGACGACAGCAGGCCAACCACAGGAACATTTTACATATCCTGTTTTCCCGAAAAACGTACACTTCCCTAAAACGTCCGGTGTTGTGTCAAAGATCAAGTCTTAGCCATCATCAGCGAGTCTCAATAACTTTAAAAGATGATGAATGACCTTGGATTTTAATTATATCCTGTCATAGAGGGACATTTGGGCATACCAAAGAGTTTAGCGACACCATCACCTGAAACTAGCACAGGCGGTCAACATTTCCAGTGTACTGCAAGTGGTTAATTTGGTACAAATTCAAATCCTACAGCTTCAGCATGCTCCATCTTGGCTTCTTAAGCACTCCATATGAATGGTTTTCCGTGAAAATGCCAGGACAAAAGGATCGCTCATAAGCGCTGCAGTAATTGTGACCAACAATCTCAATGCTTCATGATCAGATCACCTGGAGTGTTATTGCTATCAAAATGCGCTTGTCACTTGATGGCTAAACAGCTGTTAAGTAGCTAGCACTGACTGTAATAAGCATGATAGTGCAACAGAATTTATTTTAAGATCATCTACATGACAAGGTTTGAGGTCTTTGATCAAGCTAAAAGGCATCAAGATTTCTTGCTAATACAACTACATGGTAATATTTCGATGTCATTGAGCACCGCCTTCCAGTTGGACTGGGAAGCTGAAATTTTGTCTCAATAATACTATTGACAGGTCTAACAAACTGAGAGGGCGCCTTGGTACCTAGCTTGAATTTTATTATTTTGGACCACCCTAACGTTGTTGTTGGGGTCTTTCGCTAATACATTGAAATATGCTGTACCATATGATTTGCCATATGGTAAAGAAATGCCCTATATGGGTCTGAAGTATATGTAGTATGCATAAAGTCTAACATAGCACGTTGTTGTTGGGGTCTTTCGCTAATACATTGAAATATGCTGTACCATATGATTTGCCATATGGTAAAGAAATGCCCTATATGGGTCTGAAGTATATGTAGTATGCATAAAGTCTAACATAGCACGTTGTTGTTGGGGTCTTTCGCTAATAGAATAAAGAGCATATTACCATGTGTAAAAGAAGCGCTTATATGAATCTGAAGTATATGTAGTATGCATAAAGACTAACTCGCTTGCTTCGCATCGTGATGGTCGAGTCTTTCATCAGCTCCGCGCATTCGTTCTATAATATAATTATAAGCCCTTCTATAAAGATTTAAAATAATATAAGAATTTAATATATTGTATTTTGAAAGAAATTAAATTATTTTTGTCCAAGATGTGATCGTTAATGTAGAACTTTGAGGAATAAATGGCGTATGATGCTGCTATAAATAAGATAAAACTGTGAAAATATTATAAAGAATACATACTCAGTTCTTGTATTCTGACCATAATTCTCGCTTCGGCCTCTTTGAGTTGAGCGATTTCCGATCGAAGTTTAGAAACCAAAGAAATAAATATAAGATATTTGTAAGCTATTTTTAAAGCATGCAGTTAATATACTATGCTGTCTTGATTATGCGGAGCGTGCATGTCCACGCAAAGAAATTTAATATATATATATATATTTATACGACTATAAAAGGTCGTGAAATAATTAAAATAAATAATCGTAGAAAATAATTATTTAAATGCAATATACTGACTTGTCTCCATAACGGCTGTAAACGACCAAGCCGGACGACTTCTCAAGCGTGTAGAAGAGATCGTGTAGAAGTTGCTGCGTGTCGGTTGAATCTCGGAAACGTCTGGCTCTCAAAAATCGTCTTGAGTAAAGGGTGCCCTTTTGATATCCATTTGGTCGTAGGTTTCGTCATTGTTGTGCAATAATATGCTTGGTTATGCGCTTGTAAGTATGCTTGCATGTCTGACTGGCTGCATGTGTATTACAAGTCATGGTGCAATCTTCGGTTTTTCCGCCTATACCCATGATTCATAACGGCAGCTTTTAACCAGCTGTGCTATGAGTAATGCTCTGCTTATGCCAGCATCTGCAGCAACCACAGGTTTTTACGCCTATACCCACGATTCATAACCGCAGCCGCAACCACCGGTTTTACGCCTATACCCATGTTTCATAACCGCAGCGGCAAGCGCGGGTTTTACGCCTATACCCATGTTTCATAACCGCCGCAGCAAGCGCGGGTTTTACGCCTATACCCATGTTTCATAACCGCAGCCGCAAGCGCGGGTTTACGCCTATACCCATGTTTCATAACCGCAGCAGCAAGCGCGGGTTTTACGCCTATACCCATTATTCATAACCGCCGCAGCAGCAAGCGCGGTTTTTACGCCTATACCCATGATTCATACCCACAGCCGTCGGCTGTGCTTTTGTCAGCAGCAGCAACCATGGATTTTACGCCTATACCCACGATTCATAACCTCAGCAGCAGCAACCACCGGTTTTTACACATATATCCATTATTCATAACATCAGCTTTTATGCCAAATGTGCTGACGAAGCGTCGTGGAGGGGGAGGGGTATTATGCCAAATGTGCTGACGAAGCGTCGTGGAGGGGGAGGGCTATGGGGGGTAGCTTGAGGTTTTATAAACCACTGTTTCAACTTCAGCAGTCATTTGTGAGAGTATACATTACAGATGACGTCATATAACCATGTATGTTTTAGAACATACAACCATATAACCATGTATGTTTTAGAACATACAATCATTAAGGGAAAGATAAAACACATGGAGGTTCTATATGCAACGTTAGTTCACTACTGGCTTTTTACTGAAATATACTGAATGCGAAACAGGTCTTTCTAAACAATTCATCGGTTAACTTTGTACCGTTAATCTTGCTGTTATGCATACCTCAGCACCTTTTCTTTTTAGTTTCGGTTCTTGTTTTCTTAATTTTGTTTTCATATCTCCTTTTTTTACTAGGCTAGGTACTGCACCTGTGTTTCAATTTAATTTTGTTTTATAATTTTGTACTGTTGTGTTGCTATTTTGCTGTACGCAGCTTCCTGACAAGGATCCCTTGAGGGTTAAGATCGTTTTATTTCCAATCTCTGATCTTCGAGTAGTCTCTCCTCAGTTAGGTCTGTAGTCGAGGCGAGTGACAATAAAGAAAGACACGTGGATTCGTGGAAGCATTATTTAGGTGTCAGATAGTGAGACACAACTCTGAACTGGCGCAACTGAGAGCAGCAGTTACGACAGAGCTGGTGAATGTGCTGTGCATAGATAATCAAGGATAACGCCAATAGAAAAGCAACTCAGAGGGAACTCGGAGACAAAAGCTGTTAGATCATTCTTAGCTAGCTGTTGCCGCTTACCCAGTAGGGTGGAGTGAACAAACTTTTTCTCGAATTTCCAATTCTAATAGTGATCAAAAGTTGCATATGGCATAACAGGCATTTTTAGACCAGGCATGCAATCTAGTCATTTGAAGCAATTGGCAGCCATTTTGTCCGCCATCTTGTTTTCCCATGGAGACGCTAAAAATCCAGCTTGCTAACCGCGATTTTCGTTTTCAGGAAGGTTAAAATAGTCTAGAACACCAGTTAGCAAATTGCTACATGATTTGCTTCTAACAGTGCAATTTTCGGATTCCATGCCTGGTCTAAAAATGCCTGACAGTACTGAAAATCAATATGGCGTCCTTAAATCGTCCGGTAGGGGGCAGAAGACGTCAACATAGGAAGGTCAAATTTGTTGTAGCAATTCTGTGATACCACAGGCAACTTTTGATCACTATTAGAATTGGAAATTCGAGAAAAAAACTTTTCACTCTTTTTCACTCCACCCTATTGCCAAGCCAGATGAATTGAATCTTGGATGGGTTGAGCCGCAATCGGTACGACGACAAACACGCCCCAAGGATATGCATACTGTTTTGGCTTCCTCCACCATCATTAATAATCACACACCATCACCTTCTACCGGATCATCCCTCCATCCATCACACATCGGGCCTTTCATTCAAAATTTAAGTCTCATGTCTTCAAAATCTCTTACCCTGTTTCATCTGATCCACCACTTTCCAATTCCGTACCAGACGACACCTGCCTTAGTATACCTGTTCCGTCCTCTGTTCCTATGAAAACCGGACCCGAACATCGTTTGGACTATCCTTATTTCTCACGGACAACCCTTTTGACTCAACGCAGCGCTCATCAATATGTCGCCTAAGACTAATTATCTTCGCGTATTTTAACTTTTGTGAATTCCGAGAAAACGAGGTAGAAGTTTCGCAACTTTTGGCGTCAAAAGGAAGATATTCAGTACAACATACCTTCAGGCACAGACGTCATTATTAAAGCATCGACATTGAATAAGGATGTTGCATTAAAATGAAATTGATACCTAGAATGGTTTTTGTGAAATTTTGGAAAATGTTGTAAAATATGGACATTCGTTACAGTCTTTTTCTTCATTGTCCAAGGGCTGACAGCCCGTAGGTGTCCACTGCACACTTTACTAGTCGCTTCCATGATTCTCCGTTTCGTGCTCGGTGTGTCAGCTCCTGCGCATTCATCCCACACCACTCTTCCATGTCCTGCAACCATTCTCTGCATGGTCTTTACCTTCTCCCCTTTCCCTCCACGATTCCCGTCATTATGCTCTTTATCTTTCTACGTTACAGTAGCTTCGAATTAAGGAACACGTTGTCGTACGTCCATCAGTAGGCCTACTTTGTTGTCGTATATATAATATAATAATATATACACTGTGTCCCAATAAATCGGGAAACCTTTTTATTATGTGAATAAAACTGTTAAATATTCATCGATTGTCAAAGTTTCAAAACTGTTTTTATCCTGAGATAATTATCTACAAATTGGGAATTTATGAACCGCCCTCACTAAAAAATAACGTCATAATGACGTCGTTAATTCACATTCACATATCGAAACCAAATGTCAACAAAAATCGTTAGAGGCAAAATTGTAATAAAATTCTTACGGAAAAATAATCATTACGGCGCAAAAAACTTTATTCGAAAATTCCGGGCAAGCGACGGACAGTGAGCGGTCTATATAAGCTTCTTAGAATTTTTTTTGACCGGTGTAAAGGTTTCAAATTACCCCCTCCTAAACATTACCCCCCGGTAACTTGAAACCGGTTTCAGATTACCCTCCGGAAACTAGATTTGCATCAATCATCGCATTTATTGCATTAAAAAATCAGAAAAATCATCCCGCTTGTTGTTTTGGTGTGAAGATTTTCATCCGTCATCCCACTTCGCGGTTTGCTATCAATATTTTGATCCGAAAAAAATAATAGCCTCGAAGCCATTTTCTCCATGTAAACTTCAGCGCAGAATAGTATTTTAGTTACAGTTGAAAATATTGATAACAAACCACGAAGTGGGATGACGGATGAACATATTCAGACCAAAACAAGAAGCGGGATGAATTTTTTGATATTTGTAGTGCAATAAATGCGATGATTGATGCAATTTACAGTTTTCAAAGGGGTAATGTTTAGGATGGGGTAATCTGAAGCCTTTACACCGGTGTAAAGGTTTCAGATTACCCCCTCCTAAACATTACCCCCCTGCAAACTGTAAATTGCATAAATCATCGCATTTATTAGACTAAGAATATCAAAAAAATAATCCTGCTTCTTGTTTTGGTCTGACGATTTTCATCCGTCATCCCTCTTCGTGGTTTGTTATAAATATTTTCATCTATAACTAAAATACTATTCGCCGCTGAAGTTTTCATGGAGAAAATGGCTTCGAGGCTATTATTTCTTTTGGATCAAAATATTTATAACAAACCACGAAGTGGAATGACGGATGAAAATCTTCATACCAAAACAAGAAGCGGGATGATTTTTCTGATTTTTATAGTGCAATAAATGCGATGAATGATGCAAATCTAGTTTCCGGGGGGTAATCTGAAAACGGTTTCAAGTTACCGGGGGGTAATGTTTAGGAGGGGGTAATTTGAAACCTTTACACCGGTTCGTCGGAGCGTCGCTTGTAGCGGTACTTAACCCTTGAATTCTGTGATGCAAATTGGTAATTGTGACGTCAATATTCATGCCAGAAACTTCATATTTGAACCAGTGTAAGACAATTATCTCGGGATAAAAACAGTTTTGAAACTTTGAAAATCGATTAAGATTTGTCTGTTTTATTCACATTATAAAAAGGTTGCCCGATTTATTGGGACACAGTGTATATCCAATTCTATTTCAATTAGTGAGCGGCATCTCTAATTTATAAGAACACTTTGTCGTATAATCATCGGAATGATCAGAAATAGGCTTAATTATGTTGTTTTATATCCGATTCAATATTTCAAGTGTCGCAATGTGTGGAATATACATGTACACAGACTGTCATGATGCCACACAGTAAAATTGATGTTAAATGATAATGTAGGCCTAACGCAACAAAACCTATCAAGTCCGTTTCTCTTACGACATCATTGCGCACAAGATAGTTAACCCATTAGTGCCTGATTTTTCAAAATCATCTCAAAATATAAAAACTTTGTTGCAAGTGATGAGTTTGGACAATACCTAACACAAATTCTGCAAATTTTTTGCTTTTGATGCTTTAGGAGCAAGTTTTTGAAGCGTCCCATTTTTGGGGACGCTAGGCACGAATGGGTACGTGAAGATTTACATGGTCATATGTACAGGTTATATCACTCAAGACTGTTGTTACAGTCGAGTTAAGAGAACATATAAATAATTTGTACTCAGAATCATTAAAAAACAAATGTAAAAGTAAAATTTCAACAAAACTGGCATGCCTGAATACATTTATATGCAAAATTGTTCAAATTTTGAAATGAATTGCTTACACGCATCATATCATAATAATGCTGTCCATGCCTTAGATCAACACCCTATATCATTAGCAACCAACACTGTTACATGAAGCATATAAAACAGTTAATTGAAGCATTATAGCTGTTTCAAGTGCTAAAGTGCTTTAGACTGGTTTTGTGTAGTAGATTGTTGGCCTAACCCTCTTTATGTGGACCGACATTTCATTTTTCTCAAACTTTCCGCACACTTTCATTCGCACAATGCATCTGAGTTCCATCAAATGGAGTTTAGTGCTAAAGTGCAAGTGAACACACTTTCTGGTTCATACAGTCAGCTTTCATTTCCCTAACAGAAACAGCTATGTGTTCAGATCCATGCACTGGCCCTCACTTTTCTATATATTGAACAGCTCGACCAAAGGAAGTGAGAATCTTCACATTTGTTGGCCTGTTTCGTCTCAATAGTGGTATATTTTCCCCATCTACTGTAGCAGTCTCAGAGTGGTAAAGAAAGTAGTCACAGTAGCCTACAAAACATAGTGGTTGCAATGAACCACCCACACCAAGTTGAGGACTCAAGACCCCGACTCCATTATAGGTCTGACTGAGTAAAGTAGCCATGTGGTCTATTCAACGAACAGTCTTTGTAGCCAACAAGGCTTAGTTGCAGTCTGAGAGTGGTAAAGAAGTGGTGAAATGACCACTATTTGTTAGTAGGAATCAACTGAATAACAACCAATATGCCTCCTGACTAATCCAGGGCTCCAGGCTTTGTATCCATGTACCAGCTCATCCGTATGGATGTGAATCAGAGCAAAAGCCGAGTGGTGTATTCAACATAGTACGATTTCATTGACTGCTATTAGGCCTACCTGAAATTGTAGTAGGCCTAACTGAAAAATGCTACAGGAATGCTATATTCAGCACAATGCACAATGACATTTCTTGAGCTTGGCTGATACCTTAGAAAAGAATGACAAATTACATAGCGACTAATATTTTTCCTTATTTATTTCAAATAAATTATAATAAATTAAATTATTAAATTTAATTTTCTAGCAACTGCATACATCAGAATGAGTGCAATTTGACCATTATTTTGCACTACATTGCTTAGGCCTAGTAGGTCCTGGACGATTTCTATATATGTGAAATATTCCTGTAGGCTATACATGAATACATAGGCCTAATGTAGCCTACAGTTGAAGTTGTCAAGAAATTTTTGAGTCAAATAACACCATATAACGTTAACTCTCACTGCGAGTGATAATTCTGCCTAAAAACCGTCGTTTATACTTCTTTTAAAACAATATCTGACTAAAATACCACACAAGAAGCAAAACTGCATGTATTGAACTTCACGTACCCATTCGTGCCTAGCGTCCCCAAAAATGGGACAGCGCTTCAGTGATAAAATGCATATGTTATATTTTAGCAAAATGAATTTGATCCAATTATTTATTTAATAGTATATACTAATCTTTGTAAAACCAAAGACAGATCTGTAGAAATACGCGCACATTTTTTTTAATGAGACGCGGAAAGTTCGCAATGTTTACATTTGTAAAAATAGGTCAATGGCGTGATTAAAAACACAATTTTCAGTCGATAAAGAATTTTTGGTGCGCATTTTGTGTCAGAATCACTTTATTAGCATGTTGGCATGACGGCTATTACATTAGATTGCATCTTCAATGCATATTTAATTTTACGTGAATTTTTGAAGTGGTGTCCCATTTTTGGGGACTCTAGGCACTAATGGGTTTTAACATAAGTCATCATCATCATCATTCACCATGAGCCGTATATGCTCGTAGGTGTCCAATGTCAACTTCGTCCTCTCCTTTGTACTGCGCCGTTATGTCGGCGTCGTTTTGTCCTGCGCCGTTTTGTTACGGCGCCGGCAGACCGCGTCGTTAATGGAAAGAGGACATAGAGGACTGGTGTGATGACTCACTACAAAAGCTGTTCCACCTGGCCCAAGACAGAGGCGGGGCGCCGTAAGAAAACGGCGAAGGACAAAACGGCGCCGACATAACGGCGTCGACATAACGGCGCCGACAAAACGGCGCAATTCAAAGTACCCCGACAAAACGGCGCCGACATAACGGCGCAGTATAAAGATTATCATAACCGTCTAGTGATTGTTTGCTTATTCAAGAGCAAACTCACTACGAATTGAAGATTATGAGATATCGTTCTGGATTCCGGCAACTAGGGGCACACCCAAGTCTGAATACAGCTATGCGTTTAAAAAATAGAAGTCGGATTGATACAAAATCATTTTTCCTTAAATAGAATCTGGATTGATGGAAAAAATTCGCTTAAATTGAAGCTGGATTGAAGAAAATAATCTTGCTTAAATGGAAGCTGGATGAATGAAAACAGTTTTGCTTAAATGGAAGCTGGATTGAAGAAAATATTCTTGCTTAAGTGGAAGCTAGATTGAAGAAAATAGTCTTGCTTAAATTAATGTAAGCTGGAGTGAAGAAAATAGTTTTGCTTAAATGGAAGCTGGATTGAAGAAAATATTCTTGCTTAAATTAATGGAAGCTGGAGTGAAGAAAATAGTCTTGCTTAAATGGAAGCTGGATTGAAGAAAATATTCTTGCTTAAATGGAAGCTGGATTGATATTTAGAATATATTTTGCTGCTTCTGCTATTAAACTACTAAAAACCATTGTTTTTTAGTTCAGTTTGCGCCGTTATGTCGGCGCCGTTTTGTTACCGCGCCGTTTTGTTACCGCGCCGTTTTGTCGGCGCCGTTATGTCACCGCCGTTTTGTTCTGCGCCGTTTTGTCAGCGCACCGGTCTGCCGTTAGCTAGCTCCAGCCATTATTCCGAAAACAATAGTCTTGATTAAGTTTTCTGTAGTCCGACATTCTGGCGATATGCCTGAAAAGCCCCAGTTTGCGCCTCACGACTTTTTGTAAGATTATTTCAACTATATCCTCTCGCTGAAATATCTCTTCGTTGATTATTTTCTGCATCCATTTTTATTCTCAGGATCTTAATTCTGTAGCATTAAATTTTGTTCTCGAATGCCAAGATACTTCTTGTACACTGTACAATACAGTGTACACCCCTGTCTCGCAGCCATAAAGTGCTGTGCTGCAGATCGTGGTATTGTTGTCATCTTGATGGAGCGGCTCCTGCAAATTTTGTCCAGTGATATGAGGGCTGTGTTTGCTCTTGCTAGGCGGGTCCCGACTTCTGTTTGCCATCCAAATCGAATGTGAAGTTGCTACCTAGGTCGATGAAGCTTCTCATGTTTTCTATTACGACTTCTTTTACTTTTACAATGTTACAACTACGGTAGGTCCTCCTCTTTCTTTCTCCCCCGTCAAGTATTCACCGACGATGAGGCTCTAACAAAACTTCTCCATTTCGGCCGGTGTAAAGGTTTCAGATTACCCCCTCCTAAACATTACCCCCCTGAAAACTGTATTTTGCATCAATCATCGCATTTATTGCACCAAAAATATCAAAAAATTCATCCCGCTTCTTGTCTTGGTCTGAAGATTTTCATCCGTCATCCCACTTCGTGGTTTGTTATCAATATTTTCATCTGTAACTAAAATACTAATCGCCTCTGAAGTTTACATGGAGAAAATGGCTTCGAGGCTAATATTTTTTTTCGATCAAAAAATTGATAACATAACACGAAGTGGGATGACGGATGAAATTCTTCTGACCAAGACAAGAAGCGGGATGATTTTTCTGATTTTTAGTGCAATAAATGCAATGATTGATGCAAATCTAGTTTCTGGGGGGTAATCTGAAACCGGTTTCAAGTTACCGGGGGGTAATGTTTAGGAGGAGGTAATTTGAAACCTTTACACCGGTGTAAAAGTTTCAAATTACCCCTCCTAAACATTACCCCCCCCCCGGTAACTTGAAACCGGTTTCAGATTACCCCCGAAAACTAGAATTGCATCAATCATCGCATTTATTGCACTGAAAAAATCAGAAAAATCATCCCGCTTCTTGTTTTGGTCTGAAGAATTTCATCTGTTATTTTACGTCGTGGTATGCTATCAAATTTTTTTTCGAAAAATAATAATAGCCTCGAAGCCATTTCTTCATTGTAACTTCAGTGGCGATTAGTATTTTAGTCACAAAATGGCCGACCAAAAAAGGAAATTTCAATATCTCAGCTTCCAGTACACTTAGAATCGTCATCTTGGTGTCTAAACATACATAGCTAAGGGCGAATTTTAAAGGAATCAAATACAAACGTTTCTGTTCATAAGATTCGCAGCCAAGGACGTGAATGGTGCGGTATGGTAAAAAGTTCCTTCTTATTTGAAAATCAGCTGTTATGGGCACAAGCATTGAGATAGTTTAGGGCCGTAAATCCTCTGCATAGGGCCGGGAATTTCTTTCGTCAACCCTTATTGCCTGTTATATTAATTCTAATTATTTCCTCATAGTATAATCCAAGCTATTTATTGCATCATACTTTTTCTGAAACTTCTGATTGAGTTCATGTTCATTTGGCAATAAAACAAGTCTTGGAATAATATTCCAAGACTTGTTTTATTGCCAAATGAACATGAACTCAATCAGATTTCATATATTATATGAAATATATTATATGAAATATATAAGAAAGGTAGAATTTTTCAATTAGGTTAAGGCTCTCAGCAGTGTTATCGAGGAGATGGGAAACCCATTTATAACGATAGCAATGACCTACCTGTCCAGGATACCAGAGATCTGGCCGATCAAATAGTGATAAACACCATGTGCAACCATGTGCAACCCTCGGAGTACAACTACTGTTGCACTAGTACAACAACTAGAGTAGTACGAAACACTTATTAACACTCGAGTGCCCAAGGTATTTTTTGGTACACGAAGGCCCAACGAGGGGGGGGTCCGCGCGGACCCCATTGTTTATTGTGAATATCTTGAGAAGGGATTGGAATATCGTTACAGAATTTGGTTCTATGTGATCCCAAAAGAATTTGCAATCGATTGATGTATCCTATATCATTATAGCACCACCTGGTGTAAAATAGGAGTGTAAAAATCTCGTGATACACATTATATGCTTTCTTGCGTTATTTACCGAAAGATGCCTATTGTTTTCATGTTAATATCTTGAGAAGGGATTGGAATATCGTTGCAGAATTTAGTTCTATGTGATTCAAAATGAATTTGCAATCGATTGATGTATAGTATATCACAATAGCACCATCTGGTGTAAAATAATAGTGTAATAATCTCGTGATACACATTATATGCTTCCCTGCGTCATTTACCGAAGGAAGCTATAATACGTCCGGCGCGTCCGTATGCAAGTCAGCTGCTCTCACTTCCAGCTATCGACGGACCAGTTGCATTATGGTAGACTAAATCGTAATCGCAATTGCAAATTTGTATAGCGCCGATTCAAGAGAAATTTCTCAGAGTGTTCCTGACCTGATAACACCATGCCACAATTGAAAGGGGTAATTTTCAAACAGTTGCGTAGGAAGGGGAAGTACGAACGGCTGTGTCACTGTGTGGTGTTAGGCCTAGTCTACCTGTGGGTCGAGTAAGAAGGGTAGGCCACTGCCGTCTACAACATCACCGGCTAAGAAGAACAGCAGAGCCATTTAATCGCGTAACCTTGACAGAACGGTTGCCACCGTTTGTATGAACTGTCCCAAGCGTCCGTTTTGACGCACGCCTGTTGTATGCAAATATAGCTGTGATAGGCCTACGCAGACTTGCAAACTTTCAAATTCTGTGCTGCAAACATAGGCCAAACATAGTGATACAATGTCAGCAAATCTAAGTTCAACAAATTATATGAATTTTTATTTCATATAACGTGCGCTGACCATTTATTGACTGGCCAGTAACCATACGCATGTATGACTAATAGCCGCATATCCTGCGGTACCTTTAGTATATGATGTGATTGTGGGGTACAGGGTTGGACAATACTCACGCAAAATATACCATTCGATGCCCAAATGGTTGTTTTAGGATGTCCTAAAAGCATTTTTGCATATCTATAGCCGTTAAAAAGTTATCCGGAAAAAACAGGCCTGGGGTCCGGTCGGACCCCCCCCCTTGGGCATTCGAGGGTTAAGGAACGTCTCATTAACCAAACGTGACCTGTTCGTGATCCAATAAAAAGAAATTATTTCCCTCTCTTCAGTCGTCCGCCTGTATGGGACAAGTCACGAGCGAAAGAACATCTGTCATCTGTGAAGAAGGACTGTTCACTAACCATAACCACAGTTTTTATTGCTTAACGTGACAATTGACAAAACATCTTTATTACATGAAAAAGGATATAGAACCAAACAGAAAGCAAAAGGAGAGAACCCCTAAGGGACTATTGTCCCACTGGCAGGGTTTCCCAAATACAAGTTCGAATAAACAGCAACAGGTTATGCAAATTATAAAGTAACAGGTATAAAGATTAATTATTATCTTAACTAGTTAACTACATCCTGGGAAACGTAAGAAGGTGATGTTGATTGAGTCAATTTAGAAAAGTCTTTAAAAATAAAAGAATATAAATAGTAACATAGATGGTGATCGGTAGATTTATCAGGAGACAGCAAAAAGTAAATGACTTTTAAGTTTACGTTTAAACAAGGTGAAGGAGAGGGAATTCTGAATAGACATGGGTAAGTTGTTCCAGGTCCTAGGACCCGCACTTTTAATTGAGAACAAGCGGGTATTAGTTCTAGTGATAATCCTTCTATAACACTGGCCAACAAATTTTACCTTTTTTTTTGTCTCCGAAAAAACTTTGACTGTTTTCTATAGAAGTTGACGTGCTGAACACGGTGGTGTTCTCAGAATTTTTGTATCACGTAAGGTTTTTGAGAAAACGGGCATGCAAGATTTTAGCTGAAATGCTTGTTTATTGCATATATTTTCAATATACTACAATTTAACTTCATTGGAAAACAAATCTTTACAACAGTTCTTCCTCATAATATTGGGTGCTGATGATGACTGTATCACTTAAAAATGTTGAGAAACATCAAATTAAAGGTTTTTCATAGTTATTCCCTGTTCAGTTGCATGCACATGTACAATGTATAAAAGATGCTGCTAAAGTTCCATATGTCTAAAATGCTTTGATGCTGATTTAAATCGTTGACAAATTTGATGGAACATTTTGTGTCCTCTTAAATTTAAGGTGGAACTAATAGATTACAACACGCTGAACACAAATATGTATTCGGAATGTCTCTAGCACCTAGGGTCTGTCAGAAACATATGATCATGTATTTAGCATAGTTACATCTATAGCGGCACACACTATGACGGCAAGGTCAGCAAGAGGAAATAGACTTAGAAATGCTTCGACTGGGATTTTCGTTTGTACTCAATGTCTGATGCTTCACGAATAAGAGTTCAACAATAGTCACCCAGCATAGACGGATTCCACTTGCCCTGGTACCGTTTCTCCATTTTCGCAATGTCTTGGTGAAACCTCTCACCATGCTCGTCACTGACGTCGCCGAGGTTGGCTGTGAAAAAGTCCAGGTGGGAATGAAGAAAATGTATCTTCAATGACATGTTGCACTTCATTGATTTATATGCTTGAAGCAGGCTTTCAACCTGTTCCACATAGTTTGGTTCCCTATGGTTTCCAAGAAAGTTACAAACTACAATCTTGAAGGCATTCCACGCGGCATTTTCGGTACCCTGCAGCAGACCATCGAAGTGACTATCCTTCATCACATCTCGAATTTGTGGGCCAACAAAAATACCTTCTTTTATCTTAGCATCACTTATGCGTGGAAACATCTGACGCAGGTAAGCAAATGCCTCACTTTGTTTGTTCATTGCTTTAACAAAGTTTTTCATTAGCCCAAGTTTTATGTGCAAAGGTGGAAGGAATATCTTCTTTGGATCTACTAGTGGGTTGTGTGCAACATTTTTTTGCCCTGGAACCAATTGTTTGCGTGGTGGCCATTCCTTTCTGATGTAATGAGAATCTCTTGCTCTACTGTCCCACTCACAAAGGAAGCAACAATACTTGGTATAACCAAGCTGCAGGCCCAGTAGAAGTGCAACTACTTTTAAATCTCCACATATATTCCAGTTGTACTTCGACTACTGAATGTGGTTCAGCAGAAGCTGCATGTTCTCATACGTTTCTTTCATATGAATTGCATGTCCGATAGGTATGGATGGATAGACATCGCCATTGTGCAGCAAAACAGCCTTCAAACTTATGATTGATGAGTCAATAAACAATCGCCATTCTGTTGGGTCATGGTCACATCCTAGAGCAGAAAACAGGCCATTGATGTTACTGCAAAACGTAAGACTGCCAGCTTGGTTGAAATATTTTGTCAGATCTTCATGACGGCTGCGAAATACTGAAATTTTCGTTCCTGGTGACAGCAGATTCCACCCTTGAAGCCTTGATCCTAGCAGTTCTACCTGTCTCTTTGATAAGTCCAAATCTCTGACCAGATCGTTCAGCTCTGCCTGAGATATCAAATGAGGATCACTGGATGTTGATGGCACAAAGTCTGGATCAGCAGCAGCTTCCATATGCACAGGCTTGTCCAATATCGCCTCCTCATCCTCATCATCTAGTGTCCAAACCTCTGGCGATTTTGGAACTGGAAGACTTTCGCCGTGCGGCACTGGTCTCATTGCTGATTCGAGGTTTGGGTACTCAATAAGCTTCCTGTTCTTTGACGAGTATCCTGACACATTTGTCAGGCAGAAGTAGCAATCAGTTACGTGATCTTTCTGCTCCCTCCATATCATTGGGATGGCAAACGGCATGGATGGTCGCGCACCACTCAGCCAAAGTCGTAGATTGGCAGCGCAAGATGCACAACATATATGAGGAGCCCAAGTTTTCTCCTGGTCACCAATTTTGCACCCGAAGTATAACTCGTATGCCTTCTGAATGTGTGCAGTCATGCTCCTTTTCTGGGATTTCAAAGTTAACTCACCACATATGTAACAAAACGTGTCACGGCTATTTCGACACTGGCGTGACATTTTAGAAAATTTATTAAATTTAAATCTTCTTGAAATCAACAGTTATGCTGGAATAAAATGCTGTTTGACACAGATGTTACATAGAAAGACTGTTTACTCATTTTTTTGTTGCTGTGTTGTCATAGAGACAGCACATAATTTTTTGCTGTCTATTAATGACGTCCGTCTCTGTTACATGTTGCAGTTGTTATAGCAGTCCAAAATGTTAATTTAACCTAAACAGAACAAAAGCTATTGTCAAGAAAAACCTGTGTGTGAATGATGATGCGAAACATCTATGTCTCAAAATTTCTCTACAATTGTAAACAAATTTGGCCATATCTAAAAAAACCTACGTGCTATGAAAATTTCGAAGTTATTTCTGTGATCAGCATTGCAAAATCTATGTGGCACACCAGAAATTCCAAAGGAAACAAAAGCCTTGTAAACTTGTGAATTAATTATTATAACGTTATATCTGAAAAATATTGAAATAAATAGAAAACTTGAAGATTTCTGAAAAACGTTACGTGATGGAACAATTTCAAGGTCATTTTCGTGATCAGCAGCAGAAACTGCATAAGAAACACCTGAAAGTGTTCAGGACACAAAATCACTGTTGATCATATGTCGCATCACATATAAAGACAAAATTATTAACTTTATAACAGTATTCATAGATCTATATGTCACTCAATCTCTTACAGTCTACTGTAACACTGGTCAGTTTCTTTCTTTTATTTAAAAATTGTCCTTGTCAGCATAGTTTAATGCTCGTATTTGTTTGCTTTTCGACTTTGTCACGAATGGTAAAAAATCAAGAGCGAACACTAAATATCAATGAATCGGACTAAAATTTTGCACTTATACACCACTAAGGCAAGGTAACAAAATGAGAGGGTACCATCAGCGAAATTTTAAAAAAAATTTGGACCACACTAATGTATGTACAGGGTGGGCCAAAAAAGACACCCCCTAGGTTTTTGACCAATATCTTATCCAGAAGTACGAATTTTGAAATGAAATCTTACAGGCTTAAAGACAATTCATATTTACACATTATGACCAGATTTAATAAAAATATTTCAAACACAACAAAAGTTACACCACTTTTAGTAAGGCCACCCCCCGTTTTTTGACGATTCAAAAAAGAAACGCAAAAAATGAGTTTTTTGGCCAATATCTTGGCCAGAAGTAAGAATTTTAGAATGAAATTTTTACAGGCTTAGAGACAATTCGTTTTACACATGATGGCCAGATTTCAATAAAATATTTCAAACAGAACAAAAGTTATACTACTTTTAGTGAGGCCACCCACCGTTTTTGCCGATTCAAAAACGAAACGCCATAAACAGTAACAAAAACACGATTTTATTAAGTCTCATCTCAAATAACTGTTTCAAATGAACTTGGTAGTGCTTCATAACTAGTGTTCAATGTGCCCACTGCCCACCACCCGTGCCAAAATTTCTTTTGAGTCTCTTTGCTAAGTTCTTGATGGACCTATTGATTAATCTGATAGATTCCTTATTTACCAATTTGATTGTGAGTTTGCTAAGTGACTTCACAGTGACGCACAGCTAAGCTGGTGCCCTGTTTCTCTTTTAATTAGTAATAATAATGATCATCTGGCAATATCAAGGCTATATGTGACACAGGGGCTCAAAACCCGTCACATGTAGGCTTTTGACCTTTTGATTTAGTCATATGCTACAATGACCATGCTCTAAAATGCTTTTAACACAATGAAATTATCTTTTTTCTAACAAAAGTTGTGCTTGTTTGATTCTTTCATTAGTTTATAGTGAAAAAATAAAATAAAAAGTTACTGAATATTCGTGTCATCCAAGTCTACTGAATCCACTAAGTTATTATTCTGAAAATTTTCTGGGCATCAGAGGCATATATTCTGAATCAGATAACACAAACGGCATCAAAATCGGTTCACTACTTCGAAAATTAGGGTGAATTCACAGTCATATACTGAATTGAAAAATAAACTGCATTCTTTACCCCTCTCGCCTATTTCGGCGTCTAGCGCAATGTCTAGGAAGCGACAAACGACGGGTTTCGAGCCCCTGCGTCACATATGATACCAATTATTTGAGATGAGAAAAAAACCGTGTTTTTGCTACTTTTTTGCGTTTCGTCTTTGAAATCGTCAAAAAACGGTGGGTGACCTCCTTAAAATTGGTATAAATTTTGTTCTGTTTGAAATTTTTATGGAATCTGACCACCATGTGCAGATATGAATTGTCTTTAGTCCCGTAAAATTTTATTTCGATATTCTTACTTCTGGCCAAGATGTTGGCCAGAATAATTAGATCGGTTTTATGTTACTTTTTGTTGCGCCGCGTATTTGGCCTCACTAAAAGTGATGTAACTTTTGTTCTGTTTGAAATATTTTGATGAAATCTGGCCATGATGTGTATAATATAAATTGTCTATAAGCCTGTGAAATTTCATTTGTAAATTCTTACTTTTGGTCAAAATATTGGCAAAAAACGTATGGGGGTCTTTTTTATGGCCCACCCTGTATGTATGTATGTATGTATGTATGTATGTATGTATGTATGTATGTATGTATGTAGGTATGTATGTATGTATGTATGTATGTATGTATGTATGTATGTATGTATGTACGTATGTACGTATGTATGTATGTATGTATGTATGTATGTATGTATGTATGTATGTATGTATGCATGTATGTACAGGGTGGCTCAAAAAAAGTACCACCGGGAAAAATGCGATATCTTTGCAGCCGATTGAGCTTTTTCAGCGAAAATTTCGCAATTTGAAGGGGAATGAATATCCAACAATCCCTGAAAGTTTCATTTGAAACTTTTAATGTTTGCAAAAGTTACAGCTGTTCAAACTTTAAATTTCGTTTTTTCAATTATCCGGAGAATCATGCTCCAATACATGTGATTTCATTAATATTTTTGGCAAATTACAGCACACAAATTGATGATGATTTCATACGACCTCACTATGAGGTGTAAAGAAGCTGTTTATGAAGCAATCTGCTGGTATTTGGTGATATTTTATAGATTAACGTCTCAATTCGTGAGCCCATTACTGAACGTCATGGGCAAAGTTTCTGCGAAAGATAAAATGGGAACTCGGACGTTGCGTGAACAGAGACTGGGACATCGCGTGATCATAGCAAAATACCCAGTGAAAAGTGGAGCTTGAGCACATAGAAGGCTATCTGCAAACATGTTTATGTAACGAAGATCAGATGTCGGAAGAGAGGCAGGAAGTGGTCGCTTGGCCTGATGAAAAAAACACGATTTTCAAGAAATTCGCTTGGTAATCGAAAGGTCAAGTTTGCAAAGCACATCATGGTTTTGGCATCAGATATGCTGGCGTATGTTACGGCTGCAAGAAAAGACTGCATTTAATCCCATTCAGTAGGTTAGATGTCAAACTAATCTTTGAACTACATGTATCTTACCCAGACTCATTGAAGACCAGGTATGCTCTAACATCTTACCCAGACTCATTGAAGACCAGGTATGCTCTAACATCTGGTTTTATTTTCCAGCAGGACAGTGCGCCTGCTTGCTCGCACGGCAAGGTTGATTATGATGGCGCTACGTTATTGCCATCAACTGAAGTAAATGCATTGGCAAAGATGACTTACAAACTCGCCAGACCTTAGTCCTTTTGCTTATCACGTCTGGTGAGCTATGCTGGAACGCTGCGAGACATTTAATCCCAAGTTGAAGAACATTGGCCAGCTGAAGCAAGTCTTGCTGCTAATGTGGGTCAGTTGCCGCAGGACCCGACCAACAAGGCCATACAGAGATTCACAAAAAAATTTGAGCTTGTGTTAAGGCAGGGAGCAGATACTCTCATTATACCTTACAATAAACTGCAAAACGGAATGCTGAGGTCGTAGTAAAAAGTGATATCATTTGACTTGGAAATCTACAAGTGACGTCGATTTTCTGCGGATATTTGAAAAAACGAAATTTTAAGTTTGAACAGCTGTAACTTTTGCAAACATAAAAAGTTTCAAATGAAACTTTTAGGGATTGTTGGAAATTCATTCCTCTACAAATTGGAAAATGTTCGCAGAAAAAGTTCAATCGGCTGCGAAGATATCGCATTTTCCCCGGTGGTACATTTTTTTAGCCACCCTGTAGGTGTGTTTGTATGTTTGTATGTATGTATTCATGCATGCATGTAACGCGCTGCCCTGGGCGCGGTTGAGGAAAGCTGGGACCTAGGTCAAAGGTTCTCGTGTCAGTAATGGGCCTCACTTTACCCTGCAGGGTTTTCTTTGTGCTAATGGAAGCAGGTTCGAATCCTAACCTAGGGTGTGAGCTTCTCTGGTTACCTTCTTCCTCAGGATGGGCCGATATCGGACATATGTTCGCGGTGTCTGTTGAGATCACGACAGCCCCACTAAATGGGTACTTATCTGGGTTCAATTCCTCAACATTTCCCCAAGCTCCACCACCCACTATACCATCAGTTAGGGCCTTAACCTTTACTTCACATTCCTCTTGGCGAGAAATCAGTCTGCCTTGCTGTGCAGAAACAAGGTTTAGCTCTTTAGCTAACTTAGTCAAAGTATTACTCTGGCGCTCCATAAATTGCTCCATTGTCGTCATTAATTTATGCATTGAAACTAGGTCAGGCTCCATGGAGCTGTCTGTCGTTTTTATAGCAACATCTCCTTCAATGCATCCCTTGTCCTCTTCCTGCTCTGCCTGCAGTATACTGTCCGTGTCACTGTCAGTGTCCATCTTGAGTTGACAGTAAAAATCAATTCACAATTCTCTTATCTAAGCTTTATTAATTACAGAATTAACTATACGACTGTTCGTCATTAATTGGCGATCATTAATACACGCAGGTAAATCAGTGCCAACAATAAAGTTCACTATTTAAGGCCTATACAATTCAATCTGTGTCTTTGTCTTATTTATATTCTATCGGACCAGTGCGCAGACTGGGCCTTACACAATTATCGTTTCAACAGATCACAACTATCGTTTCATAAAAATAGCGCTACAACTTTAATCAGTTATTATCTTATCTTAGGTTCGAACTTAAGGAATTAGCGTGCGATACTTTCCTGCTTCCACAGATATATTTTGACAGTCGCTCCCACTTTTCTCCCTTGTAAAAGCTATCGCGCCATCTGTCGGCATCACAATTTCACGGTAGAAGTTCGATTATTCGTTCAATCGTTGCCGTAACTATACCGATCACACGCAGGCGATTAATACACAAGAAGAACCCCGTCTTCTATCTTTCGGACAACAGCCAGAGTCGGAAATGGCCACAAATCACCAAAATTATCAGTTTCTTCAAGCGCAGATGTTACACGCCCCGCATTCTTCGGCCGACTGACGCTTTTCGCCTAGGCAGCGAATCACAACTCGTTTCCGACCGCCAAAAATGGGTCGCTTGCGATGCTAACCATCGAGCGCACAGGTGGTGGAATTTTCCAATAGAAAATGCATAAAACTGCCGGCGGTCTAAAAATGGAGAATGACGGCATCGGTCGGTGCCAAACTTAGCCCCACGAATTCTTAATAGGAATAGAGGCCTTATTCAAGTAAGTAAGGCAGCTCGTAGCAAACAGGTTTGCTGCATGCGTACATGCGTACATGCATGTATGCATGTATGAATGAAGGTATTGTTGGTTTATAAAAGTGAGGGGCTGCGCAAATATGTATTTTGTATTGAACTGGTGTAGGGTACTGTTATGAAAAAAAATTCGCATTGCGTTTAAGACGACTGCTTTTGTGTGTGTTTATAATAGCCTTTGATCATTTCTCAGGTGCTCTATAATTTAGTTGATTATATTTGTTCGTTTGGACATTCGAGAGCTTTGACCAAGAAGGTCAAATCCTCACATTTAAGTTGGCCTACGATTTTCAATGTAATTATTCTTGATTTACGGAAACTCCAAGCATAATTTATATGTTAAATAGTTTTTTATCTGATGTTTCTGACTAAACAAGATTATTATTTATAAAAATTTCTGTCACCATTTTATGTAGGACCGTTTATTGTGGCCGAACATAGTGAGAGAATACAAACAAAATACAACCAACTGGTCATCAATCTTTCTTGTCTGGGAGATATAATAGCAGCGATGTATCAGAAGAAGAAACTTACGCAGAAAGAGTTGGAGCAGATCCAGGATTTGCAATCAACTCCAATCCGCGCCAATGAAGAACTGCTAAGCATCATTGCCAGAAAACCAAAGGATGTCTATGAGTGTCTCCTGTCGCTCATTAAAAGTACGAACCAACCGCATCTATACCAGATGCTCGTGTCTGCTGACAACTGTAAGCACTTTTTGTTATCTAATTAATTTTTGCCCTCAGTAAACAGTTCAAACGGCAAATTGCCAAATCGAGACAAGCGCTCATGCTTTACAATAGGCGTATGAGCGTAACTTGTCTCCAGATAGTGGTGGTGACTATTCCTTTGCAGCTCTGTTTTCTACACTTCTTCCCTTCTCTTCTCTGGACTTCCACTATACCTTCCCCAAATGTCTATTTGCAGGAGCTCTGCTGCTGCACCCTAAGCGTCAACGCCGTGACTCCCTCCGCTCTACTAGCAGGCTGAGCCTCTTGTCTCCAGGTTGCGCACTTCTATTACGCAGCGCCGTGCCTTTTCTGTCGTTGACCCTGCAACCTGGAATGGGCTCCCTGTGGAACTACGTTTAATGCCTAAATCCTTTGACACAACATTCCACTCTACTCTAAAAACTGTTTTCCTTGGCCGTGGATGGGTTGAGAGCGTTTCTGTGTAGTTACTCTTGAGGAAGTGCTATATACAGTAGGGTGTCCCAAAACAACTTTTTCTTTAAATTCTTAAGTCTCACCAGTCAAAATGTTTCCTATGAGGATGATAATATTTGTGTAATTTTTTTGTAAAATAATTTTTAACGGTCCCCCAAGGAGCCCCAAATTAAGCTTAGCGTACAATGATATTTGTGTGCAAATGTTTAAATATATGAGGCAATATCATTCACACCACATATATTTAAATGTTTTTGCACAAAATATGATATGTCCTAAATGTAGTTGCTAAAAAATGTATGCTGTATTGTTCTCAAACTGGTTTTGGCAGTTAATTGACACAATTTATATATGCACTGACTTTCACATAATATTATTATTAGAGTTTGGAATATTTTTTAGCCATTATATATTGACTACTATATAATAATTCGGGCAGTTATTCAAAACATAGTTTACTTTTAGATGGCACATTGGTACACAGTACCAAATGCGAGATAGTCACACGTTTGGTCCAATCAATAGTTCACTACATCTGAAGAAGTGACTCGAGTGAGTCATGGTTGCAATTTGGGAAGTCCTTTCGATGTTTTTCAACAGCTTGCAATTGGAACTGCTTTTGATTTTCATTTGTTGCGGCATTAAATGTCTGTATCAGGCAAGGGCGGATACAGAAATTTTCGAAGATCGAGGGCCCAAAGTTCTACGTAACTACTCATGGGGAAGGGCACTCTACTTTCCGAGCAAAATTGCTGGTCGAAAATAAGAAAATTTCTAAATGAGGGCATGGCCGGATTGCCCCCTGGATCCGCCCCTAGTATCAGGCACAGCCATTGATACATGCCAAGTTGTTCACGAATTACAATGGCTTAATTGAACGATTTTCCAGATGGTCAAACAGCAGGACTCTCTAGAAAATTGTCGTCAATGCCGGTAGCCTGGAAAAAGCTTTGAGAAATATATAGCTTTGGTAAAGTTTTGGAAGAAACTTGACCATGGGAGATCCAAGTTCGGGGTCACGTGGAGTATGAGATTTGATTTCTTGTGTGGTGTTAAGAGATCGGAAAACAATGCATGAGTTGCGTGCTATGGACTAAACTACCAAGAATGGCATTACATTGCTTTAAGTCCAGTAATACTGAGACCAGGATAATCGTATTCTTGTAATCTCGCTAAAAGGATGCAATTAAATGGAACATCAGCTGCAGATCGGACATTGCGCCAGGATTGGGTGTAGGCTTACACAGATAAACAAAATTTAAAGCGTTTTAATACATGTAATTCATTAAACACAGAATGATGGTAATCTCGTTTCCATAGAACAGCAAATCCATTTTCATTGAGTAATATAACGGCCTTGGCCACACAGCGTGCTCTTGCTGAAGAGCATCAGGCTTGCAGATACCAGAGGTATTTGGTACATACGCCCCACCATCAACACAGCAAATGCAAAAACAATTCATGGTAATCATCCAGAGGATAATGCTTTGTGAGCTTATCCAATAAGATTAATTTAAATTCCTCAGCTAACAATAATTTTCTTTTGGGATTAATTTTTTGTTGCTGCAGAACCTGACGTTGGCTTAATTTGAGCCAGTTTTCATCAAACATCTTGAAAACACAGAATATCTGACCTTGTAGATGGTCAAAGAGATGCATAAAAACTTCAATTTAAAAAGGCGTCGAAAAGCATCACCTCAATGATAGCACAAGTTCTCATATAGATGGCCCATTAACCAAACTTTGTCATTGCTTTAGTTTTACTGTGACTTGCCATGGCAATAAATTAACATAATTGAAATGTATAAAATATGTAACCGATAACCCATATTTGCATTATGTAACAGACTGGTGAAAAAGGAAATATCAGTCTGAAATTTCGTTTTGTACACTAAACAAAATGGCTGTTCCATACATGCAAACTCACGAGACAGCAGCTCTGCAGGAAATTGTATTATTACTAACTGGGGAACCCGGCGTTGCCCGGGAAATTTAGGATTCGACCCGCTCCCGACCACGACCCCACCACACCACACCACACCCACCCCACTACACCCCACCACACTTCGACCTCCACTGGCCCGCCCGCCGTGAAATTTGAGTTTTCGGTAACATTTCCGCCTCCCCACACCCTCCACCAACCTTCCTCCCCCAGTCCCCCACCTCCACCCCATCCCATTCATCCACCCCACCCCCACCTTATCCCCCTCCCACCACCTCACCCTTCTTCCTCATCCCCACCCATCCACCCCACCCTACCTCACAATACCCCCCACAACACCCCACCACACTCCCACCTCCACCGGTACGCCACCCGTGAAATTAGGGGTTTCGGGAAAAGCTAAATATTTAGGTTGCGGAATGTAAGAACCACCCTTAAACGGTTTGTGTATCATCATCATCATCA
Source organism: Lumbricus terrestris (assembly GCA_949752735.1). Taxonomy (NCBI): domain Eukaryota; kingdom Metazoa; phylum Annelida; class Clitellata; order Crassiclitellata; family Lumbricidae; genus Lumbricus; species Lumbricus terrestris. Next base: position 83,038,762 of record OX457037.1, on the reverse strand, counting down.
TCATCATCATCATCATCATCATCATCATCATCATCATCATCATCATCATCATCATCATCATCATCATCAACAACATCATTGGACTCAATGCCCGTAAGAGTCCGACACCACTCCCTGTCTGAGTCTGTCTCGCGTCATGCTGCCCAGCTTCAACAGGTCCGGTCAGCAGTCTGCTCCATACCATTAGCATCTTGGAGCAGCTAGACCACCTTGTCTAAATTAAGAGAATTTTGGGAGAGAGGCATGAAGGAAAAACTGGGTCAATGCCTGTATGTGTCCCACGCTCTCCCCGAATCTCTGCACCGGTCTGTCCTGACCGGCCTGTGCATGCCTGCTCCACATCATGACACCTTGAAACACCTGGGTCGCTATGTCACTTGTGCCGTGGTTTTTGCGGATCCCAATCGTCCTGGTCTTTTACTGCCAGCGTATCGCCACCCATCTGGCAAACATTCCTCCTTTGTCCTAAAGTTTGCTGGTTCCCGGTGGCGGAGGATGGATGCAGTTTAACATCGTGCCCAGGACCATGACTGGTGAATGGAGACTAATAATTATTATATGCAATGACCTAATATTTAAGAACAATTATCGTATTTCATTGCTAGTCAGTAACGCAGGTCTAAACATGCAATTAATAAATCAATAATGCAGGCTAGCGTTGAAAAATATCTTCCTTCAGAAGTTAAATTGTCGTTGGGAAGATGCATTGCCCATTGATTATAGTGTCCAAACATTTCCTTGTTTATTTTAAAATTATGTCCTGTTTGCAGCAATCACATTTTAATAATTTGTATAGCGTCTCTTTAAGAAATCCACTCAGATTCGCTATCCAGTCAATATCAGGCTAATGCAATATGATGTAGTCTGATTATATTCTAACAACAGCCTTTGCTTCTAAAATCTAAATGGTTGTTGCTCTGTTGAATGTTGTCAAAATTACACAACTTAAGCTTCTGTTGAACGTTGACTTAGCCTATAGGCTATAATTATATTTGACCTTTAATGCATCCACGATTTAGGCCTATTTCACTCAAATTAATCTTTTGCGAGACTGGGCATTACAATTTCTATGAGTTTATGTCTTAATTGTTATTTTGAGTAGCCTATTGGTATCTGTTGGTATGACTAGCCTGTATAGGCTACAGATGTTTAAAAAATATAGGCCTAGTAGCAAACGGAAAAAATGAATGTTTTATAGAGTACTTTAGTTACAACAATTTGCAAATGTGGAGAGGAGGGTAGAGCTAGGCTGCTTTTTTACGTACGCATGGGGTTGAATTGTACGGATTACAACAAGCGGAGGGGTAAAAATACGTAGGCAATCTTGCGTTAGCAGTATTATAGGGATGGGTCCTTATTGTCAGCTAAAATTATAAGGAGATCGGAATTTTTACATAAAATTATAGCCTACTATGACCCGACAGGACACCAAAAGTGGATGGGTGTGAAGTCCATGACGCTTATTCATTTGGCGTGGACTGTAAAGGTTTCAAATTACACCTCCCAAACATTACCCTTGCAAACTGTAATTTGCATGAATCATCGCATTTATTGCGCTAGAAATGACAGGAAAATTATGGCGCTTCTTGTATTGGTCTGAAGATTTTCATCCGTCATCCCACTTCGTGGTTTGTTAATTGTTATCAATATGCTTTTCATAATTAACCTCTTTAGCGTGTAGGCCTATTAAAATTTTCAATAACTCTCATACAGTGTGTAATGTTTTTCAAATTTTTATCTCAAATTTTTTATGGCGACCACCTGACTTTTCGGAAAATTATCCTGCTGGTTTTTTGGTCACCGCCACCCCAAATTTTGTGTGGGGGAAATTTTTCTTCGATTGAAAATCACTTTTCTTCAATCATTTTCAAAACAACCATCATGCAGTACAAGTTATCCAAACGTATGCCTGCACCAGGGCTGCTAGGTCTAGACTCCAGAGGGCTTGTAGGCCCAGAGGCCCTGCTAGGCCTATAGGCCTAGAGGGTTACTGGGCCTAATGGGCTGATAAGAGCTGCTCTAGTATGTGTCACGAAACCGACTGTACAGCGATGCTCACCCTCTGACGTAATTCCTGGGTAATACGAGTTCCCTGCCAACAAGGCAGCAATAGGCAACTAGGCCTACAGGCCTAGAGGACCACTGGGCCAAGAGGGCTACTGGGTCTAATGGGCTGCTCTAGTATGTGTCACGACTCCATCTGCACAGCGACGATCACCCTCTGACGTAATTCCTGGGTAATACGAGTTCCACCCCAGCAAGGCTGCAATAAAGCTGCTAGGTCTATAGGCATACTAGGCCTGGAGGGCTACTGGGCCTGGAGGGCTACTGGGCCTAATGGGCTGATTAGAGCTGCTCTAGTAGCCTATGTGTCACGAAACCGACTGTACAGCGACGATCACCCTTTGACGTAATCCATGGCTAATACGAGTTTCCCGCCAATAAGGCTGCAAAAGGGCTGCTAGGCCTAAAGGGCTGCTAGATCTACAGGGCTGTTAGGCTAAAAGGCTGGTATATGGCTGTCTGGTATGTGCCTTTGCACCCTCTGCACTGCTGCGATTACCCTGTAACGAAATCCGGGACTTATACCAGCTCCCCGCCGACGGGGTCGGAATACAAATAATTATTTGCCCGAGTATAGCCTACTCGGGCTAACAGCCTACACGCTATGGGAACGATTTGCGCAGCCCGAGTAGGCCTATACTCGGGCTACACGCTAAAGGGGTTAAAATACTAATCACCGCGGAAGTTTCATGGAGAAATGGCTTCGAGGCTATTATTTTTTCCCGATCAAAATATTGATAACAAACCACGAAGTGGGATGACGGATGAAATCTTTAGACCAAAACAAGAAGCGGGATAATTTGTCTGATTTTTTAGTGCAATAAATGCGATGATTGATGCAGATCTAGTGTCCGGGGAGTAATCTGAAACCGGGGGTAATTTGAAACCTTTATACCGGTATAATAGAGAGATGCGTTTTTACTGCTTTACAGCCAAAGTTGAGCGATTAAGGAGTCTTGCGAATGCGTATGGAGGCTTTTACGAGAACCACAGCTGCTTCACAAGATTTGCAAAATCCAAAATGTATCCGGAACAGAAATGCCGCCAAATGAAATGCATTTACTGTCATTATGGTTTCGATGAATAATAGCATACTTGCAATTTAATACGACGCATTTTAGTGCATATCCATGCACGATTGCACAGGCAGTGTTAAGATGACAGCTTAAAACGCTGCCTCTGCAGTGTGGAAATTAAAATATTTAGATAACGTGGAGAGGACATTATTTTACTGAGACATTGGAACATTTCTTTCAGGAATAGCCTAAACTTACGAGACATTTGTTGAGATGACAGCTCAAAATGTTACTATTACAGCTTGGATATTTAAAATTATTAAGCAATAGAATGGGACACTTTTGAAGTCATAAACCACAATTTTCAGCACTGAAATGATTGGCCCTTTCGTTAAAATGACGGCCCATAATGTTAATATTGCAATGTGGAAACTAAAAAAATATAAACACTGGGGAGGATACATTTACTGGGACCGTCCATAAAGTACATCACGCTATTTTTGACCATTTTAACCCCCCTCCCCCTGTCACAAACTCACAAATCTTGGACCCCCCTAAAGTACGTCACACTTTGGATTTTTTTTTTTAATTAACACCTAATTAAAATTTAATCTAAAACACACTTCATTATTAAACTGGTGCAATTTTGTTTTAATATACGATGACAAATTAAAGTGGGTATTATTTTATTAGATAATACAATGGCTTGGTATCAAATATTTTAAAGAATGACGTAATATAATTGTTTATAAGTTCATGATAATAATAATAAATTATATAAATATTACCTCTGAATCCTCAAAATTTTGTATTTAATATAATAATTACTATTATATGTAAAAATTAAATTCAGAATTTGTCGCTCAGTGACATTATTATGCAGCGGACAACATAGAAATAATAATAGGCTACTTCCGGCATGACGACAGCAAGGCTATACATAAAACAAGGCTTCGCAACAGCATTACTAGCGCCCCAAGCGAGAGGAATCGTGAACAACACATTCAGGAGATACGCATTTCATGCTATTTTGACATAAAACTAATTCAAATGTTTCACAAAATTTCAGAAAATTATTTTTAAAGCTAATATATTCTACTAAAAAAATAAAAAATAAATTAGAAATAATTTTTTTTTAAATGTGTGACGTCACACAATGTCATGTCCTGTCACAAACTGTCACACTTTCTTACACCCCCCCCCCTGGAGCGTGACGTACTTTATGGACGGCCCCTACTGAAGTTTGAAAACGAAAAATGCTTTTTAGGTGACAGCTTGAAATGTTACCGTAACTGTTATAGTTTGGAAAATTCACAAAAGTAAAAAATTTTTAGGGGTCACATTTGACATCATAAACCACGAATCAACAATTAAATTATGAGCAATTTCGCTAAAATAGCATTCTAAAATGCTACCATTGTTACAGCATTGTGGAAATTAAAACAAATACTATAATGGGGAAAGGGCATATTCCTCCCCAGTCTCTCCCACTTCACATTGGCTTAACACTATGCAACGCCCGCAAAATACACAAAGTATTGGCCCGCACAGAATTAGTTTTTTAAAATTATTATATAATACATTTTTGGTGGGTTGAGCCCGCAAACCCTCTAAACACAACACGCCCCTAGAGGTTTTCTATATCCATTTGATAGCATAGCCTACTTATAAAATTGCAATGGACCTAAATATTAACTTTTATGGTCATGGTAAAGACGAAACCGGTTTCTTTTAAAATAAAATGTTGACTTTGTTATTGTGTTAGTCTGCGACTCTGCTAAACGACTTCTTCATTAAAATTTCATAACTTTATTGTTCATAAACAGCTAGCAAACAAGAGCCTAAATGTGCATTAGTCGATGTCACCAGCAAAATATGGACGGAACCTCCCAGAAGCCAACACATTATTTAGCTGGTGACATCGACTAGAATGCGTTTCATGCGGTTATCTTTGACCCGTCGCTGTTGGCTAAAAAAAGCTTCGAACGAGATTATGGTCATACAACTATCAAAGTGAACCACAAGGCAGCGAATGGTGTAATTGTAAATGTAGTTATAACCGTACATTTATATAGCGTCACTTCAAGAGAACTCCTCAGAGGCGCCTCCGACGCGACACCAAACCACAATCAAAGAGAATGGTCTTCAAACGCTTGCGGAAAAGGGGAAAAGAAAGACAAAGCAGTTCATTACGGAGACTAATAGGTAACTTATTCCAGAAAGACGGACCGACTATAGCAAAGCTTTTATGCAGCACTGTGGAAGATCGAGCTACAGGGACAACCAGGTCACCATGCGTAGCAGAGCGAAGGAATCAACGGCCTGGAATGGATAGCCCAGGCACACAAAGTTCCGTAAGATAGATCAGAGCTTGGCCAGCTAGGCAATTACGCATGAGCATTGGGATCTTAAACTCAAGACGTTTTTGCATAGCAACCAGTGCAGTTTTTCCCGTATAAAACTGGATATATATATATATATATATATATATATATATATATATATATATATATACCCAAACTTTAGTATGTCGCCAATCAGGCGAGCCGCTGCATTAAGAACAGATTGTAACTTATTAATGCGTGAAATGGTTAAGCCATTGAGCCCGCACATATGGCATGGGACTACCTAGTCATCTCTTGGTTCACTATCAATACCGCGCACACAAAACCGCGCACACAATACCGCGCACACAATACCGCGTTTTTCACTACCGCGCAGCTTCAATACCGCGCACGATCGATACCGCGCATGATCGTTAGCGCGTTTGTTTGCGAATTTGTTAAATCCAGCTTCTTTTTCCCACATAGAAATACCTTCATCCAGCTTCTATTTCCGACATAGAAATATCTTCATCCAGCTTATATTTATCGCTCGTTATTTTCATCAATCCAGCTTCCATTTCCCACATAGAAATACCTTCATGCAGCTCCTATTTCTATGTAGGCCTATTTTTATATATGAAATAGAAACCGGGTTGACGAAAATAACGAGCGAGAAATGGAAGCTGGATAAAGGTATTTTTTATATATGAAATAGAAGTCGGGTTGACGAAAATAACGAGCGAGAAATGGAAGCTCGATAAAGGTATTTTTATATATGAAATAGAAGCCGGGTTGACGAAAATAACGAGCGAGAAATGGAAGCTCGATAAAGGTATTTATATGAAATAGAAGCTGGATTGACGAAAGTGACGAGCGAGAAATGGAAGCCGGATGAAAGTATTTATAGGTATGAAATAGAAGCTGGATTGAAGAAATTCGCAAACAAACGCGCTAACGATCGTGCGCGGTATCGATCGTGCGCGGTATTGAAGCTGCGCGGTAGTGAAAAACGCGGTATTGTGTGCGCGGTATTGTGTGCGCGGTATTGTGTGCGCGGTATTGTGTGCGCGGTATTGTGTGCGCGGTGTTGACCGGACGCTTATTAGCATTCTCTAGGCGACTTCGTAAGCCGGTTATAGAGGAATACAATGATTACATTGTGGAAGACGGGAAGACCATAATAGGGGGCAGAAGGTTGTGGAGTACAGTTTCTGACCATCCCTTTCTAAACTATCAACAACACGTGCGCGTCGGCAGGCTCTCACGATTTTACACGAATTGCAATGTAAAACGTTTCAAATTTCTTACAAATAATTACCCTACGTATGGAGGAAGATTTGGACAGGTAATTATGTGTCACTTTACGGCTCTTTATAGGTAAATTTAAGCATGGTGTCGTTCGCGTATAGGGTAAGGTTTCGCGTCGTGAGGGTCGGTTAGGGTTAGTGTTGGGGTTAGTGTCGTCATTAGATTCTTCAGATTTTTGCGTCGTCAGGGTCGGTTAGGCTTAGTATTAGGGCTAGTGTCGTCATTAGATTCTTAAGATTTTTCCGTTGGTTCTTTAGCAGTTGTTGGTGAAGTTAATAGCCTACAGCTTCACCAATAACTGCTAACATCAACTACCTTCTCCCCCTATGGTCTTCGCTTCTTCCACAATGTAATCATTCTATTCCTCTAACCGGCTTACGAAATCGCCTAGAGAATGCTAATATGCTGACCGGATACCCATCTCTCCTGCATATAAATGCATGCATGAGAGTTGCTCGGTGCGTCGCTCGCTTACAATCAAAGCTTTGGTTGTAAGCGAGCGACGCAATGAGCAAATTTGACGAAGATGGTATAAGCGCGTCCAACATAGGTCTACATTCCTCACGTGATCAGAAGGGTCAATTCCTGGTCCAGTGTCACACCCAAATCACGCACAGTGGTATAAAAATCATACCATGAAAGAATGTTGCAGATAGATATTGCATATCAACTTTAGAAACTTGTATGCGACTTTCAACTCAAATAAATTGTGTTTTTCCAGGATTTTGCCTGAGACGTTTGTATGACATCCAGGCACCAATCGTTTCCAATCGTTTCCGACGTCATAAGTATTTTTCCACTAGTGAGATAGATTCTATGGCTGGGCGCTGGACATATGCCTGAGTGTCATTAGCATATTGATGTGCCGCATTCCCACATGCGTCATGACCTGGGCAGATTTCTGAATTATTAGGGCCAAGTCCCGCCATCAGGTTGACGTCGACGTGTGACGCCGGTGTAAAGGTTTCAAATTACCCCCTCCTAAACATTACCCCCCCCCGGTAACTTGAAACCGGTTTCAGATTACCCCTAGGGGTAATTTGAAACCGGTTTCACCCTACCCCTGGTTTCTGGTTACCCCCTCTGAATTCCGAATGAATTCCGTATATCCAGCTTCCATTTCACCTTCAGAGAACCTTCATCCAGCTTCCATTTCTGAAGCGTCGTTTTTGTCAATCCAGCTTCTATTTCACCTACAGAGAACCTTCATCCAGCTTCCATTTCTCAAGCGTCGTTTTCGTCAATCCAGCTTCTATTTCACCTACAGAGAACCTTCATCCAGCTTCCATTTCACCTACAAAGAACATTCATCCAGCATCTATTTCGCCTACAGAGAACCTTCATCCAGCTTCCACTTCTCAAGCGTCGTTCTCGTCAATCCAGCTTCTATTTCACCTACAGAGAACCATCATCCAGCTTCTATTTTCCCTCCCTCACAGAAACGGGCCCTTGTCTTTCCTTCCCTCAAAAAGCCTAACCTTGACACAAACCTTTGCCAATATTATCGGCCTATCTCCAATCTATCCTTTCTTTCTAAGACACTTGAACGTCTTGTCTCTCTGCAGTTTCTACCTTACCTTGAGCAATCTGGTCTCCTTCCTGCAAATCAGTCTGGTTTTAAGGCCCACCATTCCACCGAGACTGCTCTTTTTTCTCTTCTATCTGAAATCTATTCTGCCGTTGATAGGTCTGAGCTCACCCTATTAGCTCTCTATGATGTCTCTTCAGCCTTTGATATGGTTGATCGCGATATCCTTCTCAAGCGTCTTGAGACATCCTATGGTGTTAAGGGCCTCCCCTTATCTTGGTTTCAGTCGTACCTCTCTGAAAGAACGCAAATGATTATACATGTATCTGGTGACTCTCGAACCCAATGGGTTCATGTTAATCTGGGTGTTCCTCAAGGTTCAGTTCTTGGGCCTCTCCTATTTATTCTTTACACGGCTGGCATCTCTTCTCTTTTTCCGATCTGTAGTGCTGCTGGCCATCTATTTTCTGATGATGTCCAGGCATTTTCCATGGTCCCCCTTCTTCCCAGCCGCTTCTAGTTGGGCTTATTGAATCTCTCACTAATCATCTCCACTCATGGATGTCTTCTAATCGATTTTCTCTTAATACTTCAAAGACTCAATTTATCTGCAGGGTTAGGTACTCCTCGGCAGCTCCATAAGCTTTTTCTTATTCTTCTCTCTGAAAAATTCCCATTGTTTTCCTTCTTTTCAAGTGTGCGTGATCTGGGTGTAGTACTTGATAGCTCTCTTACCTTTACCGAGCATATTTCCAATCTGACACGCTCGTAATATTTTCATTTAAGACGTCTCAGAGTCATTCGTCGCTCTGTCTCCTCCTCCATCTTCACTACCTTAGTTCATGCTTTGATAATTTTATGTTCTCGAATTGACTATTGCAATTCTCTTCTCATTGGTCTTCCTAAAGTTCGTCTTTCACCGATTCAGTCAGTTCTCAACTCAGCTGCTAGATTGATTGCCCGCCTTCACAAGTACTCTCACATCTCTACCTCTATGTTTGATGAACTTCATTGGCTTCCTCTACGTGCTCGCACACAGTTCAAGGTCCTCACTCTGATCCTAAAGTCTCAACGGGGTCTTGCCCCAAAATATCTGACTAATGCTTTACTTCGTTCTCACTCAGCTTCCTCCCATCGTCCACTTCGTTCATCTAACAGACTTGACCTATAGGTTCCTCGGTCTAGAACTGCTATGGCTCAGTATCGATCTTTTGTCTCAATTGGTCCTTCTCTCTGGAATGCTCTTTCTCCTTCTGTTCGCTCTACACTTCTTTCTGTCAGTCTCTCCTCTGCTCTGTCTTTTCTCAAAACCTGCTTCTTTTCGCGGGGCCTTGTGCACTGGGAGCGCCTCTGAACGGTTCACCCTACTAGAGGCGCTTTATAAATGTTTAAATACAATACAAAGAGCATTCATCCAGCTTCTATTTGAGCTACAGAGAACCTTCATACAGCTCCATTTCATCTACAGAGGACCTTCATCCAGCTTCCATTTCACAAAAGTTGTTTTTGTCAATCCATTTAACTAAGTGTTAGACATCAAAAACTCAGAAGCTGGATTGACGAAAACAACGTTTGAGAAATGGAAGCTGGGTGAAGGTTCTCTAGAAGTGAAATAGAAACTGGATTGACGAAAACAAGGCTTGAGAAATGGAAGCTGGATGACGTTTCTCTAGAGGTGAAATAGAAGCTGGAAGAAGGTTTTCTGAAGGTAATATAGAAGCTGGGTTGACGAAAACAACGCTTGAGAAATGGAAGCTGGATTGAGGTTCTCTGGTTGAGAAATGGAAGCTGGATGAAGGTTTTCTAGAGATAAAATTGAATCTGGGTAAAGGTTCTCTAAAGGTGAAGTAGAAGCTGGATGAATGTATTATATGGGGGTAACCTCAAACCGTAGGGGGTAGGATGAAACCGGTTTGAGATTACCCCCGAGGGTAATTTGAAACCGGTTTCAGATTACCGGGGGGGGGTAATCTGAAACCGACTTCAAGCTACCGGGCGGTAATGTTTAGGAGGGGGCAATTTGAAACCTTTACACCGGTTCACCATAATAACTCATGTCTCGATGTATTAAGTCTGAGACGGTTAGCTGTCATCTGCACTTAAATGCGATCGAAACATAGTAAAACTATCTTATTCAGTTCTGCTGATTGCGATGGTTCACGGAAGAAGTAAAGTCGTGTATCGTCTGCATAGCCGTAGTGGAGGAGACCACGAGTTGCTATGATTCTCTCAACTTTGACCGTTATATGGCACAAAAAGAAAAGGACCTAGCACTGGTCCACTGCAGGTGGCTACCCCGTGGCCATCCTGATCATTTGCTGTCCACGACTAGGGCTTCGGTTTGACTTCGTTAGTTGGTGTGACCTGAAATGATAAGAAGTCCATTTCCATGTGTTCTACCACTTTTGATTTGGCAGTTATTTCAAGCGAATCTCGGATTCTTGGTCTCAAATAGCACATTAGAAATCAACAATCCAAAGTTTACGCTCAAAAACTTCAAACCCCGCTTTTCTGGAAACCGTGGGATATCGTTCTCCCAACCCCCTCCCCTAATTGGTAGACGCCACTGAGTTCAGCAAGGAAAATAGGGGCGCCGAAGTGCTGTTATATTTACGCCTGGTGATAGTTAGGCGTACATAGGTTGGCGTATGTGGCGCCATATTTATGGACCACGAGTCTTTTCTGCAACCGCTCTGCATCGCCACAGCAGGAACGTAAACGAGAACCAATGAAACTAAAGTAAATTAAAATACGGAAATCATCGTCAATAATGAAAAACAGTTTCATGGAGCAGTGTTATCTTCCGGGGTCGATGTCAGACCAATCTGTCGAAGGACGAATATAGTTCGGTTTGCTGAGTGAACATCTGGAATCAGTGGTTAAAGTGGTTTGAGTGAGCAGGGGGAACGCCAACTGTGAACAGTGAGAACGCTAATGAATTTTTATTGGGAACGCCCACGTTTACAGGGTTCCATGCATGGTGAGCTGTGGGAACGCAAGCAGAGAAATTCGAAAACAGTAGGAACGCCGTTCCAACGCGTTCCCACCCACTTTAAACCCTGGCTGGAATAATATATTATTACTTTTTTATTAGCTATTTTTGGCAGCGGTGTGGACTGTGAAAGTCGAAAGTACCGACGGGTCCGACACGCAGCCGTCGTTTGCGTCGGATAGACGTCGCGGTCTTCAATGACATTCAAACTATTGCTCTAGCGGTTCCGAAGTCGTCAGTCCTGGCTGCCACCGTAAGCGGACAATTCGTCATGGACTGCTCGTTCCGGACTATTCGCCAAGCGAACGATTCGGCAATGGACGATTCGTCCAGCGGTGGTTGATTGCAAAACGAATTGACGAGGGTAGGCTACTAGTGTTAGCCTAGAAACAATTACTGTCTGCAGAGTAGGCCTATCCTTACCCGTTTGACTAAGCTTCTTATTTATCATTAGTCAAAACACGCCCACTCCCCTACACCTGTCGATCACTGATAGGCGACACCCGTTTTGTGACGGTTGTACCCGTATGCGTCCATTTTAACAACGAGTCAATCCAACCTCCATTTACGTAGGAATTCTTTTCATCATTTCAGCCTCTATGTCAGCAACATCTATTTAGTATTTACTCATCAGCCCAACTTCGGTTAATACGACATCTAAGCTTATTTTACATCACAATATTTAACGAAAATTTTTATCGATCAATCCGACTTCCATGTAGCAAGAATTCTTTTCGTCAGTTCGTCTTGTATTCAAACACCGCTGGACGAATCGTCCACGTGATTGATCGAAATGAATCGGTGACGAACCATCCATGACGGTGGCAATTTTGCTGGACAGCCAATCCTTTTCTTGTCGAGCAAAGGAGCAAGTTTCGTACCGTATCTTCGAACTTTCGTGGTGGCGTAATTCTCTACAAAGAAGTTAAGAACCTGTCAGAAACATCAGATATATAAATAATATTATACAAATTCCACTCAAGGTGCAAGGCTTATTCTAAGGTGTAGCTGGACACAAAGTGTGTAGTAGGGAAAACAATTTGTGCAGTTGAAACTGAGATTTTGTGCAGTTACTTTTTGTAGACCAAATTGTATGAACCAACGAGAAGTTAATGGTAATAAGTAGACACAAACATCATAATTACTCAAAAGTGAGTAGCTTTGAGGCGGCTTGTTTGGGTGGTGTCTATGTTCAGGAAAAAAGTATTGAAATTTGGGGCGATTGGACCGTACATGCAGCTTAGAAGTCAAGTATAAGTTACACTTGACTGATTAAGGCCGATTCTGCGAAATTCACCCGTGTACATGAGGCAAGAACGAGAAATTAATTTATTCGCTGAATCTAAGGTTCTGCAAAAAGCATCACCCCTATGTTGCAAACATAAAAATTTGTTATATGAACGTATGAGTGGATGCAGATTCAATGCCTACTTTAGGTAGATATTCTGATGAAGTTGTAGAGGCCTTGGGTTATCATTCGGACAATAATAATTATTACAACTTCTTGGCTAACGTACTTTCACCTGCTTTGCCAATTATTCCTCTAACAAGCTGAGATATGAAGGATAGCAGACAGCCAGACAGATAATGTATGATAGGCCTACTATAACAGCACAAGTATCGAACTGGAGGCAGGCAGTGAGACGGATAAAATCAGACAGACAGACTGAGCCAGCCTTTGAGTCACACAGGCTATCCGATATAGCGAAATGATGCAAGTCAATGCGTGCTCAATTTTTCTTCCAAATTATCCTTATTATATCCCCATAGTACACGCACCATCCTCAGAATCTCAAAGATAGATGCCATTGAACTATAGCCTGACACACAGGGGAGACTTAGGGGAATATATTGGAGGGACGGCAACCCCAAAATTTGTGGTGGTGACGGAGTTACTTATACTGCCCAATATTTCAGAAATATATCATAAATATCATTACAGAATTCTACAGTGTTATCCACTGCTTATCAGCAATTATCAAGTTTGCCTATTTGACAGTTTAACATGCTACCATAGGCGTACGAGGCGGGGGTCCAGGGGGGCAAATGCCACCAAATTTCGGGCAAATGTGTTTTTCGGGCAAAAGAGGCATGGACGGGCAAAAAAATGAGGGAATTTTTTTTCGGGTAAATCAGGTACGAGAGGATTTTTCGGGCGCGCACAGGGGTAAAAATCATAAGTTTATAAACCACGTCTGATATATAGGACGGGAAAATGCTAAGAATTTTGGGCGGATGACTAAAAAAAGGTCGGAGGATTTTTCGGACGAGAAAATACTAAGAATTTTGGGCGAATGACTAAAAAAAGGTCGTCAGATTTGTCGGGGAAAATCCCCCCCCCCTACTGCCGAAATGTCCCTTACGCCTATGTATGCTACCATTGCATTGTGTAATAAACATTTTAAAAATGGGGATAGAACATTGTTGAAGTCTTAAACCACGTCTCTGAGCAGTAAACTTATGATTCTAGGACGATTGATCACCGGACGGTTGATCACCGGACGGTTGATCACCGGATAATTTATCACTGTGGATGTTTGATCCCCGACCGATAGATCACCGGACGATTGATCACCGGACGATTCATCGCCGGATTAGTGGTCACTGCATTTAACTAAGCTTGAAGGAGAATATGTATTATGGATAGCACGACTGTCCCTGATATTGATATTCTAACGTGATGTTTGTGCCTGACGTTTATTGGGCTAAATTTTTTCTCTTAAAGTTTTACCAAAACTTCTACATCGATTATCTTGGAATTCTCAAAAACGGAGACACGCGAAGACAATTCCCAGGCGACGATAGGCATTTATATACAATCATACACTGAGTAGCACGTTTTAATTTTGTTTGTTTATATAATTATTATATAAGCCTACACACGATTGCTGATGCACCGTACTCTAGTTGCAGATCCATCTCACACTTGGATTCTGTTCTAGTGTTCGACTTTTAGGGCTTATCTGTAAACTTTTTAAAAGTAACCTTTTAAATTCCATTACACTTTAGTGGTAATATCACTGCTCATATAAAGTGTGTAAATTAAACTTTTTCAAAAATAGAACCCAGTATAAGCTTATAGTCATAATTATTAGTAATTTTTTATGTTTATAATTATGGCATAATCTAGATCATATTAAATTCATTCCAGCGTACGATGGAGTAGCTACAGAACATATTTCAGGCCACAAAGACTTGATTCGTCGGAATTACATGTGGCTATCAGATAAATTGGACACAGAAAGTGGACTGATTTCTTTGCTATATCAGCAAAATGTGTTGACAGCTCGCGAGAAAGAAGAATTTTTTGGTACAAAAAACTCCATTCAGAAGAACGAGCTACTTCTTGGAATGATGAGTAAAAAATCGCCAGAAGACTTTACGAAATGTTTAGAAGCGCTTGAAGCTTCGGGTCAGGGTCACCTAACAACGGAATTAAGACACCGAGAAGGTAGCCTATAAACTCCAGCTATTTATTTATTTCGGGGATTTATATAGCGCCCCTCAAAAGAGACTAGGCCTACTGAGTATCGCTCCCGACACGAGCACGCTAAAAAGAAAAGTTTTTAACTTTCAACAGGAAATATCAGCGTGGACCTTATGAAACAAGCACAGCACCAAAAGAAGCTCCTCTTCAAAGCGAGGGACGGTAATTGTAATTGTAATCGTACATTTATATAGCGCCACTTCAAGAGAACTCCTCAGAGGCGCTCCCGACCTGACACCTAACCACAATCAAAGAGAATGGGTTTCAAACGCTTGCGGAAAAGGGGCAAAGAAAGACAAAGAAGTTCATTACGGAGACTAATAGGTAACTTATTCCATAAAGACCATAGCAAAGCTTCTGTGCAGCACTGTGGAAGATCGAGCCATAGGGACAACCCGGTCACCATGCGTAGCAGAGTAAATGAATCTACAGCCTGTAATGGATAGCACAGGCACACAAAGTTCCGTAAGATAGATCGGGTTTGGCCAGCTAGACAATTACGCATGATCATTAGGATCTTAAACACAAGACGTTTTTTCATACCAACCAGTGAAGTTCCTCTTGTGTAAAACTTGATATATGCCCAAACTTTGTGGATACCGCCAATCAGGCGAGCCGCGGCATTAAGAACAGATTGCAACTTATTAATGCGTGAAATGGTTAAGCCCACATAGATGGCACTGCCATAGTCAACTCTTGTGCATATACAGGGTGCGCCAAAAAAGACCCCCAGGGTTTTTGCCAATATCTTGGCCAAAAGTAAGAATTTCGAAATGCCATTTTACAGTCATAATGACAATTCGTATTTACACTTGATGGCCAGATTTCATCAAAATATTTCAAACAGAACAAAACTTATGCCACTTTTATGGAGGCCACCCACCATTTTTTGACGACAAAAAACGTAACGCAACAAAAAATGAAAAAAACACGATTTTATTAAAAAAAATTGTTATCCAATAACCTTGATATTGCCAGATGATCATTATTAATACTATTTTAAACAGAAGCAGGGTACCAGTGTAGCCGCACGTCACTGTAAAGTCACTTAGCAGTATGACAATCAAGTTGGTAAATGATAAATCTGTCAGACTCATAATTTTGCTACTAAAGCAATGAAATTCAAATTTAAAAAAATTAATATGCCAAGGCGTCACTGACAGACCAAATGCGTATTTAGACACCTTTTGAGCAAGATCCTGGAGATATAAGGCTGTAAGCAGCGTTTACTCTAAAAAACAGTGAGACGGGTTAAGCTGATATTTAATAGATTTGCCGTGAATGAACGGAATTCGGCTCAATGTCGATTGTTCTGGTTTCATTGAGAAAGCCAATGGTCCCAAATCTCCGGATTTGAACCCGATGGATTGATAATCAATTGCGGAGAGCTACGCTGGAGAAATATCACAATCTGAAGCCAAAACCAAGAGCAGTAAGATTATTGTTGGGCGCATTGGATTTGATATGGGAAGATTTGCCTTTGCAACCAGGGCCGCATTAAGGCCCGGGTGCTGTGGTAACCTTGCGGGCCCTCCTCTCATCCTTCTGTTAGCCAGTGGTCTACCATGGCAAAGTTCTCCCACGCGCATGTAATTATACCATGTTTACTAATGAGAATACACTATGCAGCCAAGGGATAATTTTCCTTTGGTACGGATGTAATTGTTTCAAAGGAAAAGTTTCCTACACTAGTAGATACAAGTCTACATGTACAATACGTGACAGAAGGAACGAAAGACTACCAATGGTAGATTCTTCAATTGTTATTTATTTTTATAAGAGCTATATGCTTATGATCCTTCCAGTTGATTTTCTTCATTGCTCCCCACGTCCACATTTCGAAGACCTCCAGTCTTCTTATGATTATATTGCTTGCTCTCATGGTTCATGTCTCACATCCAAACAACACCACGTGCACTCCATGTCGATGTTTTATCATCCGTTTCTCTGGATTCCTGTTTCCTCCTTACTTTTCAGTTTATCGTAATTCTTAAATTGAAATTTATAAGTTCGTTAAGAAAAAATTAAGGGAAGCGAACAAGAGAAGGACCACGACAGCTTATGCTGAATTGAATAATAACAAATGGATAGGCGTAGGCCTATCATGAGGAAGGTTTTAGGAAGAGGCATCGAACATTTCAACCTGCCTCGGAGACAGAAAACTAGAAAAGAAGATGATAAGATGTAATAGGTTTACGCAATTAGGAGTTTTCCAATAACAAGTCTTCTAACGTTATTTCTCTTGTTATTTTAAAGAAGCCATTCAAAATGATTGACCCGCATGGCCTATTCTAAGATAGCCCATCACTGTTGATACTTCCCAAACAGGGCCGGATTAAGGCGTGTTCAGCATGTTCGGCCGAAGAGGGGGCCCACACTTTAGGGGGCCCACACATATGGGAAAAAATTTCCGAAAATTTGTAGACTTTTAACAATTTTCAATCAAACGACTAAAAAAGGTCATCAAAATTTTTGGCCGAAGATCCGCAAAAATTTTCCAAACAAGGCCCCACATTCCTTAATCCGGCTCTGTTCCCAAAAATAAATTTACAATAACAATAAGTTCCTGCGATTTCAACCAATTCATAAGCTGAAGCTAATAAATCGGATGTGTGGGAGAACTTGGCCAAAATTTCATCGACGATAACTTTCATTATTGTTCCAGTATACTTGCTAAGAAATTTCATCATTTGAAAAAATGGGGGCCCCTAAAGCTGCGGGCCCGGGTGCTGCAGCACCCTTAGCACCTACCTTAATGCGGGCCTGTTTGGAACGCGTCAACAGTGCCATCAAGAACTTTGCAAAGAGACTCAAAAAGACGTTTTTGGCACTGGCGGTGGGCACATTGAACAGAAGTTGTGAATCACTATCAAGTTAATTTCCAAACATTTATTTGAGATATGACTTAATAAAATCGCTTTTTGTCATTTTTTGTTGCGTTACGTTTTTGAATCGTCAAGAGTTAGGTAGTGTTGATAAAACTTGGACAGTTTCCCGACACACCAGTCAACCAGCCTTGTTGGTATTCTAGCAGGCATCCAAATACAAATAACTGTGTCACAGGTCATTTTGAAGGGGACTCCCTTCAGTGATATGATGAAACTGAAGCAGTTGTTGTATACTAAATTTTACAGGGAGACTAACTAACCCAAGACGACAAAAGTAAGCTTTGTGGAGAAAGAATTCTAAAAACTTAATTTTTGGCTATGACTTGTGGACCATTCCAGTCCGACATGCATTCCTCGCGTGATCAGATGAGCGACCCTTCTCAGTGGAATGAAGACAGCACTCAGTCTCTCCCAAGTGTTCAGCGCAGAGGTCACTAAGATAAAGATTACATACATACATACATACATACATACATGCATACATACATACATACATACATACATACATACATACATACATACATACATACATACATACATACATACATACATACACACACATACATACATACATACATACATACATACAATGTACATACATGCATACAATGTCATACATACATACACACATGTACTAGGGTGGTCCTTTAAAATATGTTTTCAAAAATTTCGCTGATGGTACCCTCTCATTTTGTTACCTTGTTTTAGTGATGATTAAGTGCAAAATTTTATTCTGGTTGAGGGATATTTAGTGGTCGCTCCGTGCTCTTGATTTGTTACCATTCGTGACAATGCCGAAAACAAGCAAATACAAGCATTAAGCGATACTGACAAGGACAATTTTTTAGATAAAAGCGAGAAACTGACCAGTGTAGACTGTCAGCGATTGAGTGCATATAGATCTTCTGAATACTGATATAAAATTATTAATCAATTTTAGACTTGATATAATTTTTTTAAATATTGCAAAAATCTTCCATTTGCTTAACATTTTCTGTGCAACAGTTTTGATGGTTTTCGATTGTTGGAGGAGTCCCAGCACTGTATGCCTAATGTAGACTTCTTCACCTCAAGGAACTGTGTTCTGTGCTCAATTTGCATTAGGTACTAGGTAGGCCTATATCTACCCTTAGTTTTTAGTGATGGATGATTTGAAATCTTTATCGAGTCTTACACCTTCTCTCGGCATTGTCGTTTACAGCACTAAGAGACTCGGTGCACTATTTTCATTCTGAAAGTCCTCATTTTGTTTCCATTTTCAGTATTAATCAGAGTCAGGTACTTATATGACAGTTCTAGTGTCTCCGTTAAGTTCAAAGTAGGGTCTACTGTCGGTCATAAAATCTTCCAGCTGTCGATAGGTCTACTGCTCACCTGCACGCGAATGCTTGTTCACACTCTTTCATTTCTGAACTATGAATTGGCTTTACCATCTTCCGCTACACAAGTTCCATGTTTGATCTTCTTCTTTTCCTTCTGAAGAAGGACAACCATGGAACTTGTGCAAGGGAAGTTGTTCCATGGTTTATTACAGGTCAAAACAAGACCAGGCCTACCATCTCCTCACTCACATATCACAAATACGTATACTTAGAAAGAGCCTTGGTGGTTGCTGCAGAAATGACGCCATTGGTATTTGAACTCTTTGTACTTGAGATAGACTTCAGCTCAGTTCCTTGAGGCAAAGACGTCTGCGTTAAACCTACTTCTGAGACTCCAACAATCGAAAACCTCTGAAACTGGTGCACAGAGGCAGTATATGGTAGTCATCTCAATGCTGGCTGCTAAATTCTTAAGAGTCTTTTTTTCGAAAGTCTGAGTTGATGGGTGCTGTCAGAAAATCTGAGCATTTCGAATCTTAAAGTGCTGTATTGAAGTGATTTACAGCAGGATCCATGCATGGCAAGCTCTCAGAGACCTGCTTTCAAAACTATGATGTCTGGACAACTTGATGATTGAGCAAACGATTGTTTGAAGACATGACCTTACCATGATGTCGACAAGAAAAATTCAGTCTATAGGTCCTTTCCAGCATTGTCCCAATCAGAGAG
>OX457037.1:82714104-83014104 GCA_949752735.1 Lumbricus terrestris | reverse complement strand
TATAAACAAAAACCTTTTCCAGTTCGTTCTTTCTCAAAGCCAGATCTTCCGCCGAAACCACCTACTAAACCTGTGCGGAAACTTAATCAATCAAATTCTTTGCCGAAGCCATCTCTATCACCAAAGCCAGTCACGCAGTTAGCGTCAGTCCAACACTATGCAAAGTCGATGCACACTGCTTCAAAAGTTACTGAAGAAATAATTAATTTCCGGAGGGTATGTATATACTCCTTTGATTAAGCTTATCGATGGCTTAGAGCACAGACGTCGTATCTGCAATTTTTTCGGAAAATCACTTTTTGACGCTATTCGATGCGTAAAATTATTCTTCACAGCCTCACAAAGGTTGTATGTACATACGACGAATAGGCACTAAGATATCGTTCATATCGTTTAGAATCTGAATGTCGTATCTGCATTTTTAAGGTCACAAACGTCGTATCTGCAACAGATACGACATTTTGTGCAGTAATTTATGCCACACATACGACATAATCTAGTGCACAGATGTCGTATCTGGCCATTAATTACATTGAAAAAGTCTTTTCGTTATGCTGCTGCATAAAAGACACTGACAATGTCACTTGCTGAATCAAAATAAACATTTTGGCTATCTCACTTTTTATGAGAAAGGAACATGTATCTTGAAAAAAAGTTTTTCCTACTTCCTGAAAAGTTTTGTTTTTTGCACATACGACGTCTGTGCTCTAAGCCATCGTTATAGCCTATTCATTGCCTTTGTTGTACATTTACGATAAGCCACTGTTCACCATCCAGCCTACCCGTTCTACCCGATCATCCGCCTGCCTTACACTCTCTCGACCACCGGTCACAAGTCATCTCAAGTTCTCCAACCGAGCCATATCCAACTCAGCACCACGCCTTTGGAATGATCTGCCTGCTGAGTTCCGATCCTTTTCAGTTCCTCCTCCATCATTACTAATCACACACCATCACCTTCCTCAGGCTCCTCTATCCATCACACCTCGGGCCTTTCACTCGAAACTAAAGACACTCCTGTTCAAGAACTCTTATCCTGTTTTATCTGATCCCCCATCCTCCAATTCCCGGCACAGACGACACCCACCTTAGTAGCTGTTCCACACCTCTGATCCTACGGTACCTCGACCCGGACCACCATGGACTACTCTTACGGACAACCCTTTTGACTCAACGTATTTGATCCTGATCCTATGGTAACTCGACCCTGACCACCACGGACTACTCTCACGGACAACCCTTCTAACTCAACGCAGCGCTCGTGAATAAGCCGGTGCCCCGCGCTTGGCTTTCCAGTGGCGCTTTAGAAATTAGGAGATTACGATTACGATTACGATTACGATTACGATAAATCATATAACTTCGACGCCTCGTGATTTGCAAATAGGCCTATGTCTGTTCTTATGTTTCATGGGCCTGTCACGCTGAGCGCGCTTCTGAATAGCTCGGCAGTGAGAAGCGCTTTACAACTTGCTATATTTTTTATTAGACACAGATTGGATTAGATGTTCATCACTCCAACTGCATAATTATTATGTCAGCTTCTTGCCTTCAAATCTCAATTTATCAATTATATTGACTATAAGCAGCCCTTAGCTGTGGTTTGATATCTATGTAATCCCTGAAAGCTATCTGTAACGCACAGGCTGAAGAGGTCAAATTTCAAGCAAAGCTAAAAGGACTTGAGTCTCGTCTGCAGTCAGATATCGCAGTAAAAGTGACCGATGTTTCTCTGTCTTGTTTGGCGAAACCAGATGATGATTTGAAGATGTTTTCTCGCATCATACTTCAAGGTAATATTCTCGCTTTACTGAAATTCTGCAATAGGGCCTATAGCTTGTTTAGCCCAAACTACTCTGATTTATTTCACTGCATAACATAATTGCAGACAACAGATTTGTTATGCTTTGGGACATCATGTGCTTAAGTTTGTCTATTTGTGCATGCTAAAGAGAAGGTGGATTATGGAGAGACAGAGGGAGTACGGGCAAGAGGTGCATATGTGTTTTATAGACTATAGTAAGGCGTTTGATTGCATTGACCATACACTACTGTGGAGGACGCTGATTGAGATGGGAATTCCAAAGCATCTGGTTAAACTACTGAAAGGCCTTTATGTGGATCAGGAGGCGGTGATAAGAACGGAATATGGAGACACAGAAAAATTTAAAATAAGGAAAGGAGTGAGGCAGGGGTGCATTTTGTCCCCTTTCCTGTTCAATCTGTATGCGGAAAGAATTATGAGGAGGGCTGGATTGGAGGAGGCAACAGAGGGGGTAAGGATAGCGGGGAAAATACTGAATAACTTGAGATACGCCGATGATACGACATTATTGGCGGGGAAGAGGGACGACCTGGCCGAGTTAATAAGAAGAGTCAGGAAGGAAAGCGAAAAGGCGGGACTATACTTCAATGTAAAGAAAACAAAGGTTATGACAACTGCAACATGGGAAAACTTTGAGGTGGATGGAGAAGTGATAGAGGTAGTATCGAGCTTCACATTCCTGGGATCTATGATAGAGAAGGAGGGAAGAAGTGACATGGAAATAAGGCGAAGGGTCACAATGGGAAAAAAGGCAATGAACGGTCTGGGAAGGATTTGGAAGGATAAATATGTGAGCAGGGAAACAAAGAAAAGATTGGTGAGAGCATTGATCTTTCCAGTGGTCTTTTATGGATGCGAGACATGGACGAAGACTCAGGATATGGAAAAGAAAATCAACGCGTGCGAGATGTGGATTTGGAGGAAGATTCTAAAGATCTCATGGATGGAAAGGAGAACTAACGAGTTCGTGCGTGAGGAGCACGGAATAGAGAGGGAGGAGACACTGCAACAAACAGCAACCAGGCGGAAATTCAGCTACTTTGGCCACGTGATGAGATCAAACGGTTTGGAAAAGGAGATGATGACGGCATGCGGTAAAGAAAGGAGAAGACGCGGAAGACCAAGGAAGAGGTGGATGGATGAAGTACAGGAAGAGTCTGGAATGAGCTTGGAAGAGCTAAGAGAGGCGACAATATACAGGAGACAATGGAGAGGATACAGCATGACTGTCGCCAGAGCTCCAAGAGCTGACGGCACCAGGTGACCAGATGAAAGTGAAGTCCAATTTTCTTTTCACCTTGTTCAGACGCGGCTCTAGGGTTTGCGGGCCCAATGCAGCAGTGTCCTCAGGCACAAATTGGCGGAGTTGCAATCCTCTTGGCACTACCTTGTTTGGTAGACCTAATTAAGTAATGCGAATGCATGGGCACCTTCACAAAGGGGCATGAGGGGCACTTTCTTCTTTGCAAAAATTAACACCTATTGCTAACAACAAAGCTTTGGTTATGACAAATATCTTTGCGCCAAAGAAGCGTTAATGATGCCAATGATTTCCATGGTGAAGCGGATAAATTTACATTTAGACACCTCCATGCCCGGCCTTAGGGCAAGGCGAGCGAGGTAACCGCCTTGGGCCCCGCGCTTCCAGGGCCCAGCGCTGCTGGCTATATATATTTTTTTACTTTGTTGAGATTGACAATTGTTAGAACCGTTAGACTATGTCGCATTCACAAAAATGGATTTTTTCACAGAGGGCTCCGCCAGTGTGCACAAGGTAGATTATCGAGGGCGCAGATACAATCATAATGGTGCCGATCAATAATTATTTTGCTCGATGAACTTACAAGACAGTAACGAGGAACGAACCTTAAACCTAGGCCTACAGTACTACCCTCCGCGTTACAGACCGGCCGCTCCAACCTATCGGCCACCGTACTCCATAAGGGACGTGAATTGTTATGCGGGTTTATATAACAATGAGAGTCAATACTAACGATCATCGAATGAGTGCGTGAACATTCAAACTGTGACTAAAATTTTAAAATGTTTTTCTTTCAAGAATGTCATCATATGAGGAAAGAAAATGAAGCAAGAAATGTCCAAACAAATGTGGAACTGGAGCAGTTACAGAAAAGTGGCAGTCAATATTTAACTGCTGCAAAGTTAAGTGAGGCTATCCGAATGCAACAAAAAATGATCAACGAAATATTGAGATTAGAAGAGAAGACAGATAATCTGAAGATCGACATTCACAATGAAAAGGCGAAGAGCAAGCGATTCGAGGAAGATAAACACCAGAAGAATTCTATCATCGTAGAAGTCGAGAGTAAATTGAAAAAAACAGAAAGCGACAAAAGATCATTTATGGAACAGATCCATAAATCAACTGCTCATATAGCATCAATCGAATATGAACTTCAGAAATCTAAATCAGATTTCGAAGAAATTAATGCTGAGGTGATTTTATTAAGGATTGAAATGAAAAAGTTAAAGGAAGCTTGCGATATACTGAGAAAGGAGAACGAGGCAAGTAAAAGTGCTCCTATAATATCAGATCAACTGCTAGATAAACAGGGGAACAATAAAGATCTGTTTCCGCTACAAACGGAAAAGAGAGGACTTTTGGAAAAGGAAAAAAGTTTGAATTTGTCTGAAGAAGAGCAGTTAGAATTAAGGAAACGTCAAAAAGGCGCAGTGGAAGGAAAATCATTGGAAGACGATCGAATATTGAACTTAAGTGAAGAACTGGAGAGTGAGAAACAACAACGACATGAGTTAGAGGAGATACTCAGAAATGTAACGGCACAACTGAGAGCGACCAACTGCAAGCTTCAAGACCGAAGTATTCCCTTGATTATTACTCAAGGTAAAACTCTCTCTTTATGTGCATTGTGCAGACTGAATAATTGCAACTCTATCTTCACAAAAGTATTTGACGTCTAACTAGAGTTTTAAAAATCGATTAACCCTCAGGCTACCAAGATTTTTTGTAACACTGACTACCAAAAGGGTGGTTACCACTACCCCTGAATTTTGGGTTTGGTTTGAGATATCATAACTTGTAAAACAACAATGGACAGAACATTCGTTTCTGCACACAACGGTATATCTGGGTTTAAAATATTTGAATATACTTCGAAGTTATACAATTTGTTGCATGGGGACTCTTTGATTCCACAAACGTGTACTTATGCATGAACAAAAGAGTAGATTATGTGTGTCTTGAACACGTGTGCTTATATGTATGTATGTGTGTATGTATGTATGTATGTATGTATGTATGTATGTATGTATGTATGTATGTATGTATGTATGTATGTATGTATGTATGTATGTATGTATGTATGTATGTATGTATGTATGTATGTATGTATGTATGTATGTATGCATGTATGTATGTATGTGTGTATGTATGTATGCATGCATGCATGCATGTATGTGTGTGTATGTATGTATGTATTAGGGTGCCAATGAAATACACAGGAAAAAATAAAGTTTTGAATTTCTGAGGTCTCATCCATTGAAAATGTTCCTTTATATATGGAAGTTAATCAGGGGAAAAATGAATAAAATATATGAACATTTAGAGGATGCACCATGCTCCTGAAGTTGTATATAGTAATATGTGCCGTAATGCTAGTTAATTCATGACATAATGGTCTGTCACAATATTGAGAAGTTGTTAACTCTGTGGATTACTAACAGTTCTGGTCATATCTGTGCTTTATGTCAGTTCTATATCATATCTACATATCTGTTTTATATTAAATCTCTATTCTATAACATCACTAGCACAGAGCGGGGGAAATGAAAACGTTAAAATCCGGAACCCATTGACTTGAAACTTGTGCGGGTTGAAGACCGTCATTGTACGAAAAGAAACAGGTTACCATAAACAGAAGGAAAAGATAGCAAGGGAGTAAGGTAGGCCTATAACTAGATGACAGTTTTATTGAAAATCCAGATAACAATACTGATTGTAATGGAAGCAATACAGCTAAAGATGAAGGCATTGAAGTGAAAATTCCTGCGGTAAAGGAAGACAGCAAAGTCAAAGGTGCATATAATTAATCATGATGCAGTATCAGCACTGGATAGAACATAGGTATTGGACAGAAAATTTAATGCAACAATAGCAACATATATTCTCCTGGCAGCTGCAGCCTCATCTCTAGGTCATAGTCCATCGGAATTAATTCTTAACAAGAAATCCGTACGATTGGCACGAATGTAGCATCGCGCATCTATACTGCTCTAAAAAGGAAGCATTTTCCTTCAACGATATTCCTGGTCCTCTGACGATACATTGGGATGGTCTCGCAGGTAAAGACACCGTTGATCGTCTGGCAGTCATACATGTAGTATCTGGAGATAGTGAATTGAAGATTCTCGGGTCCCAAAGTTATGCAGTGCATGGTTCTGGTGAGGCACATGCTGCAACAGTATTTTAAATGATTGACAAATGGAAACTCAGTGAATGTGTCCAGCTGATGTGTTTTGACACAAGTACTAGTATCCCTGACAACAAAGCGGGAGCTTGTGTCACATACTGTAGCAAAAACTTCACAAGCAGCTGTTGTTTGTAGGAAATGAACCTTTTGCCAGCAATACAGATATCCTTATCATCACACCTTGAGCCTGCCACAGGGCAAAATGGACAGGAAATTTTTAAACAGTCTAAAAATTTACTTGTTTCGCCCACAGTTTCGCTTGACAGCTTCTGAACTGCCTGGGCTTAACAGTTTGACATATTTGTGGTTAGACTATGTGTGAGCTAATTTTGTATAGTCTATGTAGTCAGTTGATGTTTAGGCGTACGATTAGACCAGCTCAAGGTCAGCGTCTAGACAGTTAGGCCTGCAGGTGACAGACTGGCGGGAAAGTTGGCGCGGCTCGGCCGACCGTCGCCGGAGAGCGAGAGAGAGAGAGAGCGAGGCAGACAGACAGACGGACAGATAGACGGAGAGAGGCAGATAGAAGGACAGAGCGGCAAGGGGAAGAGTGTACGCCCAGACAGTGATTTAAGTCGTAGAAGAAGGAGTTGGTAGTAGAGAATAGACGACGTTTTAGAGAACAGTGGAGTTAGATAATAATAGTTGCGTTGCTGTCGTAGAATTCAAGCGTTTGTCGTCGTTGATCCATTGTTGTGTTATTTGCGTTGTTATGAAAGAAGAAGAAAATACCAGAAACAGAGCTTTGTTGTAATTGAACAAGTTAAGAACTTTAGAAACTTATACACTAGCTTTAGATACCGAAGTACAGTGACTAGGTTAGGCATAGGCTGCGCTACTGAACACAAGGAAAAACTGGAGAAAACTTGAAGGTCAATTGAAAGTTGACATTTTGGTGACAGCGGTGGGATACTGAATTCAAGCAAAGGACGTTGGAATAGCGAACTCATTTGGAGGAATATTTTCATTTGGAGGAATATTTTCAATTGGAGGAATATTTTCAGTTGGAGGAATATTTTCAGTTGGAGGAATATTTTCAATTGGAGGAATATTTTCAATTGGAGGAATATTTTCAATTGGAGGAATATTTTCAATTGGAGGAATATTTTCGGGGGATTTTGCTTACGAAGCGTTTTCGACGCCAAGTTACGGACGGTGAATATCGAATCAATCTGAGGAGCCGACCACACGGGAGAAGGAAACTGAGCATCCGGTCGATTGGAGACGCATTTCGGAGTCTGGTGAGAAGATACAACGGGCATACGAATAACATTACGACAACGCAACGCCAGAGAGAGGTATACAAAACTTGCTTGTTTACCCAAGGAGCCATAAGAATTAAAGTCAGCCAATCACAGATATTCATAGCCACTCCCTCGATTTCTTCACGGTAATCACTGAAGTAAAGAAGAAAGATGGAGAAACTTACAGAACAAAAGCAAGCGAGTATAAAAAAGATGGCTTCGGATCGAATAATAAAGTTATTAATTGAAGAGGGTCTAGACGTAGAAGAAGTCGAAGAGATGTCTAGAGAAAATTTGATGGGAGCATTAGCAGAGGTTTGGCTTAAAAAGGAAGCTGAAGAGAAAGGTGCTGTGGGTGGTGTTGAGGAGAAACCAGTTGAAAAACCTCAGCCACCGATGTCTATGGAGGCGTTGATGCAATTTATGATGATGAGAGAGGAGCAACGCAGACAGGAGGAGAAAGAACAAAAACAAGAAGAGAAAGAGGAGCAACGTAGACGAGAAGAGAAAGAGGAGAAACGTAGACAAGAAGATAAAGAGAAAGAGGAGAAACGTAGACAAGAAGATAAAGAGAAAGAGGAGAAACGTAGACAAGAAGATAAAGAGAAAGAGGAGAAACGGAGACAGGAGGAGAAAGAACGGATACAAGAGCAGATTGAACGAACAGAAAAGCTTCGACTAGAGGAAAAAGCAAGAGCAGAACAAGCAGAAAGGATGAGACAACAAGAGATTGAGATGCAGAAGCAGCAGTTCCAGCTTCAGCTAGAACAACTGAAAAAAGATCGTGACGAAGCAGAACGAAGAAGAATGGAATTGATGATAGAATACGAGAGGGCAAGGAAAAGTGATGAAGAAATACGAAAACAACAGATTGAGGAGCAAAAGATTCGTGAGGAAGACAAAGAAACCATGCGTTTGGCAGAATTACAAAGAGCCGAAGAGATTCGACAGGAAGAATTGAAAATGGAGAAAGAAAATTTGGAAAAAGCGGAAAGAGAAAGGGAAGAACAATTAGAATTAGAACAAAAGAAACTCGCTCTTAAGGAAGCTCAGCTCCGAGAAATGGCTATAGAAAAGGAGGAACGCAGAAAACAGTTAGAATTGTTGCAGCAAAAGATAGAACAAGAAGAACTGCGTAGGGTAGAAGATCAAAATAGACTGAGGGAACGAAATGAAGACGAAAGAAGAAGCCGTGAGGAGTCAGAACGAAACAGGATCAGAGAAAGTGAGACAATGGTGTCCAAGATTAAAAGGATAGGTGATGCAATGAAACACGTATTACCTAAGATGCCATATGATATGATGGAGGTGCCATTATATTTTGAGACAGTTGAGAATGCATTCAACAGTTTTACGGTGGAAAAGCAGTTTTGGGTCAAATTGCTGTTGCCACTAATGACGCCAAGAGCGAGAACGGTGTTGAACCGATTGTCTTTCAATGATCTAGACGATTACGACATAGTGAAAGAACATTTACTGAAAGAATTCAAATTGACAGCGAGAGAATATCGATCACGATTTGGAGATGCGAGGAAAACGGCAGAAGAAACATACACGATGTTTACAGCAAGATTGAAGAATCTGTTGAACTATTATGTCAGAAGTAGGCGAGTGGGCAAAAGCTACGAGAAGTTATTTGATCTATTGGTGGCGGATAAATTGAAAGAATGTCTACCAGCGGGTCCACTACAGTTCGTACTAGCAAAAGAGGGTACTGAATGCTTTGAAGCTAGTAATGTTGCAGAACTCGCAGACGTACACGTGAACAATCGAATTGGTCTAATGTTTCAAGACAAACCGAAATATGAAGCATGGGGAAATAGTTCGAAGCAACCCAGGTGGAATAGTAATAACAAAGAAACAGGAAACCAAGCCAGAAATAACGAAGCAAGGAATGATGGTGCTCCTGGAAGACAGTTTGGTCAAGATAGAAGAGAAGCAACGGGCGACAGACAAATGTACAGTCGAATTCCAGTGATGGGACGCCAAAGAGAAAACAATACAGCGTACAATTACAGGCGGGAGAACACTGAGCAGAGAGGGATTGTTAAGAAACGTTGCCATAATTGTCAATCAGACCGACATCTGATAAAGGATTGCAAAGTACCACCCAGAATGACAAATCTGAGAAATAGATTTACTCGAAGTGCAGAAAATCTCAGAGTAAATCAGATACAAGTAATGAATGCACCGAATCAGTCTGAAGAACAAGACAACCGCGAAACGGAAGTGAAGTCAGTGATGAAGTGCACGCCTCAATTTGTTATACAGAGAGAAATAGTAAATTCTGCTCCAATTAAAGATACTGGTCGAGAAACAGAAAACAAAGATGAGTGTCAACGTACGAAGAAGTCTTTACTACAGCATGTCAATGTAGAGATACGTGGAAATGATGACAGTTGTCATCCCGTGCAAGTCAGAGCGCTGATTGACTCTGGTACTGAGATTCCAGTAATCAATGAGGAATTGTTGAAAGGAGCGACAGTGGAAGAAATTGGCAGAGTACATTTGCAATGTGTGGCTGGAGAACCCATTCCAGCTAAGTTGGTGAAAATCGAAGTGCGGATGAGTTGTCATAACGAAGGAGGAGATTTGAAAGACAAGAGAGTAAATATCGCGCCATATTTAACCTTGGTGTGTGCCAGCATACCGGCAGTCTTGTGCAAAGATAACAAAGAAAAGTTCTTGCTGCATCCAGAGATAATCGCAGAACTGAAAGAGGTTCCACCAGTGAGTGTATTACAAGGAGAATTGCAAGCGAATGTGACTACAAGAGCACAGAGTCGGAGAAGAGAAGTGGAAGAAGGAGAAGAGGAAAAGTCAAATGAAAGTTTGCTAGATGAGGACACAGAAAGCGATGATGAACAAAGCGTTCAAGAAGAAGAAGAAGGAATAACATCCGGAAACAATGAAATTGAAGAAGAGATGGTTGCATGTGAACGTGATAATAATGATGATTCTGAGAGTGATGGTGAAATAGACACGAGTATGAGGGATTTGTTTGCCGAGAATACGAGTGATGAAAGACAATTGGCAGACGCAAAGACATTTGAAGAGCAGCAGAGAAATGACGAGTCACTGAGGTCGTGGTGGAAGATAGCTGAAGACAAAGGATCAGAGTTTAGTGTGGTGAATGGGTTGATGTATAAGAAGCATCAAATGTTGGACCAGTTGGTGTATCAGTTGGTGTTGCCGAAGGAAAGAAGAATTCAGGTGATGGAATTGGCACATGAGTCAGTATTTGGCGGACACTTGGGAGAAGAGAAGACAAGGGAACGTATCAAGTTGTCCTTTGTATGGCCAAGAATGCGTAGAGATGTGGTGAAGTTCTGCAAGTCCTGTGAGAAGTGTCAGTTGAAAGCACGAAGTTTGGTGATGGATCGAGTGCCGATTACACCAATACCAAGAGAGGATGTACCGTTCAGAAGAATGACCATGGACGTCGTAGGACCAATCGAACCGACTTCAGCAGCAGGGCATAAGTATTGTTTGTGCATCGTGGACTCATGTACAAGATGGCCGACAATATTCTTGATGAAGTCATTGACCGCTAAGGCTGTATGCGAAGCTTTGATGAAGCTGTTCATGGATGTGGGAGTTCCGTCAGTGATAACGAGTGATAGAGGAACGAATTTCACAGCCAGTCTAACAAGAGAATTTCTGAAACTGATGGGATGTTGTCCTCGATTCGATTCGCCAGGACATCCAGAAGCGGCAGGATTGGTGGAGAGATGGAATCAAACGTTCAAGAAAATGATTCATCATGTCGTTGTGGAAAATCCGAGACAGTGGCATAAAATTATTCCATTTACGGTCTGGGCATTGAGAGAAGTGCCTAATGCAACTACAGGAGTGGCACCGTATTTGCTGGTCTATGGAAAGTTGCCGAGAGGGCCACTCACCATCCTTAAAGAAAGCTGGACCAAAGAAATAAATCTACCACCGAACATTGGAGTGCAACCGGCAAAATACCTGAAAAATTTAAGAGCAGACATGGAAAAGGCCTTGACATTCGCCGAGAGCTGTGCTGAAGAAAAGCAAAAACAGTACGCCAGTCAATACAACAAAAGAGCAAAAGATAAAGAATTCGAGCCAGGAGAGAACGTCATCGTGCTGTATCCAACGTCAACCAATAAATTGATCTCCCGATGGCATGGTCCATGCACGGTCCTGCAAAGAAGATCCAAATATTCGTATTTCGTGGACATGAATGAAAACGGTCGACGGATTATTCATGCCAACAAGATGAGGAAGTTCATTACGAGAACATTGTCTTGTGGTCTGATCGTGGAAGAGGATGACGAATTTGGATCAGTGGTAGAAATACCGCTGAAGGAATACTATTCAGAGACAAAACAGAAATCACTCCAATTGGATTATGAACAAATTGGACATCTTACGAGCGAACAGCAGAAACAATTACTTGATGTACTGAATCGATATGCAGACAGATTTTCAGACCAACCTGGACTATGTACATTAGTAGAACACGAAGTGGTGCTGAGACCAGACTTTCGAGAAAAAGAATTCGTGGCATATCGAATACCACTAATATACCGAGCAGAAGTGGAAAAACAAATACAAGAGATGCTGAAAGAAAACATCATTCAACCATCGTCAAGCAGAATGGCAAGTCCACTTGTCATTGTCAAAAAGAAGAATGGATCCTTGAGATTGGCTTGTGACTACAGATACATTAACTCTTTTACTGAAAACTGCCGATATCCTATGCCAATCGTCAACGATGTCTTGAGCAAAGTTGGAAAATCCAAGTTCATTTCTGTTATGGACTGTCGCAGTGCATATTGGACTTGTCCTGTGAAAAAGAGTGACCAATGGAAGACTGCGTTTGTTACACATAATGGACTGTATGAATTTACGCGTGTTCCGTTTGGAATGATTAACTCTGGACGGACTTTTGTAAAAGCGATAAATATGATTTTGCAACCGATTCATGATTTTACTGAACCTTATGTTGATGACATTGCAGTGCATTCGAATGATTGGGACATTCATTTAAGACATTTGGAATTATTTTTGAAACAAATAAGACTGCATAATGTAACATTGAACTTGAAGAAATGTGTGTTTGGTAAGAGTGAGGTGAAGTTCATCGGTCACCTCATAGGATCAGGGAAGAAGATGATGAATCCAGACAGGATTGACAGTTTAATTAATTTGAAGAAACCTGAAACCAGGAAGGAAGTGAAGCAAGTCTTAGGATTTTTTGGGTTTTACAGACAGTTTATTTGTAATTTTGCTGAAATTGCTAAACCATTGACAGACTTGACCAGCAAGAAAGTACCTGATAACATTGTTTGGACTGATGCACATCAGAAATCTTTTGATTCCCTTAAACAGATTGTCTTATCAAATGTGATTCTATATATGTTTGAGGTTGGGAAACCATTTAATTTGTACTGTGATAGCAGTGATTTTGCTGTGGGAGCTGTACTGTCTCAGGTGGACGAGGAAGGGATTGAACGTCCTGTTTCATTTATCAGTCAGAAGCTGACAGATACTCAGAGGAGGTGGGCGACGATTGAGAAGGAAGCCTATGCAATCATATGGGCTTTAAATAAGTTGAAAGAAATTCTTATTGGTTCTAAAATCAATGTGTTTACAGACCATAATCCTTTAGTTTATTTGACTGAATCAATGTCGAAATCTGCTAAATTAGTCAGATGGTCTTTATCATTGCAAAATTTTGACATTCTGTTGAACTATAAGAAAGGTAAATTGAATGTAGTAGCTGATTGTCTGTCTAGATTGTAGTGTAAGATATTTTATGATGTATTATGTTATGGACTATTTGCATTGTTTAGTTAAGGTACGTTCGCTAATTTTTATAGATAATTAGCTCTCTTTAAAAGAAAGGAGGGAGGTAATGTGAGCTAATTTTGTATAGTCTATGTAGTCAGTTGATGTTTAGGCGTACGATTAGACCAGCTCAAGGTCAGCGTCTAGACAGTTAGGCCTGCAGGTGACAGACTGGCGGGAAAGTTGGCGCGGCTCGGCCGACCGTCGCCGGAGAGCGAGAGAGAGAGAGCGAGGCAGACAGACAGACGGACAGATAGACGGAGAGAGGCAGATAGAAGGACAGAGCGGCAAGGGGAAGAGTGTACGCCCAGACAGTGATTTAAGTCGTAGAAGAAGGAGTTGGTAGTAGAGAATAGAAGTCTCCGCCCATGCCAGTAGCATGCTGGCAATCTATCAAATAGCTGCTTTGCAGTATTATACCAGGAGGGATGTTCCCATCCATCGAAAGCATTGCTATCAACTTAGCAACAGGTGCATCCGTAAATTTATCCCTTCCCTCTTAATATTTAAAAAATGACCCAAAGGCCATGTAGGCTATACCCTTGTTTTAAAAAGGTATTTGATTAAAAGAATAATAACATCAGCTTCTCTCTACAGATCGAAGTAAGCAATGCGTGTATGACAACCTTTATCACTAAATCACAAACGAATGTTGACATAATGTACAGTTGGGGTGCTGTAATATATCTCACCGTGTCGCGCGACCTCTAAACTTTCAGCAATTTCAATAAAATTTGGCAGCATTCGTTGACACATGATGCATAACAGAATAAAAGGGTACCGTCACGAATTTTTCAAACTTTATTTTTTCCCATAGCTTTGTGGACCACACTAATGCATGTATTAGGGTGGTCGCATCTGTAATGACAAATTTTCAACTTCAGTTTCATTCTTTCTCCAACCCACCATTTGGTGCCACTTGGTAAAAGACTGTTGTAGCCCAAAAATTAAGCCGATTGAAAAATATTTAGGACTAGCACAACGTGTTTGAAGTTTTGGATTTTACGAAATATCATCGTATTTTCGAGTATAAGGATAATTTAGTCACATTTTTTACCTGCGACTAGCTTTAGCAGAAAGACTACATTATTTTACTCAAGCCCAACTGACAAGTATGCCTAACTTCTACAATGATGATAATGGTTTATTATATATTTTTTATGAACAATTGAACATCACAATAGTATTTGACGCGTGAGTCCCTGAGATTGATGACTATAAACCTATACTAGTAAGCCAACACATTGCTATGTTCTTTTGATAGGCTTGATTTCTATCTACAGGAATTCTTTGTTACACTCAAAACTCTTTATTACACGCTTAGCTTTAACACAAATTCTGATATAACACGGACAAGGACCTCAATAATAGATGAACTAGAGAAAAAGACTGATGATATTTTCGTTTATTGTGGCAACCAGAGTAGAATGACAAAGGGCATCACAGATAAAATTTATAAAGAGCTGCTGTAAAGAAATGAGTTAAAATAGATGTTGAAATTATTGAGATCATGATTTTTTTAGATCTATGAAATTACTTATTACCACACAGGAGTCAAAGAGCAGCTTTAAAACAACTTCTAAAGAGAGCATCATAATTGAGTACCTGGTTAAGCCTACACACATTGTCATATTTCATAATATAGAATTTATCCCATTAAAAGTATACTTTTAGAGTTGAAAGAATGAAAACAGAGTCAAGCAATTGCCACAGGAAGTGATGACAAGAGTGAACACAAATTACACTGTCTTTATTAGCTATTGCAAATTAACTACCTATTATAAATTTGCATGAAAGGCGATGGTGTCAAACACATAAGCTATTTGCTACTCAAAATCTCTACATCATCCTCTGCAATGGATCCAGCTGAAATTACAGTGGCCACCAACCAGGACATCTCAGACGGCCAACCAATCCAAGGGAATAAGTATAGCACCCTCAAGACAACACCCATTGCTACACTCTTGGTGGCAGATGAACACCTTCTTTGGGCAACATGCAAGAGATTTCACTTTGAGGAAAGTGTATCGTGAAAACTACACCATAGCCCAAACCCATTCAAACACCAAATGCAATTTGAATTGTGAGACAGGGTAATAATGCCTCGGGTTGAAAACATATTAGCCTAAATCTGAGATAAAATTTGCAAATAAAATGTGTTGCTACTTTTAATATTACACCAGTTCTTTGTACCCAGTAAACCCATGAACCACGACGG
Source organism: Lumbricus terrestris (assembly GCA_949752735.1). Taxonomy (NCBI): domain Eukaryota; kingdom Metazoa; phylum Annelida; class Clitellata; order Crassiclitellata; family Lumbricidae; genus Lumbricus; species Lumbricus terrestris. Next base: position 82,998,546 of record OX457037.1, on the reverse strand, counting down.
TAGAAAAAGAAATATTTCTGAGAAATCAGACCTCAATAAAATGTTGGTAATTTTGCAGAATAGATCAATTACGTAGGACACAGATGGAACCACAATTTTTTTTATATTTGTCCCTATTATATACTATTACTGCTATTATATACTATTACTGTTCCCCTGCTGTAACAGTCTAAGAGCAATAAGCTATTATTATTATCAATCAAGACAACAAGGCAAAGCATGTAGTATTTGTAAAGACATAAGATATGATAGATGGTATCTGTGATGCGGTGTGTTATACAGGTCTTCTTGCCTTTGAGGAATTTCTCTTGACGTGGCGCCATATTAATTGATGATTATGATTACGATAACAGTACTAGCATCATTATGTCTAAGTGTGGACCAACTACAAGTAGTTGAATTAATTCCTGGTTTGAAGATTCCTGGTTGATTACAACCATATAGCTAATTTTTAGCATCAGGAGAGTTGCTATTATAAAGGTAAAATTTTGATGGCGTTGTGCTAGTCCCCTAAATATTAATATTTGCTCTTACAACTTTTTGTGTGATGTTTATGGGGAGAATGGAACCAAATGACGCCTTTGAGAACTGTCAGTCAATTCAAACTTTCATTTTTAACGACCACCCTAGTATGTATGTATGTAGGCCTATGTATGTATGCATGTACAAGTATGTATGTATGTATGTAATATGTATGTATGTGTTATATGCATACATACATACATACATACATACATACATACATACATACATACATACATACATACATACATACATACATACATACATACATACATACATACATACAGTATTACATACATACATACATACATACATACATACATACATACATACATACAAAATCATACATACATACATACATACATATATACATACATACATACATACATACATACATACATACATACTTGCATAGTATGTATGTATGTATGTATGTATTTATGTATGTATGCATGTATGTATGCGAGGAACTAGGCCACGTAATCCTCTCTTCCCCACCCAAGTCGTGTGAATTGGATCTTCTTCCTACCGTTCTTCTCCATGAATTCCTGGATATTCTTCTCCCCTTTCTCACAACCCTCTGCAATCGATCTTAGGGATCTGTCCTTGGTTAAATTATGTACATATTTTACACTTCTGATCTTGCCTCTCTTCTTGTAACACATGCAGTTTAGGGTCAGCTTCATGCTGATGATGTACAAGCGTACGAGCACTGTCTATCGTCTAGCGCCATATCAGTGGTCCGGGAAATGAGTGATACCTTAACTGCCTTAAAAACATGGATGTCGTCTAACCGACTGAGCCTAAACCCAACTAAGACTAAATTTATCTGGCTGGGCAATCGTAAGCAACTTGCTAAAATTGACTTCGATGCACTTGTGACTGAATTCCCCACTTACACTTTCTCAAATACGGTCCGTGACCTTGGTGTCCTGTTGCACCAAGAGCTCACATTTTCTCCTCTCATTCACCGACTTGCTTGAGACTGTTAATTACTATCAACTGCGTCAGCTTCGCACAATTGCTCGTTCACTGACATATACTGATGTCACCACTCTGGTCCATTCCTTGATTACTTCCCGTCTTGACTATTGCTCGTCACTCTACTCTGCCCCCCCCCCCCCCATCCAATCGAATAATGTGCTTAAAAAGAGTCTTACGCTCTGCCGCACGTTTAATTGGACATATTCCTATATTTGATCATGTGTCCAGCTATTTGTGGAGACATTACATTATGTGGAGCAATGCCAGCTTGGAATTGCCCCACACTACTTGCACGAGCCTTGTTGCTCCACTATTACCGTTCTGCACAGAATGGATTGCTATTAGTCCCTTTTGCACGAACTGTAACGATGCAGCTTAGAGCTCTTTCTGTGATCGACCCAGTTGTCTGGAATGGGCTCCCACAGGAGCTACGTCTACTTGCTGGGGTTATTACTGAAACATTTGTTTTATTAAACTCATAACTGGCCTTTTTTGCCGTGCTAGAGTCGGGAGCATGTATGTATGCAATAATATTATGTATGTAGGGTGGGTGATGGGTAAGTGGGACAGCTATGCTAGTGAGACTTACATGCCTTTTATGTCCAATACATCCAAAATTTAAAAATACATAATCCATGGCAATATACCCGACGTCATTAATATGTGCGTACACATGTTTTATTGGAAGTGTTTAATGGCCTGTGGTAGTGCGTGTAACATTCGATTTTCGAAAGTTAGTGAATTTGCGGTAGACATAATTTTGATAACATTAACTTGCTAAGGCCCTTGTCGGCACTAACGATAAATATTTCTATTGAATGCAATTTATGTTGAAATATACTGACGCAATGAACTGGTAGCAACGGTTTTAATCACCAGATGTCAACATGCATCTACAAAACCTGCTGTTGTATAGGTGTCCCACTTTAGCGACAGCTGTGTTGTCAAAGTGGGACAGCGATCTGCTGCTAAAGTGGGACAGCCTATTGCAGCTGAACTAAGCATACGTGTTGATAGGCCTGTTGAATATAAGCCTATACAAATCCTAGATTACGATTACATTGATTGTTTTAGATGAGAAGAGTGCTTGATAAAATGTCAACATGCATTTACAAAGCTTGCTGGTGTATAGGTGTCACACTTAAGCGACACTGTGTTGTCAAAGTGGGACAGCGATCTGCTGATAAATGAATTTTAGATGATGATGATTTTTTTATGTGCTCTCTGTGCGCAACAACTTACCTTCTGGCCTTAAGTTATTATTGACTATCTTTTTTGTATGTTAATTAGGCTTGTAGACCCTTAAGTTTTGATGCTCATAGAGCCTATGTTAATTAGGTTTGACCACTTTAGTAGCAATAGTGGACCACTTTACCGTTTTCCGAAGAAAATATAGATTGTCGTGCCTTCCTAAGCAACATCAAGTTATGGACCACTTTAATAACTATTTTGTCCCACTTTAGTAGCTCCTGGAATCAGATACAGTCTAAACTGTCCGTGTATGCATTTAGTTTGGTCTGTTTTAATATATCGACTCCTCGACTGCACGTCATTCTCTTAAGTGTTCCACTTACCCATCACTCACCCTATGTATGTTAGGGTGGAGTGAAAAACACTAATATTAGAAATCGAAAATGTAATAGCAATAACAAGTTGTCCTATGGTATGGGGTCAAGAAATATCAAAACGTTTTGAAAAATATTAATGTCCTCATTTGCCCCCAGAAAAACAAAGTTTCGAAAAATTGGAGTTTTTTGAAAAAATTGCAGGTTGTCTTATGAAATATTTTTAGTGTAAAATAATTAACCACCAAGCAATACATCGTTGGAAAGAGCTCTTTAAACTGAGTAAAATGATATCTTAATTTCAAGAAGAGTCGCATATTAGAGGAGATATTAACTTTTTAAGATACCCCACGTTCGCGACATGTCGCTATACCTGAAACAGTAATAATTTTTTTTATCCTTTGAGATATTTCAATTTGTAATATCTCATTCTATTCAGTTTATGGCAGTCTATCTGACGGTACATTTAAACTTATAAGAACCTTCCATGAAGAATTTTGAACGCTCATGAAACCCTACAAAAAATAAGAAAACTAAAGGAAATGTCCTCAGAAATTGCAAAACTTTGAAAAATGTGCAGATAATCTTTTACAATGCAGCCTGCAAATGCACCACTGACAATTGCAACTGTACTACCAAAGCCAGAAAGGTTCCAAGAGAGGAACAAGAGTTCCTACATGATCAACAGACAATTAGAGTTAGGACGATTAGTCGTCAGGATAGGAATATATCAACTTCACTAAAGAAGCGGTATGATAGAAAAAGAAAGGAGACCATGCGCCTATGTCGTAAACGTCTAGATTTCGTCAACGAACAAGCATTAGCAGACAGCAGTGTTCAAAATAATGAAACAGAAAGCGAAGAAAATCCAGTAGAGTGTAAAATCCTGCCAGAAGATGAATCCATGGATGTGTTAGAAAAGTCAAAACCTATAATAGTAGCCTATAATAGGCCTACTTCACAAAATTTATGAAACTAAGCAAATGAGAAAGAGATTGTCAAAGCTGTCACGACTCTGTGACCGATTTGGAACATCGGTTATAGCAGGTGCGATTATTCCAAATGCTGTGCTAGAAGACCTTGGTATTCCAACGAGTGCCCTTTTTCTAATTTCAGTGTTCTATCTTTGCGGCCATAAAAGTACAATGTTTCAGTTGAATCCCTTATTTCAACTTCTTGCAGTGCATTCTGTCTAGTGACTCTTTCACGTCGAAGCTCATAGCGATCGATCACATGTTTGGATTTGATGTGTGAAAGAATACCAAGGTCTTCTAGTACAGCATTTGGAATATCCGCACCAGCTCTATCCGATGTTTCATATCGGTCACAGAGTCCCGACCGCTTTGACAATCTCTTTCTCATTTGCTTAGTTTCATTGATTTTGTGAAGTAGGCCTATAATACCAGGTAGAGTAATTGATAGCACCCTCGCCAAGAGTGCGAGAGGTAACGAGTTCGAGCCCCGCTGGGACGACAGCTTTGTAGGCTGCTATTAGCGCCGATTATTGCAAGCTGTCTGCTAAGTCAGTTTAGTTACTATAGTAAAGATTTATATATTCTGTAATCTGAGTTCGTGTAAATTATTGCTTCAACTGCATAATAAGTGTACACTGTAACCGGTTGCGTTCTCTCAACCGGATTGTTGATTAAACGAAAATTATTATTATTAATATTATTACTACTACTACTACTATTAGGCGGTATCCGGTCAATACCGCGCAGTGCGCGCGCAGTGCGCACACAATACCGCGCACACCATACCGCGCACACAATATCGCGATTCACAAGACCGCGCACGATCATTACCGCGCACGATCATTACCGCGCACTAGGGTATAGCAAGAAAACTGTTTTCGTTTAAAATGAACTTTGGGATAACTTGAAAGGTTGCTCCAGGTCCTAGATGAAAGAACTGAAGAAAAATTGCATCAAATTTATTGCATCTAACTTTGCCGCCGAGCGCTGCAAGTTTCGTCTACTTTCGCGGCTGCAAACCATGGCAAAGGTACGCACTGTGCAAACATGAGAACGTTGGTCATGGAGAAACAGACAGAAAAGAAAGAGAAAAGAAAGAGAATAATTATAAGAAAAGAGAATATATAAGAAGTATTATAAATCTCAAGGACTGTGTAATTGTAAAGTATAGATGGTACACCAGACAATGATTCCAGCTGTGATACAGTTGACTCCGATTCCACAGCGTCAGAATCATTATGAGGACGTTTATATGCAATCTGAAGGAGAAGCACGCTCTCGCTACAACAAGTCACTCCAGCTTTGTCAGAGGAATGTGACAGATAATAGTTTCTGCAATGCAGAAGTACGTCTACTTGTGGACTATGCAATTGTGACTACTGACAATTTCAGCTACTGACAGATTGTGAGAAGAGAGAGAGAAAGCTTTTGTAAAACATTATCCGATGGAAGAGGAGAAAAGCGTGAAGCTGCAGCATTGTATTTTGATGGTGGGACAGATATAACTGTAATGCTGTATGTTTCCAGTCATAAATATCAAATAATGGAAGAGTATGCATGTTTGAAACGAAAATAGGGCATATCTCACCAAGGAGTGGGTTAACCGCAGGAATTTTCGACGCCATGCATGACTTCTTGTTTGACTGGCCTAATGATAATATCATTATCATTGAACTGAAAGAAATATTATAAAGAAATATTATTTCTTTCAGTTCAATAATAGCTGTTAGCTGTGATGGAATGGCGGTAAATACAGGAATGCATGCATGCTGGAACAATGGATAAGGAAAGCTGGAGTTACATGCAAGACGTCCTCTCCAGTGTTTCATCTGCATGTTCCATTTCAGTGAGTTGACGTTACGACATAGGCCTATATTATTTGTTCATCATTTTATCAAGCTCCCTACAATACTTAGAGAGAAAGGTTGTTGATGAATGTATTCAAAAGAATGGCTACTATGGTTACACAGAAAATGTTTAAGTCAATATGATGATTGATGAAAAAACACATGCAGCACTGGTATATCCAAAAGAATTAAAATAGCAAAAGAAACTGATCGCTGTCTAATTACATTTCAGGTGATACTAGAATATTCACAATCCCAAAACTGAATTTAGAAGCCACTGTCTACTCGCTATACTGTGTTCCAGTTAACTGGCTAGATTTTTCTAGACTTTAACCTTCAATAACTTGCAAGTTTAAGAAAAATGACCTTCAGGAATCCATTAAAACTGGCAGTATGTTAGATCTTGAAAAATACCATTGCCACAAGCCAGCCAAAGTTGTTACAGGTAGTACAGACGCAACAAGGTCAGTTTGTGACAAAGAGCGTAGAGATATACTAGAGAAGGCCACATTCGAACAAAGCGCGAATCCCTAAAAAAACATGGTCAACTACACCACAAAAATGAGTTGACTATATAATAATTATGAGTGAAACGCATTGTCAGCATATGAACATTTTGTGAAGCGTAATTAAGGACCACAAGGTTTTTCAACCTTAATGATTTTTTCCATTTTTTAAAGTTAGAATAATGCATTGGGTATTTGGGGACAGTCTATAAATGACGCCACGCAACTGGAGGGGGAGAGGATCAGTGGTCACACATCTATGACGATTTGTGACGGTTCATTGCTAGATATCATATGACTTTTGTTTTAACGTGTGACGAGGGGTCAAAAGGAATCGCCCTATGGTGCGTGACGTCTTTTATGGACGACCCCTTGCTTGTAGCTCATAGATGTCGGAATTGCCAAACAAATTTACCTGCACTGTCCTGCCGTGCCATAAAATGTGGCTCACAATATTCCTATTTTTAGGCCAAATTACTACTGCAGATAAGAAAATAGTCAAGTTTCATCAGTGTTAATGCAATGCTCAATAGTGCGGTATAGGCTACTTGAATAACTTCAAGGCCATGGCGGCAAAGTTAATCAGCACGTCAGAAGCAAAATTTATATACAAGACACTATCCAATAGATAGGAGCAACAAATTATTATATCCCAAACATAATCTTTTCTGGTCACTATGCCCTACCGCGCACGATGATAATCGCATACAAGTATGTTAACATGCATCCAGCTTCTATGTCAGATCTAAAAATACCATCATCCAACTTCTATTTAAGCGGTGTCGCGACAATTGTTCTACAGACAACTCGTCAAACGACAACTGGTCTACAGACAACTGGTCCAGCGCTTGAGAAATGGAAGCTGGGTTAAATTATTTTAGAGGTGAAATAGAAGCTGGATTGTCGAAAATAACGCATGAGAAACAGAAGCTGGATGAAGGTATTTTTATATATGAAATAGAAGCTGGATTGATGAAAATAACGCATGAGAAATAAAAGCTGGATGAAGGTATTTTTATGAATGAAATGGAAGCTGGATTGATGAAAATAACGCATGAGAAATAGAAGCTGGATGAAGGTATTTTTAGATCTGACGTAGAAGCTGGATGCATGTTGAAACACTTGTATGCGTTTATCATCGTGCGCGGTAATGATCGTGCGCGGTAATGATCGTGCGCGGTCCTGTGAATCGCGGTATTGTGTGCGCGGCATTGACAGTAAACCCTATTAGGCTATAGGTCTTGACTTTTCTGACACATCCATGGATTCATCTTCTGCATGGCAAGATTTTACACTCTACTGGATTTTCTTCGCTTTCTGTTTCATTATTTTGAACACTGCTGTCTGCTAATGCTTGTTCGTTGACGAAATCTAGACGTTTACGACATATTATAGGCGCATGGTTTCCTTTCTCTTTATATCATGCCGCTTTTTATGAGTTTAAATGCACAGTCAGATAGACTGTCATAAACTGAATAGAATGACCTATTACAAGCTGAAATATCTCAAAGGATAAAAAAAGTTATTATTGTTTTACCATTTTCAGGCATAGCGACGTGTCGCGAACATGGGGTATCTTAAAAAGTTAATATCCCCTACAAATATGCGACTATTCTTGAAATTAATATATGATTTACTCAGTCTAAAGAGCTCTTTCCAACGATATATTGCTTGGTGGTTAAATATTTCGCACTAAAAATATTTCATAAGAAAACCTGCAATTTTCTAAAAAACTACAATTTTTTGAGACTTTGGCTCTCTGGGGGCAAATGAAGACATTAATATTTTTCAAAACTTTTTGACATTTCTCGACCCCATGCCATTAGACAACTTTTTATTGCTATTGCATTTTCGATTTCTAATATTCGTGTTTTTCACTTCCACCCTAATGTATGTGTATGTATGTATGTATGTATGTATGCATGTATGTATGTGTGTGTGGCGGACTCGCCACATGTGTCGATACATGTAAATGATAACTTTCCGGTAGCTCGCGGGAGTAACCATGACTCTGGTTAGGTAGCCATTTGGCTTGGTGGAAAGAATCTGAAACCGGTTTCACTTGGATTTCGGTTTCGTTACAGTTTATACGGAAGACCGTTTAGGGCTTTCAAGCCAAAGCATAAAGTGTTGCCGGTGGACTAAAGCCTGCCACACGGTGCGCTGCTTATAACGTGGAGTAGTACCGACTACTCCATACGTACTGTGATTCGTTAATTCGTTCATAGTGATTTCGGATTGTGTTCGTCTGTCTCGACAGTGGTGGCATTGGCCATTCGAATACAATTTTGGACGATCCTGGTTCATAGTCGAAGTTACGCTTCTGGTTGTGAGGACTTTCGGTGACGATCTGTCAGGGTGTTTCCTTGTCATCGATCTCACGGTGTTTAAGCTTCTGGCTGTGGGCGACGTCTCAGGGAAGGGTACGGTATCCGCGGTATGCCTAGTGGGTGATCGGAGTATCCTGTGACGGTTTCGGTCACGAAGGTTACAGTTTGGTTACACAAACTTGTGTCGACGGTTCTGCAGCACTGGGTCGGGCTCCTATCTGCGACGAACGTACCAGGTCGTAAGTAGATACAAAATTAGGCGGCTGAAACATCCACCCCAAACACCCCTTACAAATCACGATTTAACCTATAGGCGCCTTCAAATAAAAAATTGAACCAAAGACAAGGTCAACTGAACCTATCATAGCCTTCAATGTGGCAATTACACCAAACACAGGGTTCCTTATCCCAATTGAACCTATAGGCGCCTTCAAATAAAAAATTGAACCAAAGACAAGGTCAACTGAACCTATCATAGCCTTCAATATGACAATTACACCAAACACAGGGTTCCGATTCAATTTTGAACCAAACACAGCCTTCCGATTCAATATTGAACCAAGCGCAACCTTCAAAATAAGCGCTAGACCAAGAACAGCCTTCAAAATGATGAAGTAACTAAGCATGGGCCTAAAAATGACGAAATAACCATAAACGGGGTTCAAAAAGCTAATTTCAACATTTAGGAGGACGAGCCTCGAGTTGCCCCTCTATGCGACGCCTGTGGCTAACAGCGTCCACATTCCATTCTCGTCCAATTTGAACAAATTATCTTGTATCAGTATAAAGATATCTTGTTGTATACAAAATGAACTACACAACGTATAATCTGAAAGAATTGCGGCAAATTCCTAAACAGAGAGGACAAAAAGGATACTTGAAACTACGAAAAGCGGAACTCATCGCACTCATAACGCGGGGAGATCGACTAGGCGCTCGGGCCCCAGACATCAAAGCTCCAACGAGCACACCCGGCACTGTACGAGAATTGCGACAAATTGCGAAACAGAGAGGCACGCCCGGCACTGTACGAGAATTGCAGCAAATTTCGAAACAGAGAGGCGTACGAGGATACTCAAGATTAGGAAAAGCGGAACTTACGGCATTCGTGTCTACTATTTGGAAATTTGTGGGGAAAAATAAAGTTACTTTTTCGGATTGGTTGATTAGTGAGATTAGTCAGTTACTCCCTCAAATAAAACCACCCGTTCATAAGTTCAAACTTCGCGAGACCGTGACGGCTCTTGAAGGAAGTAATAAACGATACACGATCGAGGGAACTAGTGGGATCGACGCCACGTCTTTTCTCAATGCAGTAAGGCTACAAGTAGTTAGGCTGCTAGCGAAAAATCGGGAGACAAAAGTTCAACTCAATCTCATGTGCGTAATGGAGAAAGTAGATATGAAATCCGGCGAAATAGTAACGACCGAACCTCATTTTAAATCAAAGTATGATATAATTTTAGAAGCAACCGATGTGAAGGAAATATACAACAACGCAGTGGATAAAATTAAGGAGAGCATGGCGAGTTATCAGATGCAAGGTAGCAATTGGAGATTCAGAGCCGTTTTGAAATTGGATATCGAAACAATAGTATATAAGCCATTGAAAGGTAGTTCCTATATTCCACTTCCCAAGTATTTAGCGAATAAAAAGGCTATTGTTAATATGCAAAATGATGACGCTGAATGTTTCAAGTGGTCGATTACCAGAGCGCTAAATCCAACGGACAGCAACCCACAAAGAATCCCTACAGATCTGGTAGAACAATCTAAGAAACTCGATTGGAGTGGTATTGAATTCCCAGTTGCTGCTGATGCTAATATTATAAATAAGTTTGAGCGTCGTAATAACATTAGCGTTAACGTATTCGGCTATGAAGAGGCTGTATACCCATTATATATATATCGAAGCATGAAAGCGATACCCACATAGATCTACTGCTTATTGCCGACGAAGAAAAGAAGCATTATTGTTGGATCAAGAACTTTAATAAATTGATGAGCTTGCGAACAGAAAAATCCCATAATTCAATGCACTATTGTAGAAGATGTTTAACTGGGTATACACGAAAAGAAGCGCTTGCCAAACATGCCGAGTACTGTTCGCAGCATGACGCACAACGAATTGTATTGCCGGAATACGAGACCGTGCTATTTTTTGAAAATCATTATAGAAAAATGAGAGTGCCCTTCATCGTCTATGCGGATTTCGAATCCTTCATTAAACCGATCGATACATGCCAGCCCGATGCCACCACATCTTACACCAATAAATATCAGAAACATACTCCTAGCTCGTTTTGTTACCACATCAAATGCTTCGACGACAGCGTTTATTCCCAAGATCCGGTGGTGTTTACAGCTGAAAACGAAGACGACGATGTCGCTCAGAAATTCATAGATTCTCTTGTAGAAAATGTAAAACAAAATATACAACCAGTTCAAACTCCCAAAGATAATGATATTCGGCGAAACTGAGAAGAAATGTTACGATGAAGCTACTCACTGTCATATCTGCGGGTGGAAGTTAGGCCCTGATCGAGTTAGAGATCATTGCCATTTAACCGGCAAATTCAGAGGCGCCGCTCATAACATGTGCAATATACGCTACAAAGTTCCCAAGTTTTTCCCAGTAGTATTTCATAATCTAACCGGGTACGACAGCCATCTATTCGTGAAGAAATTGCGAGGCGGGGAGGGTGAGAAAATTAAGTGTATCCCGTGTAATGAAGAAAAGTATATATCGTTCAGTCGAGAGATCGTAGTCGATAAATTCAAAGACAAAGAGGGAAAAGAGAAAATAGTCAAGCGCGAATTACGTTTCATCGCCAGTTTTAGATTCATGCCTTCTAGTCTCGACGCGTTATCGAAGAACCTTCGTAAAGATCAGTGTAAGAATTTAGGCGATTTTTTTCAAGATGAGAAGTTGGATCTTTTGCTTAGAACGGGTGTTTAGTACTGTTTACCCATACGATTACGTTGATGGAGTTGAAAGACTAAACGAAACCGAATTACCACCGAAGCATAACTTCTATTCTAAACTAAACGATTCAGGAATCAGCGATGAAGACTACGAACACGCGAGAATGGTAAGGGGTAAATTTGGTTGTAAAACGCTTAGAGAATATCACGACTTGTACAATTTGTCGGATGTTCTACTGCTGGCCGATGTATTCGAAAATTTTAGAGATGTCTGTATGAAGAACTACAACCTCGATCCCGCCTGGTATTACACTTCACCCGGACTAGCATGGGACGCCGCTCTGAAGTTAACCAATGTATATTTGGAGTTGTTGAGCGATTACGATATGTTACTGATGATTAAGCAGGGAATATGAGGAGGAGTCAGCACGATTTCGAATCGATATGGGAAAGCGAACAACGAGTACATGGGAGAAGCTTTCGATCGCAGCCAGCCTTCGACATTCATTCCGTACTTAGACGCGAACAACTTGTACGGATGGGCAATGTGCAAACCACTACCGACTCACGACTTCAAATGGATGACCGATTCTGAGCTGAAAGTTGGAAAAGCGTTACCGAACAAGATGAGGTGGGCTGTGTGCTAGAAGTCGATTTAGAATATCCCGAAGAATTACACGATCTGCACAACGATTATCCTCTGGCCCCTGAGAGTATCAAACCCGCGGGATCGGTTGTAGCGAAACTAATTCCAAATTTGAATGAAAAAAAAGAAGTATGTAGTTCATTACGGTAATTTAAAATTATACGAAAGTCTCGGTTTGAAAATCGTTAAAATTCACCGAGGGTTAATATTCAAAGAAAGCGCTTGGCTGAAAAAGTATATCGAGTTGAATACAGAATTGAGAACGAGAGGAACAAATGATTTCGAGAAGGACTTTTTCAAGCTGATGAATAATAGCGTCTTCGGTAAAACTATGGAATGTATCGAGAATCGAGTTGATGTACGATTGGTGTGCAGCGAGAAGGAAGCTATAAAACTCGCGGCGAAAACTAATTTCGACAGTCGGACTATTTTTGACGAAAACCTAATCGCCATTCACATGAAAAAGACCAAGCTGTTCTATAACAAGCCTATATATCTAGGAATGTGCATCCTAGACTTGAGTAAAACGCACATGTATGATTTTCACTACAATTACATCAAGACCAAGTATGAGGATCAGGCTAAGCTATTATTCACCGATACGGATTCTTTGGCGTTCGAAATTAAGACTGACGACTTCTACGCCGATATAGCACCTGATGTTCAAAGCCGGTTCGAAACGAGTGAGTATCCCAAAGATCATCCCTCATGTATCGACACTGGCATCAATAAGAAAGTGATCGGTATGTTCAAAGACGAAGCTGCGGGTAAACAGATCGAAGAGTTTGTCGGTTTGAGGTCAAAGTTGTACTCTTACAAAATGGCAGGTGTTGACTACAAGAAATGTAAAGGTGTTAAAAAGAATGTCGTCAAGAAATCGATAAACCATGAAGACTACAAAGACTGCATATTCACCAAAAGAGAACAATCGAGAAAGATGAATGTGATTCGCTCGCGTCATCATGATATTTACACCGAAGAGGTGAACAAGGTTGCGCTTTCAGGTAACGACGATAAACGAGTGATAACGGAGGATGGAATTCATACCCTGGCTTACGGTCACTATTCGTTGAAAACTATCGTCTCACAATGTCAGTAAGTTATCGCTGTCGATCCATGAGTTGAACGAGTCCGGGTAACCTAACCACTTCACGAGTGATTTCTTCCCGCGTTTTCGAATCACTTTTTCGATTCTAAATATTTCTTGGGAAGTCTTCTGCAGCTCTTGTTCGTAGAATGAACATTGTATTACCTCGCCATTACAATCAGTAATCTTGTAAGTTGGCGGATCTGTGTATTGAACTCCAGACACGGTAAAAACTTCTTCCGTCCATCTTGGTGTGTACCCCTTCTCAAAAATCATCTTCTTCTTCGTTATTCTAACTTTATCACCGATCGAGAATCTAGGCGTAATAGACTCAACGACCTCGCCGCCGTATAAATTCATAAATACAGTCTTTTCATTCACTTTCATACTAGCCTTGGTGGGTGTCATTTTGATGGAAGAATGTCTTGTGTTGTTGTAATTACTAACCATTTCGCCTAATATATCGATGTATCTTCTCGTTGAATTAGCTGTAAAGTACTTGAACATTTTCTCCCGCATCGTTCGGTTCCATCTCTCAACAACGCAAGATTTTTCTTCATTTTCGGTAGAGTACAAATCAACCAAATTCTTTACGTCTTTGTTATAAAATTCCTTTCCTTTGTCAACCCATAATTTACCAGGCTTTCGTCCGCCCTTGAGTATCTTCATGAAGCCACTAGCTGTAGATTTTCCACTCTTATCATTCAATGGCATGATCCAGCCATACTTAGAAAACACATCTATTACGGTTAGTAGGTATTTTACACCATCGTTATCTTTAGCGAAGCTCTGCATGTCCACTAAATCGGCTGCCCATATCTCATCTATCCCATTAACATAGACCTTTCTCTTCCTAAAATGTCTGATGACTGGTCTGTGCAATTCATCAGCTGATTGATCAGTCCATTTCAGTTCATGGCTTTTTTTTAATCCCAAACCTAGGCTCGTTTTAGCTGACATGATGGGTTTAACGATTGCTCTCTCTACACGCTCCCGTAAGCTAGGATTAGGAATGTTGTTCAAATTATTAATCATGGCTCTATCAGCAACATTCCTAGAAGCCGTATCAGCATGTTGATCGTAAGCCAACTCATGGTAATACGCCGCGTTATCTACACGATTAATGGGCCTGCTCCAATCTTTGGGAGTCCTATCTGGATTCAGTCTCATGTCTAGCCTAGTACCGGGACCGAGAAACTGATGTCCTGGTAAATGCATCTCACCAGGGAACTTGGCCCAAGGTAATTTAATGTTACTAGTAGCTGCATTCAGTGAACCAACTAGATCCCCACCTTGCACAACAATAGACGCCTTCACGAATTGAGGTTTAGTTTTCCCCGCATACGACGCAAACGCCTCGAAGCATCGATCCCCATTATTCGCCACTGCGTTCTGCACATCTCTCGTTTCAGTCTGTTTTTTTTACACTTTACGCAATACATCTCGCTTTTTAATAAATATATTTTAAAATGGAGATCAAAGATCTGAGTTGGGGCACTGCGCTTTCGAAAAGATTTAATAATCCTTTGCTTCCCCAGAGTATAAGGGGATTGATTGTCGGGAAGTCCGGCTGTGGAAAAACAACGCTCCTTCTTAATTTATTACTAAGACCGGACTGGTTGGACTATAATAACCTTCAAGTATTCGGCACTTCTCTGTTTCAACCGGAATATCGCATTATTAAAAAAGCATTCGAAGAAAAATTGCCGAAAGAATCGATCGTTAGGTTATTCGAGAACCGAGACAAAATCGTGGGACTAAATGTGTCGCCAGCCCTCGCTATAGAAGAAATGGCTAAAAACTTAGAAGCCAAATCCGAAATAAATGCCAAGTTCTTTGAAAACGCCGAAGATGTGCCAGATCCAAGAGACCTGAGTAGAGAAAAGAAGAATCTGATGATTTTTGACGATTTACAGTTGGAAAAACAACACAAGTGCGAAACATATTTAATTCGGGGGAGGCACAGCGGTGTAGACTGTTGTTACCTCGCTCAGAATTATTTCAAACTACCACGACAAACGATCAGAGAGAATGCAAACTTTATTTGCTTGTTTAAGCAGGACTTGAAAAATCTCAATCATATCTATAACGACCATGTTAGTACAGACATGTCGAAAGATAAGTTTAGAAAACTATGCAAAACGGTGTGGCAGCAGCCTCACGGATTCGTTGTTATCGGCCTAAGTAGTGAAAAGTACAATGGTAAATACCGCTGCGGGTTCGACGCATTTTATGTAATCGAAGATCCACTGTTGTAAAATTATTGTATAATAAAAATGGAATCACTTCTCAAACAGATAGTTGATAATACGGAAAAGACGGCTCGTAAAACGGAACCAAAAACGTCATTTGACATTCAGCTAAGCGAAAAGAGCACACGAATCAGAACAAAGTTTAATCCATTACTTCAACTGGACAAAAATAAGATGTATGAAATGACCCTCGTAGATCTCGAAAAGTACTATTCTTTCCCTAATATCGACACGACAAACAACTTTAGGTATTGGCGGGATGGTGGCGCAGTGCAAAAAGAAGTGTTAGACATAGAAGTACCGGAGGGATGCTATGAAATAACAGATATAAACGAATACATACAGAGAATCATGAAGGAGAATGGGCATTACGACAGGACAAATTCAGATTACTGCATCTCAATACAACCAAACACCAATACGTTGAGGTCGGTGGTAAATATAGCAGCGGGCTATTCGGTTGACTTTACGCCGGAGAATTCGATCGGAACGGTTCTAGGTTTTGATAGGTTTATCTATGAGGAAGGATATAACGAATCAGAGAACTTGGTAAATATAATGAGCATCAGCAATTTAAGAGTGACTAACGACATTATTGGGTCTTCGTACTCTAACGGAACGACGGAAAGCGTGATATATTCTTTTTTCCCGAACACAGGCCCGGGGTACAAAATTATCGAAGTGCCGCATAATTTAATTTATCTCCCCATTACGCTATCTACCATTTCTTCGATGACAACGGTGCTCACAGACCAAAATGGGAAACAGGTAAATCTTAGAGGAGAAGACTTGACGATTCGGTTTCACATCAGAGAAGTTTGAAAGTTTTTTTTGTAATTTATATATAAAATGAGTCGTTACACAGGCGTAAAAGTTAATATTTCGGAAGCGCAACGAGACAAAATTCAAAGATCTCTTCAAGCAGGAACCGGTGTGAGTATCAAACTGACGTATGATGATATAGGCGGGGAACATGTGTTAGCTTTCACACAAGCTCAAATCAATAAAATGACAAAGGCGTACCAAAAAGGAACAGGTGTAGTCATCAAAATGAGTAAAACGCAATTGGAGCATAATAAGAAAGTCGAAGGGGGATTCATTGGCGCTATACTACCGCTTCTAGCAACAGCGGGTAAATTCCTTCTGTCTAATATGCTACCAAGCTTAGCGATGGGGGCTATGAGCGGCTTAGGTTCTGCTGCCACTACGAAGATGGTTGATAAAATCAGCGGATCAGGTGTAATGTACGTTAAGAAGGGCGATATGGCGTGTAGGATAAGATCAGCCGGGTCTGGTTTGTACATGTCCTCTTGGCAAAAAGGCAGCTCAATAACGGCATCCGGGCTGTACATGAAAACAGGGTCGGGGTATGTCGAGGGTAAAGGAATTTTGCTGGGTCCTAATTCTCCATTTCGAAACATTCCGATTCTTGGCATGATATTATAAACTATTCTAAATAAAATGTCGAGACCAATACATAAATTTGGAACTAAACCACCTAGGCGGGAAGAGGTTAGAACGCAACCCATTTCAGTCTTTTGGAAGGTGAAGAGCGGTATTACTCACGCTCCAATTAGGCTACTAGGGGGCGTAAGGTGGGAGATTTTCGCGCAAAATATTATAACGTTACAACCAAAGGCGATAATTACGCTAACGCTTGGACTCGGTGTAGAAATGGCTGCAGGACTTTGTCTCATTTCCCTCAAACAGGGTATCAAAGAACTAAAATGCAGCCTACAAAACGAAGTGGTTTCAGATGATGTGGTTGATGATATCATAGTCTCTATTCAAAACAACTCCGATTCAATAGTAACTATAAACGGGGGAGATTCGTTATGTTATGTAAATTATCTGCTGTAAAAAAAATTGCGTAAATAAAAACGAATGGAATACGAAGGCATTAAAATTGAACATTCACTCTATCCAAGGCTACCATCGGCACCAGAAGGAGAAATACATATCGTCACAGGGTCGGCGCAAACCTATCGGCTCCAAAAGATCGGAGAAATTAAGAAGGAAATCGAGCAAGAACACGACAAAAGAGTGGCGTTGAGTAAAAAGTATCACAGAAGTGTAAGCGTAATCGGCGCGGTGGGTAATGTCCTCGTGGCGGCTACGATGGGACTCGGAGTTTCGGGAATCGGAGTTTTAGCTACTATAATCGCAGCACCCGTTGCTATTGCTATGGAAGGAGCGGCATTAGGTGTGGGGTTGCTAAGTATAATCGGTGGTCTAATCAGTAAAAAGCTTGCGTTGAAGGCTGAGAAGCACGAAAAGATCAAAACGCTAGCCGACGCGAAACTCAACACGATCAGCGACCATATTTCAAAAGCTCTCATGGATGACAACATTTCAGACGAGGAATATTCTCTGATTCTGAGCGAGATTGAAAAATTTAACAGCATGAAAGAAGAAATTAGAACAAATATTAAAGTTGCGATAGACGAGATGGACGAGGTAACGAAACAATCACTCATCGATCGAGGGAGAGAAGAAGTCAGGCAGTACCTTCAATCCATGTTTGAGAAAAAATAACGAATCTATCAAAAAGACTAACATACGTGAAATCATGTAGACCTATGTCGTCATGTCTGAAAATACGTCTAACTTATGTTTTGAAACATGTCTGAAACACGTCTGAAAACACGTCTGAAAACATTATATTTTTTAACTTAAAATGTCGTTTCTAAAAATAACCGACCCTGCGAAAAGAGAGTTTATCGTTGCGGAGTTTCTGAAATTAAAGAAGAATATTCAACAAAACTTTTTATCGGAGAGATTGGGAGATTCGGGGCTTCAGCAAGAATTAACCAAGTGGTACAAGCCTATCGTTGATTCCCAATCCGCAATTTCTAAAGAGCAAAATGTCTTACTATCCGCTATCAAAGAAACCTCGGTAGCTACTGCAAACACGCTTCAAGCACTTCCCGCTTCGTTACATGGAGTTAAATTTCCTCAGTATCCTTCGATAGAAGCGTATAGCGCCGACCCTACTGAGGACATTAGAACTTTGGAATTAGGAGATGTAGCCACCAAGTACCTTCATCAATACGCCTCCGATAAAAGAACCGTAGACACAACGTTCGGAATAAAGTCCAAAAATGGACAATTCTACATCGGTGACACTCCGATTTTGATTCAAGGAGACGACGTGACGGTTGAATATAAAAACTTATGGAGGAACACCAGGGCTTTGGGAGTTGTTGACGATAAAACAGCCTAACGATACGATATACGATGATAATGATAAAGCTGATTACGCCGAGATTCTGTACGCGACGAATGCTATAGCACAACCGAAAAATCCTAACAGACCTAGGGCGTCTTCAGGTACCAAATACAATGACATTATCAAACCGATATTGAAAAAGAGACCGCGTAGTACAGTGGGTAAAGGCGTCGGCGTAATCGTCATATCTGAAGACCCTAATGTATTGGTGGAACAGCTGGAGTTAAGAATTCATAGCTTCAAGGCAGGCAATACCGTGGTAAGAAACGAGATCGTAGCGATGCGCGATGCGTTACTGAGACAAGGAGTGTTGGGTAAGGATGTTTATAAAAATATAATGTCGACTTTAAAAAAATGCAGATCGTTAATAGAAGGAGTTATAAGAAGCAATACGTTATCGGTGGATCCGGAATATTTGATACTACTTCGGGATTTTTCAAAAGACTAGTTACATCGAACGCTGCCAAACAGATAGCATCGACCGCTCTTAGCGCTGGTAAAGATGTGGCGAAAGAAATTGGGGAAAAGGCGATCGATGTTGGGAAAACGGCTGCAACCGACGCTGGTAAACGATTAGTAGAGAAAGCTGCGGCTAAACTGTTTACTGCTCCAAAGAATCAAGTTACGCAAAAAACTAGAGACACTTTAGCTCGACTAAGTAGCATCGGGACGAATGTGGCGGACACTAATATCAATAATCTGATGATGGGGAATGGTTTGAAAAATGCCATATCGATCCAAGATTTAGTGCGTACGCAAAACGGCGCGGGAATGAAGGTCGCGTAAAAATAATATTATCGCATAATAATATGCAATCTGATATTCTAAGATTTACCGAACAACCATGATCGATGATAGTATTGAACGCTATGAATGGCATGAGTATGAACCGATATCGGGAGCGAATCTAAACACCGCCGGGGAGATTAGAATAAACATCGAACTTCAAAATCTCTGCCATTCAGCGGGATCTTATCTATTATTCGAGGGCAGATTGTTGAAGGCAGACAACACCGTGTACGCTAATGCCGATGCTGTAGCCCTTACAAACAATGGACTCATGTATCTGTTCAGCAAAATATCGTATTCCTTATCAAACCAAGAAATTGAATCATTATTTCACCCAGGTCATGCAACGACGATGCTCGGTTTACTCAAATACCCAAATGATTTTCAACTGGCCCAAGGTTTAAATCAGCTGTGGTACAAGGACAGTGGCGCGACAGCTGTTATCGGGATAATCAAGGTTTCGCCGTTAGACAGTCGTATCTAATTCAAAAACCGGGTGACAAAGGCACGTTTAGTTTTATCGTTCCATTCAGGCATATTTTCGGGTTTTGCGATGATTACGACAAGGTTATTTACGGTATGAAACACACGCTAACTCTTGTTCGTAAAGCTGACGACGACGCAATTTTTCGAGATAATGCTGTAGCGGCTGGGAAAGTTAGGGTAGATAAAATCTCGTGGTTTATGCCGCACGTTCAACCGTCTGATATGGAGGACTTCCAACTGGTCAAAACGATCGGATCGAAAGCATCGTTGCCAGTCGCATACAGAGCTCGTCAATGCGATACTATAACCGTCCCACGCTCGTCTACTTTTAGCTGGAGACTTAGCGTCAAGACATCACCTGAGAAACCTAGGTACATAATTATAGGTTTTCAAACGGATCGTGACGGCAATCAAACTATGAATCCTTCCGTTTTCGATCATTGTGATCTGAAGAACATGTACGTGATGATGAATCAGGACCGATACCCAAAAGTCGACTATAACCTATCATTCCCGAATCAACAGTTCTCGCGAGCGTACCGAGAAGCGGCCACGTTTAGTGAAAAATTCTATGGAATGAACGAACTGATAACGCAAAGCAATATCACACCAGCAGACTTCAAAGATCTGTTTCCTATTATGGTGTTTGATGTGAGCAAGCAATCAGAGCGTCTGAAGTCATCAGTAGTCGATATCCAGATCAAAGCTACTTTTAATACGGTGGTGCCGGCTCGAACGGAAGCGTACGCAATGGTGATTTCTGACAGGTTACTCAACTTCCAGTCGGATGGTGGGAAAATGAGCGTGGTGTATTAAAGAAATATCTTGTACTATAAAAAATGAAGTTGGCAGAATTGAAAACGCTGTTGAAAGAGCACGGTATTAAAACTTATCTCAATAAGCCCGAACTCATCGATCTATTGTTCGAGAAGGGCATACTTTCACGTGATATGGCAGAAAAAGAGAAACAACGGCGAGAAACGAAGGTGCCTAGCACGGATCCAAAATATGAGAGATTGAAATATATCCGAAACCAACCGAGACGAGTAGATATATTAGACCATGAAACGGGTGAAGTAAGCTCGTATACATCACTTTACAAGGCGGGTAAAGCACACAGGCAAGAAGCGCGAACAATCTTAGCGTTTGATGGCCGAGTGTGGAGAAATAGATACGAAATTAAAGTCCATGAGAGAAAGGAGGATGACGATTTTGTAACAAATTTGGTGGAGATATAAATTCAAAACTAAATGTGGTTTCGAATTTAAAGCCCTAAGTACGCTGCTGAAAAATCTCGAGCAAAAATATTTACCGCATTATACGAAGTAACAAATATCTCGAGATAATCAGTATTAGTTAATCGAACTAGGCTAGTACCAGTTGCATTATTATACGCTCCAGCCGTACCTCCACCACCAGCAATCTGCATGTACAACCCCCCACTTTTGAGCAAGAGAACATTGCCGTTATTTCTAGCACTATTATCGCGAAATTCCACATACACCGTAACCATATAACATCCGGCTTTCTGAGGAAAGAAAATTGAATCGACGATACAATTATCCGGATCGAATCTTACTCTCTCAAATTTTACTTTCGTCGGAACGTTAGCTGGGATAGCCTGAGGAAGGGAGTCGTAAACACTAAACGCCGGACAAATGCAACCGGATCTCCAATCTCTGAAAGTTTATTAGCATCGACGTAATTCTTAGTGGCCACGTCTTGAAGATCGGTAGGATCCGCTACATTAATCAGCTTGTAAGAATCCAAATTGATATCCCCGACCGCCGCGTTCGCCCCATCTCGTCTTAGAAAAGTATTGTTGACTTGGGATAATGTGATACCCCCTGCTACTACTCGCGGCGTTGATCCACCATCCATTCGCCCAAATATATCGACAGGCATTTTATTACACCATAATATTTTTTTTAGTACAAAAACTCGGCATGCAATGCACATCCGTCTACACCAAAAAGAGGCCTACCAGAATTATCGCCGTATTCAACGCAATTTACCCTCATACCGAGCTGGTCACCTGCAACTAAGGACGCGTAGGCGCTTGGTAAAACGAGGAATATTATGTCAGTACGCACCGTAGTTTCACCAGTTTTGTAATTAATAAGATCGTTAGGATTTAACCCGGCTATGGTATACTAGGGTGTCCCAACAAATATTTTTCCCGAAATTTTCTATGCAGTCCCCCTAAAAAGTTTCCATATAGTCCCATAATAACACCTGTAAAATTTTATGACACCACAAAAATATTTAGGGGTCCCTCAAGCCGCCCAAAATTTACCCATATTGACATAATTTGCGCCTGATGTGTCCAACTTCTAAATGCCTTTAGATCCTAACCCTTGATTGTATTATAACAAATTTAATACCATTGGAAAGCTCTTGAATGGTAGAATTTACAGGTATCTAACTTTATTGGATAAAATGGATATTTTGGGCATAGTCTTACGCTCAACAAATGCAAAAATCGAGAAAAATCTGAGATTTTTGGACTTTGGACACAGTATCAGTGTACACACAACTAATCATTGCGAGTAGTCATTGCACACTCTTGATAATGTAACAAGTCGTGGTTTTAACTCCTCCATACCTTCATCTGTTTCATGATAAGAAATTTTGAGGGGGCTGAGGGGTTCAACCCCTATTTTTTCCTAGGACCACACAGTGAAGTCTTAATTGCACACACCATGCAGCTACACACAAATCAACGTCTGGCCCTTTATTTTTTCACTATCTCATATTGATCTACTTATTCTACATCACTGCACTCAAATTGTTCTTCAGTTCTACGTTCTACATTTACACATGTCAGCAAAATTGTCATAATTGTGTTTGTGCCTGTGTTTTTTGACAACTTGTACGAGAAATTGTCTCCGATCTCCGTTCTTCGTTATCGTTGAGCTGAAATCCTGTATCAAAGCTGCGTCATGTTTGTTCAGCACAGTCATTTACACAGACCAATGTTATGAAAAATCACACGTGGTCTTATACGATTGGTTATCTTGCCACTCTTTCACTGAAAGATCGAGAAAACTATCTTTGAATGTAGCATGGTTTGGGAGAAACTTGTAGGAAAAGATAACCCGTTATTCCACATTAATGAGACAATCACTGAAAGAACAGAGAGAATTGCTATCTCTTATATCTTTAGTACTGGTATACCTACCAAGAATGATGTTGCATCATTTGCAGACTTCTCGTCTAGAGCAGCATTGGCAGAATCATAATGCTCTGGATTAATTCAAAGAGAGCAGTGACTCTACTGTCTACATGTGAACACCGCCTAACTGTAGATGTCAGCCACAAATCTGAGAATTGTTTGGGTTGGATGCCCTGTAAGTCACAGTCGTCAACTGTATATATGTGATTCGTTTCCATCATAAAGCAATTAGATCTATATTGCCTTACCCATCCAACTTGCTCTGTGATGGGCACTAGGCTTGCGAACTGCTACCGAATTGACAGATTTACATCCTTCGTTTGCTCGAGAGCTTAACTGTCGTCCTTATGCTTGAAAAACCTCATTCACAAATACAATAAGGTTGCATATTTTGTAGATTTTAGTATTTCAGAGCAATATAATGTTATTAAGCAATACATAAGCACGCTAGTGGATCAAAGTGTGGACCTCTGAAAATTTCAAACTCAGATATGTCGTACGTATAATTTGTGACAACTTACACATTATTACATGAGCTTTGAGGGCCCTCTAAATATTTTCAAAATGTCATGAAATTTGGCAGGTATTATCATAGGACCATAAGGAAACTTTTTGGAGGGACTGCATTTCAAGTTTCAAGAAAAATATTTTTCCTGTGCAATCGTGGGACACCCTATGGTATACATTATCCTTACTTTAACCATACAACCACTCCGTGGGTTTCCTACGGCGAAAGTTGCGTATCCGCCAAGTCGATATACCCCCGTACGAGGAATAGTTATTAATCCGTCTGTCCACGTATACGCTGAATCCGTATTTATAGAGGCGGTCGTTAATTGCTTGAGTATTACTTCACCAATAGGGGCAGCCTTCATTCTCATGTACGACAATGCCGACTCTCTTAACACACAAATAGCCGCTCCGGTTGTAGGTCTCCAATTCGGGGATAATGCTGGTGCCGCTGTTATAGCCAGGCCTACACCCGTGCCTTCAAACCTATATATAATACCGCTCGTCGTACTTCTCACTAGACTACCCGGAGATACCCTCATTCCCGAAACGTAATCTCTAGTGGACTTAGACACTATCGAATCAATTTGTTCATCCACGTATTTCTTGTTAGTTAAATGATTATCATTAGACGGAATGTTATCGTGATTCGTTATCAAATCTATGGCTTGTCCCCAACTTAGAGCCTCATCCATTCCTGCATCCGGATTATTCGTTATAGGTAGGTAGGCTCTTAATGCAGTTGCCATCCATATTTAGATCTCCAGTAGCCGAGTTTACTCCATCTAACCTTAGAAAAGTACTGTTTACTTGTCCAAGAGTAACACCTTCCGCAATTATTCTTGTCGTAATTCCAACATCGGTGCGTCCAAATTTATCTGCAGGCATTGTTTTTAATAAGATTACAAATTACTTATGGTCGAACGAATGCGATGGAAAAGTCCTTAGCTACTATGTATAAAGCGGTGGTTGAATAAACGAATATCTCGAGGTAGTCGGTTTCGGTTAGAAAAACTATGCTGGCTCCAGTTGCGTTGATATACTCACCCCCTCCACCCGCAATTTGCATGTGCACCGCCCCATTTTTAAACAGGTAGACGAAACCTGAAGTATTAGTACTAGGGTTGCAAAAATCTATGTACGTTGAAACGATATAGAGGCCGGCTTTACTGGGAGTGAAACGAGTCAGTCCCGCATCAATGTCGCTATCTCTTTTGAATCTTACTATTTCGAAAGAAACTCTTGTGTATCTATTGGCGCTTAGGGCTTGCGAATTTGAAGTGTAAGCGCTAATCACGGGTCCTATTGCATTTTGATTCGTTATTAAATCTATAGCCTGTCCACGACTTAGAGCCTCGTCTTTTCCCGCTTCCGAAGTATTCGTTGTAGGTAGACCTTTTATCACACGGCCATTCATATCTAGATCTCCAGTAACAGGGTTTGCTCCATCTGACCTTAGAAAAGTACTGTTTGCCTGAGTTAATGTGACTCCGCCCGATATTACTCGCTGCGTTGATACGCTATCCATTCGGCCAAATATATCAACAGGCATTTTATTACACCATAATATTTTTTAGTACAATTCATTTATAACTTCTTGAAATTTACAACCATCGCTTATGGTCTTCTTTAGGATGTATAGGCATAGATGGCCCCAAAAGACTTCGTTATCTGGCTGAATGCGTTCGCTGTTATATAATACAGGGCTATGTAAATACTTGACGAGCTCTGTGGGTGGTGGGAGACCGTAGCTATCGAAATATATTTTATCCTTGCCGTTCTTTAAAAAAGCGCACCAATGACTGCCTCTACCGTTCGAGTCGTCTAAGTTCAGTATCCCACATTCATTCCGTTTAGGTTTCTTTGGTAATTCACCACGTACGAACACGCCCCGGAAGTTCGGAATATTCAGCTTTTTCACGGCGTCGATCAACTGCATGTTGGATAGAGGGATATTGGGTAATACTACACCTTCGACGCTGATATCTTTGTATGTCTCAAAACTCATTTTTTATATTTCATCTAAATGTTTTACAAAGTCATACGCTTTTTCATCCTGCAATAGATATTCTTCCCAGGGTTCTATTTTGTTCGAATTTTGCATATTTTTAAGTGAGAGCAACGGGCAAATATTCATCCAATTCATAGCTTTAAAAAGTTCTTCTTCATCTAGCAAATTGAACAATGATATTGGTAACACATGGTCGAGGTGCCAAACCGAACCATAATTTTCCATAGTCATTCCGTCTTGTAATTGATATTCAATCCATTTAGTAAATATTTCAAAGTCAATGCCGATAATTTGCTGCATCCTTTGCGATTTAGGACACACTCTTAAAAATTCCATTTTATATTATGAGAATTTTAATATTTCATCTAAATGTTTTATAAAGTAATACGCTTTTACTTCCTGCATAACATATAGACAGAGTTCTATTTTGTTCGCTTTTTGGATATTTTTTAGTGGGAGTAGCGGGCGAATATTCTTCCAATTCATAGCGTTTTGGAGCTCTTCTTCATCTAGCAAGTTGAACGATGATAATGTTAGAACATGGTCGAGGTGCCAAAGCGAACCGTAATTTTGCATAATCATTCCCTCATCTAACTGAAATTCAATCCATTTAGTAAATATTTCAAAGTCAATGCCGACAAGTTGCCGCGTCGTTTGTGATTTCGACTTTCCGCTTAATGCTTCACTAAGCCTACTCCTCAGATTTGCAACTAGTTTAAACTCAGGATCATATAGCTTTCGAGCTTTAGAATACGCGTTATTATGTTTATTTTTACATTCCTTACATTCACTACTAAGCCCGTCTTTACAACATCTATTTTTTACAAACTCTGAGATGATCTTTTCTTTCTTACAGTGGCAGCAAACTTTTTTATCTTTTGTTTCCCTCGCCTCTAATCTCGCGTATTTTTGTGTAATTTCCCTCACTTGGGTATTTTTACACGTTTTGCAACTAGCAGAATACCCGTTCTTACCACATTTGTTTTTGTGAAATTCGTTTAAGTTTTTTTCCATTTTACATTTGGTACACACTTTTGAGACTTCCATTTTATATTATTATTATTTTAATATCGTCACCGGCGGACAGCCCAACCTTGTTCACTTCTTCTGTTCATGATGCATCCGTCTCAGATGGGATTAATAATTATCCATCTCATGCAGCGAGACGCAATTGTCAATTGGCTGGGACGTCCGCGGTATTACTTTCGTTTTCTGTTTACCAATAGTTTCGCTGCAACTGCGTATTAGGCCTATCCGTTCTCTCCATCAACGCAGTCATTTGAGAAAAAGCTTCTGTCGTGTATGTTCGCGCAACCAATTTCTAAATGGCTTCATTAATTCACGATATCGCTAAATATTGGATGACTACAGTACATTACGGTTATGTATCGTTTATGTTTCCTCAAGTTTAGTAACAGTTTACAGGGTTAATGTTCTAACTGCGATGATAAGTTTTTGTTTCACGGTTCGGGATGCTGTGAAATATATAGCGTAGACTAAGGCCATGCCGTTGTCGTTGATAATGATGATGAAGATGATGACGACGACGACGACGATTATGATGATGATGAAGGTTGATGATGAAGACTGATTAACGTCGGTGGCTCCATCCGTATATATAGGGCTGCAGGCTGTCATGTATATTCCGATTCTCGCACTTTGGTCTACACATCGTCAGCATATTCATCAGCAACAACAACATCATCAACAAAAGCCTGTTTATTGCAGATGTCGAGGACGCCCACGCACAATGCATTCAGGCGCTGTGGACGAGATGGAATGTGGACGCTGTTAGCCAAAGGCGTCGCATAGAGGGGCAACTCGGGGCTAGTCCTCCTAAATGTTGAAAATAGCTTTTTGAACCCCGTTTATGGTTATTTCGTCATTTTTAGGCCCATGCTTAGTTATTTCATCATTTTGAAGGCTGTTCTTGGTCTAGCGCTTATTTTGAAGGTTGCGCTTGGTTCAATATTGAATCGGAAGGCTGTGTTTGGTTCAAAATTGAATCGGAACCCTGTGTTTGGTGTAATTGCCATATTGAAGGCTATGATAGGTTCAGTTGACCTTGTCTTTGGTTCAATTTTTTATTTGAAGGCGCCTATAGGTTAAATCGTGATTTTTAAGGGGTGTTTGGGGTGGATGTTTCAGCCGCCTATTTTTGTATCTACTGTCGTATTCACGATCCTGCCGTGTGGGCCGATCGTTGTGTGTGTTCCTTTGCGCAACGTGAAGTTACGGAGTTTCTGGGTGGAGAAGAAGCGACTCCACGGGTGCGCATGAAGCCGATGTGTCGGTGATATACGTTCTAAGTAATAGAATTATTGGGGTTCTTTGGGGTATCAGTTAAACGGTGGATTTTGTGTTGCTCTCCTCAGGTAGAGGATCGTTTGCGGACTTCGGGTCTTAGCAAACTAGGAGAGTGGAAAGCAGAGTAAAACTTGAGAAATAAGACCAAGTTTTGGCAGGTTTTTACGTTGAGGTCCGTAACTGCTGAGAGTAAGGGCGAGCAGCGCCGGTAGAATACACTACAAGTAATAAGTCTCTTCGGAGACGGGGTTACCCGATACCTGTTCCCCCAGGACCGCCAAGTCTTTTATTTGTTCCCCGAAATCTGGGAAACAGACTAGCATCTACCAATCCACTCTTCCGAGCGTCCGAGAAGACCAAGTCTCGGGGAGGTGACGGTTGCTGCCGCTTACAGTGGGACGGGCGAGGCGAGCACCCAAGGCGCGCGCCGCGTACTCTGTACAAGGAGGTGGCGCGTGTTCCGTTGAGAGATTCAGGGCGAAAGAAGTTGGGAGTTTTGGCTCGCTGTTGGTCTCGATCGCTTCCGGGCTGCAGCTTGACTCTGCCCTCTAGTGGTTCGCAGCGTTGGTCAACTCTACGTCTGTTGGAGTGGTGCCAAGATGGGAAAAGGGTCGTGGGGCACACTCGGGTTAGACCCGTTGGAATGGCTTTGATTCAGGTCACTGTGGTCGCCGGTAATTGGAACATGTGCTGTCGTCCCCGTTGGTGGCGAGGGTTCTGTGGCTGCCAGATGCAGCGTGGTGCGCAAGGGCACAGAAAAGACGGGCAAGAAGACGAAGGCCGCACCCGCGACGGGTGGCGCTCGACGAGGCCGCTCTGCCGGTGGGACAACGGACCCTGTGCTGAGAGTCGGCCATCCTCTTACTCAGGACGTCGCCTATTCGGTGACCGCGAACGGGGCAGAGAGTGGGTCCGACGATACCGAGCGGTACACCCGGTCGCAGGCGTCGGTGTCAGGGTCTTCTTCGACCGTCGGTGACGGCGATGACGGTGCACACGTAGCACACAGTGACTCGGGAGACTCAGGCGATTCTGGTAAGACAGAGTATCTCCCGGGTCCTGGGCAGCCGAAGGCTCTCGGTGGTGAAGGGGCCGCCGAGAGTGAACGACCCGATCAGACAGAGGCGCTTGCAGGTCATAGCAGAAGGGAAGTGTCGCCGGCGTTGTCTGTTGGTGATCAGGGTAGGACGCCACATATGTATGTGTGTATGTATGTATGTATGTATGTATGTATGTATGTATGTATGTATGTATGTATGTATGTATGTATACATACATACATACACACATACATATGTTCCCATTCAATAGTTCGGCCCCCGTCATCTAAAGATGAATTAGTCAGAGCCGGTATAATACGCTCAATGAGTAATTTATTATAATTTTTTATTATACTGAAGGCTGAATAATATCTATTTTTTCGGGGAATGATTACAAGTTTTAAAAAAATATTAAAATACCTTTTGATGGAAATGGCCCCTTAGAACTTGGCGCCCCATGCAACTACCTGCTTCGTCTATGTCTGTGGTCGACCCTGCTTCATTTTTTCTCACAACCAGCACACGCTGGATTACATCTTTACGTTTATTGACATTGAAAAAGCCTGCCTTTCTGTTTGTATTGATCTCGGTTCAGCTATCGATATTGCAAACCATAAAATATACTTCATTCAAGACTCACCAAAAGCTTTCGGTGTCTCTGGGTCAGTCTTAAACTCGTTCTGCGAATCCACTGTTCACACTGCTGGAGTGCCACATGCAGCTATCCTTGGCCTCTACTGTATACATAATACAGCCTATACCTATCTAACCTGCGGCATAGCTAATCACTTTGGAGTCCAAATATAGAGGTATGCAGATGACACAGTGCTCCATATTGTTCTGTCGCACACTGTTCAGTATGGCAAGCTTAAACTTAAACTTTATGAGTTCTTTCGATCTTCGTATGTCTGGCTCTGTTTCAATGGTTTGCGATAAAACTAATCAAGTCAGAGGTAATTTTGTTCGGTTCACGATAACGCCTGCATGCGTTCCTTCACTTCACTTTCCGGCATCGATCTCGCAGGCTCAGCGGTACATTATCAGGTACGGTTTAAGCACTTGGGTTACCATGGACAGCATGCTTACATCCTGACCGCATGTAACACATCATTGTAGATATTATTTTTATCATATCAAGGCAATTATACGATACATTAGGTCGTTCTAACTAATGTTATGTCAAAGACTTTAGCCTGTTTCCGTGTCTCCTCCTCTCACCTTGATTATGCTAATGCGATTTTTTATATTTCAGGCTTTGGAACGCATCCGAAGCTCGGGTTGTAGGCCTACTGCGCGCCCCATTACAACAAGTTCTTTAGTGTTACTCCATCGTCCGAATTGGCTACCTGTCGAGTTCAGGTTAAATTTAAATTTCTGCAAATCCCTCACCACAAGCACACCTCTCGAGTTCCTACTCTCAGTCACTGTTCACTCCTTAAATTCCTCCCGTTGTCTGCGATCGACAAGTAGGCCTATGTATCTCTTAGCTGAGCCTCGATACAGAATGGTTATGGGCTGGCATTCCATGTCTCTGCTAACAGGGAATGGATTCGGATTCCGCTCTCACTGTGTATCTCAAATTCACTCACTTCGATACTAAAACTCCATCTTCCTCTGGCGACTGACTCCGCGCTTCAGATTCACATTCCGGTGTGACCTTGTGCGCGTAAGACATATTTTGTGTAAACATAAGCTTTTCCACAATCATGTATTCCTGGTTACATTAATTTCTATTGTATATCTAAATCATACAGCTATACTCTTTCTCTTGTATTGCACAGAAAGTCTTGTAATTAGACACAATCATCAGTTCCTGGTGGAGAACATAAAGTCAAATCGTTTAATTATTCAACTCCTGCATCAGAATAATTATATCACGGATGAAGAACAACGTCACTTGAACGACCAGCCTTTCGGTTTCTACAGAAACGATGCACTTCTACAGTGGATGAGAACGATTCCGTTCAAGGAAGACAAAGGCCTGATGGTTTTGAAATGCTTTCGCCAAGCTCAAGAAATTTTCGTTGTCGATCTGTTGGAAAAAGGAGGAGGTGATTAATCATTCTGCCTTATTCTATCGAAAAATAAGGAATCACACATGTAATATGGACTACAGGGCGGGCCATAAATTGACCCTCATCAGGTTTTTTGCCAATATCTTGACCAGTAAGAATTTCCAAATGAAATTTGACAGGCTTAAAGACCATTCATATTTGCAAATGATGGCCAGAGTTTATCTAAATATTTCAGGCAGAACGAAAGTTATAGCAATTTTAGTGAGACCACCCACTGTGTTTTGACGATTCCAAAATGTAACGCTACAAAATGTAACAGAAACGATTTTTATTAAGCCATTTCTCAAATAACTGTCATCAAAATATGAGCTTGATATATCCAGATGATCCTTACTATTATTATTTACTAAAGAAACAGGATACCAGCGTAGCTGCACTTCAATGTGCAGTCTTAATATAGCAAGATGATCAAATTGGTAAACAAGGAATCTGTCAGATTAGCAATTTTGCTATTAAAGAAATAAAATTCACATTTTAAAAGATGAAAATACCAAAAATGTCAATGAAAGACAATATGTGTATTCAGGCACACTTCATGAGCGGGGGTCCTGGAGTTAAAACTATAGTTACCGCTTACTCCGATATAATGTATAAGCAATGAGTGCAGATAAAATTTAAAAGTGAAATAGAGAGTTTATATACAAGCCATTGATGAAAGGTTTTCATTGAGGAAACCCCACATATCCGATTTGAAACCTGATGGATTATCAAGTGTAGAGAGCTATGCTAGCGAAATATCACAATCTGCGGCGAAAACAAAGAGCAATAAAAGAATTCATTCTTGCATTGGAGATGATCTGGGGAGATTTGCCTCTGGAACACATCAACAAGGCAATGAAAAATTTTACAAAGAGGCTTATTACAAGTTTGAGCACTGGTGGACATATTGAACACAAGTTGGAAAGTGCAATAAAGTTCACTTGATGGCAGTTTGATCAAGATGATTTGACAACATTTGAGAAATGACTTTGTAAAATTGTTTTTGTACTTTTTGTTGCGTTACGCTTTTGAATCGTCAAGAAACACTAGTGATATAACTTTTGTTCTTCCTGAAATGTTTTAAACATGATTTATTGTCTTTTAGCCTGTAAAACTTGGTTTCGAAATTCTAACTTTTGGCGGGTCTTTTTATTGCCCACCCTGTATAATGCGCACAATTTGAGGATTACAAGTTGACTTTTTTCCATTTGACAGCGCTTGATTGTTACTAAATCTATCTGTGATGATTTAGGTCGCACCCAGCCGCATAAATGTTGGGTCGTTTGGTCTGCATTTCGGCCTATATGCGTTGTGCTAGTTGAACCTAATAATCGGGTCGTGTTTTGTAGACATGGGCCTATCAGAGTTTTACACGTGTCATTACGGTCCGCTGAAATAGACATTTTGGTACAGTATTATGGATTTATACATTGATTTTCTAATTTATTTTCAGTTATGATTAAGTCTAAGATATCTACAAATCTTGCAACGGAGGGGCTATTGGCTAAATTTCGCAGCACGAACGTGCAGGAGTTGAAGGGAAAAGAAACAGTGGTAATAAAAAAACTGAACCAACCACAAGGATTGTCACTTTCAAGTAGACTAAGTTCGATTTCAGAAATCCCGGATGATGACATTGTTATCGCCCCTTATTGTCATCAAGAAACAAATGGAATTACTATGTGGTTTTGGTGTCAGTCCACAAATGGAGCAAGAAACTTGAAGCAAATATACAAATCGGACATGCTTCTGGACATTTTAATCACGATCTTCAAAGAATTTTCCAATGAGAGTGTATCATCTGCGCCGACAGTACTCGTCCCCACTAGTATTGCAGTATTCATGTGTGATTTCACGGAGGACGGAAGTGAGTTTGAAGATTTTTTTACATTTTTTGAACATATAGCGCATATTAAAGTTTGCATCCCAAAATATCCCGATAGGTTTCTAACTTCGGCTTCTAAGCAAGAGGAGATCCCCTCAAAATTGTCAGAGTTTCTAGAATATTTCAATCCAGTTAAATAGTTTCCTTTTTAGCCCCTTTCGAGAAATCACGCTAGTCCCAATATTCATTTTGACGGCTTTGGTAGTGATATTTGCAGCAAAGAAACAACATAAAAAGCCCACTGAGTACCTTAGCACCTTTAGGCACAACGAGACACCACGGCAGAACGGTCCCAACGGTGAAGAACAACTCCCGACAAACCGAACGACGACTTTTGAACGTCGAAGGAGCAACAATCCTGAACCAGCCATTTTGACCTCTACACCTCCACTACGACAAACCTGCTGGACAAGATGCTTCCTAGTCGCACCGTTAAGACTTGTGTTCGACCGCTGGCTGTCTGGTACGACGGAGAATGTCATCAGTCACGTCGCCGCGCCCGTTGTGCTGAAAGACAGTATCACCGTTCAAAAGATCCAAGCGACCATCTTGCCTGGATCAAAAAGCTGCGTGCCCTTCATCATCTCTACCACGACAAAGAGGCCGCCTATTGGGAAAAGTTCGTGTCTCGAAATGCCAGAAACCCAAAAGCGCCTTTGGTCCTCCATCTCAGGACTTCTCGGTCGACCATCGCGGCCAGCGGAGACACCTGCTTTTTCCGCCAATGACTTCCTGGACGTGCTCAACGCCAAGACTGACCGTCTTCGTGCGTCTACTGCCAACGCTCCTCCTCCTACGTTCTCATCTACGACGTCAGTCTTTGACGGCTTCCGACCTATTTCAGATCTTCGCTCAGTGTTTGCATCTGTTAATTTGAAATCATGTGAATTAGACCCTCTACCTCCTTTTATTATTGGTGACATTCTTGATGACATTGCTCCTTTCTTCTTGTATCTTTTTAACAGGTCACTTGGTGAGGGCTGCATTCCTGCCTCCCAAAAAACGGGCCTTAGTCTTTCCTGCACTCAAGAAGGCCAATCTTGACCCTAGTCTCAGTCAAAACTATCGACCTATTTCAAACCTATCTGCACTGGAAGAGAGGGTTGTTGTCCGTAATCTTCCAGTCTTTGTGGCGAGCGGTGCTAATTGGAGCGGCTAAGTCTTCGGGGGTCTTAATGCTCCTCGCGGCACGTGGGTGATCGTTTATCGCACAGAGAACCAGAAACAGTTTTTAATCTTTCTACTTTCTTGTCTTGAGTAATTATCGATTTCACGTATTTACATCGTATATACAAGCAACTTAGCGATACACTTGTCATAAACTATTTATCGATCGCCTCGCTCACTCCAGGGCCCAAATTTATGGAAGGTGACTTGGCTAAGACACCACTTAGCGCTAAGATGCGTCTAGCTAAGACGTGTCGTAGACTTTACGACAAGTGGTATTCACAACGCACACTTAAAGGACCACTTACTTAGTCGCTCATTAAAGCGTGGTTATAGTTAGCGCGCATGCGCACATAATATTAATAGGCGACCGTGCCTTAGCCAGTGGGCTAGACAATGGGCTGTCCGCGTATCAAAACAAACAAAGACGTTGCATCGCCCGCGGAAGATATTATTATCTTCGGCGGTAGATTATATGCGATCTAAAATGCGTTTTGTTACACATTAATGGTATTTAGTGACGGCGAAAACCACAAGCATAAATCAGCTCATCGTTCCACATCCAACGGAATTAAATTTGGTGCCTCTGAAACACTCTTTAATAGTTTAAACCGCGTCGAAGTGGACGAATCGAAGATGTCCCGCCGGCCATGTTTGCCTTTACGACAGCGACTAGTAGACTTACACGACCCTCATAGGTCGACTAGCGTAGTTGTGTCTTGGCTGGCTAAGACATCGTTGTGAATTCTGATTTATCCGTTAGTTGCCCGCTAGTCGCAACTAGGATCTAAGACATGTCTGAGATACCGTCATAAATTTGACCCCAGGCCTTTATCTTGCAAAGTCACCCGTTTAAGAGATGCTACACTAGCTCTCCGGGTGGCACGATTCGAATTCCTACACTTGGGAGATTCATAAGGCGGAGCTACATATTAATGCATATTAATGAGCGTGCACGTGACCCGTCAATCAAACGACAATTGTATTGACACGGCCGCTTTGCCCACCAAACCTTACGGCCGTCGGCCTGTCGAGTTTACACAAAATAAAAAAACAATTTAAAGCAATCCGTATAAAAGTTGGTTCTATTGACGCTTGAAATTGAAGCTTTATCGATGAACAATCATTTTGAGTTAATTAAAAGTTATACTAAGAAAAAAAAAGAAATGAAGGGAAAATAGGGTTAATCTATCGTTTTACCGCAATTAATTATTTTTCTCATTTCGGAAAACGGAATAGCAGAATTAATTATTGTGTATATCATACACTGTCACTTTAGCGGAATAAATTACAGTAGGCCTAGGGTAATTAAATGACATCTGAAAATACACGCATCCAGCTTCCATTTCAGGTCTAAAAATACATGCATCCAGCTTCCATTCCAGATCTAAAAATACATGGATCCCGCTTCCATTTCAGGTCTAAAAATACATGCATCCAGCTTCCATTCCAGATCTAAAAATACATGGATCCAGCTTCCATTCCAGATCTAAAAATACATGGATCCAGCTTCCATTTCAAGTCTAAAAATACATGCATCCAGCTTCCATTTCAGGTCTAAAAATACATGCATCCAGCAAAGCAGAAGCTGGATTTAAAATGGATTGACGAAAAAAAATCATACTGCGCCCACCGAATAATTATGCAAGGGCTTATGAAGTGGCGTAGGACATCAGCCCCATGGACAATCGCCCCACATGTACAGATAGGCTATTTCTGTAGTTAATTGATAGAATGTGTTTCATCAATCCAGCTTCTATTTAGATAGCAACGATTGTTTTTATCAATCCAACTTCCATTTGAGTAACAATTATTGATCACCGACCCATCTCCAATTCACACAAGAACATTGTCATCATTCCAACTCCAATTAATGCGAGAACATTTTTAATTCATCCAGCTCAAATTTAAACAAAAGTGTTAAAAAAAATATTGGTTAGGTCGATGTTATTCCTCACGTCTTACTTACCTATTATTTCGTACCTTCTAAACGTACGAATGAATAAATGATTTAACACATTTTTATTGCTCACAAAAACAGTTAAGGCATAACATAAATACCGAATCACCCATTGCAAAGTCTTTATTAAACTCAAATCTCTATTTTCCTGCCGTGCTAGAGTCGAGAGCGGGGTTAAACCGTAGTTTAGGCTGATAAATTCTTTGTACCGTATTTTAGGCTGATAAATTATTTGGACATTATCCGAGGCTGCAAAATGTATATACAAGTAATTTCTGGATCGCCAGGTGATCCAGCTTCCATTTCAACTATAAAAATGCCTTTATCCAGCTTCTATTTCAACTATAAAAATTCCTTTATCCAGCTTCCATTTCTTTTGCGTTTTTCGTCAATCCAGCTTCTGTTTCACCTGTAGAAGAACCTTCATCCAGCTTCCGTTACTTAACTCTTTGAACCCGAGATCCCGCTATTGCGGGATGACCTTATAATCGTAATCCCCGGATTCCCGCAATAGCGGGATGAGCGTATAAATATATATTCATAATTTTTTTAAAAATACATGCATACATTAAATACATGCGTACATACATACATACATAAATACATACATACATACATACATACATACATACATACATACATACATACATACATTCATACATACATATTAGGGTGGTCGTTAAAAATGAAAGTTTGAATTGACTGTTCTCCAAGGCGGCATTTGGTTCCATTCTCTTCAGAAACATCACACAAAAAGTTGTAAGAGAAAATATTAATATTTAGGACTAGCACAACCCCATCAAAGTTTTACCCCTATAATAGCAAGTCTTCTAATGCTCAAAGTAGATATATGGTTGTAATCAACCAGGAATCTTCAAACCAGGAATCAATTAAACTACCTGTAGTTGGTCCACACTTCAACATAATAATGCTACTGTTATCGTAATCATAGTCATCAATTTATATATCGCCACTTCAAGAGAAATTCCTCAAAGGCAAGAAAACCTGTATAACACACCGCATCACAGATAACGTCTATCATATCTTATGTCTTTACAAATACTATTTTTACCTTGATGTCTTGATTGATAATAATAGCTTATTGTTCTTAGACTGCTACAGTAAGGGAACAGTAATAGTATATAATAGGGATAAATAAAAAAATGTGGTTTCATCTGTGTCCTAATATATTCTGCAAAATCACCAGTATTCCTAATGAGGTCTGATTTCTCATAAATATTTCTTTTTCTGCCGTCATTGTTCATGGGGTTACTGGGTACAAGGAACTGGTGTAATATTAAAAAGTAACTTTAGATGCGAATTTTTATCTCAGATTTAGGCTGATATGTATTTTCGACCTTATGCATTATTGTTTTGTCTCACAAGTCAAATGACATTTGACCTTTGCATGGATTTGAGCTATGGCGCGCTTTCTAAAAGTGATATGTGCAGTTTTCACGATACACTTGCCTCAAAGTGAGATCTCTGGCATGTTGCCCAAAGAAGGTGTTCATCTGCGACCAAGAGTGTAGCAATGGGTGATGCCTTGATGGTGCTGTACTTATTCCCTTGGATAGGTTGGTCATCTGAGAGACTGAGATGTCCTGGTGGCCACTGTAATTTCGGCTGGATCCATTGCTGACCATGATGTAGAGATTTTAAGTTTCACATAGCTTACGTGTTTGACACCATCGCCTTTCATGTTAATTTACAATAGCTAGTTAATTTGCAATTGCTAATTAAGTCCGTGTAATTTGTGTCCACTCTTCACAGCACTTTCTGTGTCAATTGTTTGACTCTGTGCTCATTCTTTCAACTCTAAAGGTATACTTTTAATTGGATAAATTCTATCTTATGAAATAGACAATATTGTGAGTAGGCTACATCAGGCACTCAAATATGATGCTCTCTTTGGGAGTTGTTTAAAAACTGTTGTTTGACTCCTATGCGGTAATGAGTAGTTTCACAGATCTTTAAAAAAGATTATGATCTCAATAATTTCATCATCTATTTTAATTTATTTCTTTACAGCAGCTCTTGATAGATTTTATCTGTGATTTCGCTGTGTCATTCTGCTCTGATTGCCACAAGAAACGAAAATATCATCAATATTTTTCTGTAGCCCAACTATATTGAGGTCCTTGTCCGTGTTTTATCGGAATTTGTGTTAAAGTTAAGCATGTAATAAAGAGCCATTAGTGCAATAAATTATTCCTGTAGATATAAATCAAAAGAACATCAAAAGAATATAGCAATGTGTTGGCTTGTTATTATAGGTTTGTGGTCATCGATCTCAAGGACTCACACGTCAAATACTATTGTGATGGTCAATTGTTCATAAAAATATACAATAAACCATTGTCATCATTGTAGAAGCCATGCAAACTTGTCAGTTGTGCTTGAGTAAAAGAACGTAGTCTTTCTGTTAAAACTATAAAACTAGTCATATGTCCAAAAATGTGACTAAAATATCCTTATACTCAAAAAACGATGATATTTCGTAAAAGCCAAAACTTCAAACACGTTGTGCTAGTCCTAAATATTTTTCAATCGGGATAATTTTTGGGCTACATCAGTCTTTTACCAAGTGGCACCAAATGGTGGGTTGGAGAAAGAATAAAACTGAAGTTGAAAATTTGCCATTACAGATACGACCACCCTAATACATATATACATACATATATATGCATGCACACATATATACATACGTACGTACATACGTACATGCACACATCCATACATACATATATATATATATACATACATATTCATACACATATCCATACATACATAATTATATACATATATGCATACACATATACATAAATACATACACACATACATGTACATACATGCATACATACATACACATATATACATATACACATACATACACATACGTACATATATATATATATATATATATATATATATTAGGGTGTCTCTTAAAAATGAAAGTTCAAAATTTTAATCTCTCACCCCTTCAAGTCGTGAGGTTGATGGAGAAATTTTTTTATAAAAAATTTGATCGAAATCGGAAAATATTTAGAGGTCGCCCTTTGACCTCAAAGTTTTAGACATGTAGCCCCATTGTTTAAAATTATGCTACATAGATTACATTGTTAAAGAAGCCCTAGATTGCCTTATTAATTGGCTAATTTAAATCTTTACTAGGAGTGAAGCAGGATATCACCTTCTATTCACTTTTATTCATTCAGATAATTTATATAGCGCCTTTTCAAGCGACCTACACATAGGCGCTCTCAGCACAGCAACAGCTGACAAAGTGAGATTTGAGCGACTTATAAAAATCAGACGCGATTTACTCGGCCATCAATCACAAGTCTACTGGGAGGCCATTCCAGATGCAGGGACCCACAATCGGAAAGGCTCAACTCTTCTAATAAAAATATGAGCTCGCAGAACTGACAGCTCCCCAAAGAACAGCAAAGGGTATTATGATCTTTGTTTACCTGTCTCTTTGACCTCGCAAAGGAAGATCCAACTTCCACATGGCATATTGGCCATCTTCAAATTCTCATATCAAGTGCCGGAGTGCAAGATAGCAACTTTGCATATTGTTTTCCACCTCAAGACCTGGGTTACTATTCAAATCAGGGTTGAAGCACCTCTGAAAGACTTTTGACTCATGACCGAACCCCAAAATGCAAACTGGAGCAATTTCCAATGTCACATGCAAAAAGCTTGGACAGCATCAATGGTACCTTTCTGAGGAACTTCTTGATTCCGGAAATGAAGAAACTGATCTTAGCCACCATGGAAGACCGAACCCCGGATCTTGCACCAAAGAGACCAGCAATGAAATCCGCAGCATTTTTGAGTACTAAGAGCCTGGAACAGTGCTGGATAAGAAAACGGTTATTTCCATACATGTTCTTCCACGGATTTCCCTTGACATGGACCCATTGAACGGGTTGGCAGACATCAATGACAGGGCTGAAATAGGAGTGGTTTCATTCACGAATTCCATAAAAAAGTTGACCGACCGGAAGAGCAAAAAATTCCTCCTTCAAGTTGTCTCTGGCAATTGATCCTGCCTGCAGCAGTGTACTACTATTCTTTAATTTTAACATAAATATACAGATAGAAAGTAGACATGTGGGGCGTAGTGGTGGTTCATTGCCTTGCAGCCGGGGGGGGGAGGGGGTTTGCAGATTTGAATCCACCTCAGGCCGCCCCGTATGGAGTGACCTTGAGCAAGTCCCCAACAATTGCTCATGCGCTTCGGCGTGAATATCAGGTTCAGTGTCCGGTGTCCGAGCTGTAGTCGGGAGTGCTTCTGAGTAGTAATCTTGAAGGGATATCAAGTATATCAAGTACAGTATCAAGTGCACCTACATACATGTCTGTTATATAAACAAGCCAAATTGATTAGCACTAGATATGATGATTAATTATTATGCGACATTAGACTACATGATTTCCCATTGTCGAAGTAGGCTTATTACATGCAAAACTTTGAGGCTCGGGGGCGACCTATAAATTTTATCCGATTTTAATGAAATTTTTTGTAGAATTTTATTTCAATAAACCTAACAACTTGGGAGGGTGAGATGAAGAAAAATTTCAAAGAATGTTTTCCCCATTATGCTAAGAGACACCCTAATATATATATATATATATATATATATATATACACACATACATACATACATACATACATACTTATATACATGCATACATACATTGTACATACATACACATACATGAATACACACATAAATACATACATACATGCTCAGGGAGCCAGGGTCAGCATATTGTATGTACAGGCAGCCAGGGTTCAAAGGGTTAAACGTTTTTTGGTCAATCCAGCCTCCATTTTACCTGTAGAAGGTCTTCATCCAGCTTCCATTTCTCTTGCGTTTTTTCGTCAATCCAGCTTCTGTTTCACCTGTAGAAGAACCTTCATCCAGCTTCCGTTACTTAAACGTTTTTTCGTCCATCCAGCTTCCATTATACTGCAATTTTTCTTCTCGCGTTTTCAGTTTATATTGCTACTTCCGGTTGCGAATGCTCGGAAATTGGAATAGCGCGTTGTATGGCGCGCTATACTCATGATTGGTGGTGTTTCTTATTTATCAGCCTAAACTACGAGATATCGAAAACGGAAATAATTTATCAGCCTAAACTACGGTTTAACCCGGGAGCGGTTCTATGTATGAAACGTCAGCAACTCTCGCAAACTCGTCCATCCACTCTTTTACGTCCTTTTTTATCTCTGGATGTGGTGCGAACAACAACACAATCTTCTGACGATAACTGACTATTTATTTCGTTTGTAAAATTGCTCGAAAACACAGACAAAATTTCTCTCATAGAACGTGCCGCCATTTTACTCGAGTGTTTACTAAACCCAACGACCTCTTATAATAAAGCCTTAGTCACGTCATAGCTCACTAATAATTATACATAAACTTGTAGCTCCGCCTTGAATCTCCCAAGTGTAGGAATTCGAATCGTGCCTCCGGGTGCCTGCTGGCCTCTCGTTCGCGAGTGATCCCTTCGCGTGCTCTCCAGCGAATGATGCCCCGCGAATGATCCCTCCTCTCCTGTCGCATTCCTTCTTAACCCCATTTCTTTGATCTGTCAATCATCCCTCTTTGGACCCTGGGCACGCTGCTACATGCATCAATTGCCCGCCCATCGCATCTCTCTGTCTCTCTCTCTATCTCTCTCTATCGGTCTCTCTGTCTCTCTGTCTCTCTCTCTCTCTCTCTTTCTCTCTCTCTCTCTCTCTCTCTCTCTCTCTCTCTCTCTCTCTCTCTCTCTCTCTCTCTCTCTCTCTCTCTCTCTCTCTCTCTCTCTCTCTCTCTCTCTCTCTCTCTCTCTCTCTCTCTCTTCTCTCTCTAGTTAATCGGTAATGACTATTAAGTGTTCACAGAAACGATCTAGGCCTATAATTAGGCCTACTGTTAATGAAAATTAGAGTCATAAAACAGTACACAGTTATAAACATCATCGCCGACTGCCCTCTCAGTACACTATCTTTTCTGTCTAAGACTCTTGAAAGACTTGTGTCAATGCAACTTCTCCCCTATCTTGAGCAATCGGGACTCCTTCCTTCCCACCAGTTTGGTTATAGGACTAACCACTCCACGGAAACAGCCCTCCTCTCCATGCTTTCTGATATATACTCTGCTGTCCAGGGCCGGATTAACCAGTAGGCCATGTCTGCCATGGCGGCGGGCCCCCGTCGTCAAGGGGCCCCCCGTGCGAGAACAAGAATTTTTAATGTGCATTTTCCCATTTATTCAACTTCACTTAAAGGACAGTGTGTAAATTTATGTCAATTGCTGATTGGTTTTTACGAGCGAACAATGCACTGCGGGCCCCTATAACTCTTAGAGTACCGGTATAAGATCCATGGCATAATATTACACTTGTATTGGCGAAAGCAAACGATGCCAAAAAACAAAATATTTCAACTTTCCAGCGCTCAAAAAAGGCGAATAGCCAAAGAACCCTCTGGTAGGAAAACAAATAGCGTAAGTTCCTCTGTTCCAAAACTGAACTTTTTCATAAACTCCAGATGGATCAAAGGGAGGGGATGGGTCGGTATGTTTAACCCCTTTACCGGTGTCACGAAATAGAGTATCCCCCGTATTAATTGTATCCCCCCAAATTTTAAAAAGTCGAAAAAACCGCTTCCGCGTGTATTTTTTTGACAAATTAATTTTCATCTGCTTTGTTTTGAACAATGACACTAACAGGTATGTTTATTCCTACTAGATAATTTTTTTGCCCTGTTTTTAGAGCACTTAAAACGTTTAAAACACTTAAAAACACTCAGAGTCACTAAATAAATTCGAGTTGCTTTTATCTGAGCATTGCTTAGGACTCTTAAAACAATTAGAGTCACTTTAAATTTTGATTACATCATTATCTTTTTTATTATGCGCATTTTTCAAAAAAGTGGATAGAATGGTTTATCCCCCCGGATAGTATAGACCGGTTAATTCCATCCGGGGGGATAGATTAATTTATCCACCCGGATAGCTTTCAGCGGGGATACTCCGTTTCGTGTCACCGGCTGGCCGGTAAAGAGATTAATGGTATAGCCTAGTTAGTCCCTAAGCGCCATGCATTGAAGGTACAGACCTAGTCACCTATATAGGCTAGGCCTACATCTAAAGAACCTGAAATTTGTGAGTCTGGTACGTGTCTTAAAGGTTACAACGCATATTTCTGCTATGGTCTCTTATTTAGATACTGTTTCTTTCAATGATAGGCTACTCTTCACCAGTTTTCCACCGCCATTTGCAGAATAATGTGAACAATGCTATAGCACCTTGATGCTATAGCATGGGCGCTCGCGTAGGCGGAGACTTGGCTTTGGCTTGGGTAGGGGTGGTGAGCTAGCAACCGGAAGACGATAGCCGAGGAGCGAAGCGCCTAGCAGCGGAGGGGCTTCGGGAGGGCACATCACCTCCCCATTTTTGATTTGTTTTAAATTTCCACACTGCAACAGCCAACAGTGCAATTAATTTTAGGCTGTCATTTTAAAGACATTTCTCATCGTTTCAGGGCTCATCGTCTTAATTTAAGGCTTGAAAAGCGTCTCCTCCTATTGTTTAATTTTTTATTTCTACACTTTAATGGTAACATTATAGGCTGTCACCTCAACTAAATTTGCTGGAAGACATGATTAAGACTTTGATAAAATTAATGTCCTCCCCATTGTCCAATTTTTTAAGTTCCATACTATATATTAGGGTGGTCGTTAAAAATGAAAGTGGGAATTGACTGTTCCCCAAGGCGCCGTTTGGTTCCATTCTCCCCAGAAACATCACACAAAAAGTTGTAAGACAAAATATTAATATTTAGGACTAGCACAACGCCATCAAAGTTTTACCATTATAATAGCAAGACTTCTAATGCTCAAAAGTAGCTATATGGCTGTAGTCAACCAGGAATCTTCAAACCAGGAATCAATTCAACTACCTGTAGTTGCTCCACACTTAAACATGTTGATGCTACTGTCATCGTAATCAAGATCATCAATTTATATAGCGCCACTTCAAGAAAAATTCCTCTAAGGCTTGAAAACCTGTATAACACACCGCATCACAGATAATATCTATCATATCTTATTCTTTACAAATAGTACCTGTTTTACCTTGTCTTGAATTATGGATGGATTATAATAGCGTATTGTTTTTAGACTGTTACAGTAACAGTATAAATTATATCGGGGAAAAATAAAAAAAAATTGTGCGGTTTCATCTGTGTACTATATAATTAATTTATTCTGCAAAATCACCAAAATTCTTAATGAGGTCTGATTTC
Source organism: Lumbricus terrestris (assembly GCA_949752735.1). Taxonomy (NCBI): domain Eukaryota; kingdom Metazoa; phylum Annelida; class Clitellata; order Crassiclitellata; family Lumbricidae; genus Lumbricus; species Lumbricus terrestris. The sequence continues at coordinate 82,953,985 of OX457037.1, read as the reverse complement.
CGAGAAATATTTTTATTTCTACCGTCATTGTGCATGGGGGTTACTGGGTACAAGGAACTGGTGTAATATTAAAAAGTAGCAACCCATTTTAGATGCGAATCTTAAACTCAAATTTAGGCTAATATGTTTTCAACCTGAGGCATTAGTACACTGTCTCACAATTCAAATTGCATTTGGTCTTTGCATGGGTTTGAGCTATGGTGTAGTTTTCACGATGCACTTCCCTCAAAGAGAAATCTCTGGCATGTTGCCCAAAGAAGATGTTCATCTGCCGCCAAGAGCGTAGCAATGGGTGTTGTCTTGAGGGTGCTATACTTGGTGCGCTGACAAAACGGCGCAGGACAAAACGGCGCCGACAAAACGGCGCCGACATAACGGCGCCGACAAAACGGCGCGGTAACAAAACGGCGCCGACATAACGGCGCAAACTGAACAATGGTTTTTAGTAGTTTAATAGCAGAAGCAGCAAAAATATATTCTAAATATCAATCCAACTTCCATTTAAATTTCTATTATTTTTCATCAATCGAGCTCCAATTTAAGCCACAATAAATTCTTCAATCCAGCTTCCATTTAAGCAAGAATATTATCTTCAATCCAGCTTCCATTTAAGCAAGAATATTTTCTTCACTCCAGCTTCCATTAAAGCAAAAATATTTTCTTCAATACAGTTTCCAGTTAGGCAAGACTAATTTCTTCAATCCAGCTTCCTTTTAAGCAAGAATATTTTCTTCACTCCAGCTTCCATTTAAGCAACAATATTTTCTTCAATCCAGCTTCCTTTTAAGCAAGAATATTTTCTTCACTCCAGCTTCCATTTAAGCAAAAATATTTTCTTCAATCCAGTTTCCAGTTAGGCAAGACTATTTTCTTCAATCCAGCTTCCTTTTAAGCAAGAATATTTTATTCAATCCAGCTTCCATTTAAGCAAGACTGTTTCCATTCGTCCAGCTTCCATTTAAGCAAGATTATTTTCTTCAATCCAGCTTCAATTTAATCAAATTTTTTCCATCAAAATGGATTCTATTTAAGAAAAAATGATTTTGTATCAATCCGACTTCTATTTTAAACGCATAGATGTATTCTGACTTGGGTGTGCCCCTAGTTGCCGGTATCCGGAACGACATCTCATAATCTTGAATTCGTAGTGAGTTTGCTCTTGAATAAGCAAACAATCTCTAGACGGGTATCATAATCTTTGCACTGCGCAATATTGTCGGCGCCGTTTTGTCGGGGTAGCCTACTTTGAATTGCGCCGTTATGTCGGCGCCGTTTTGTCGGCGCCGTTATGTCGGCGCCGTTTTGTCCTGCGCCGTTTTGTTACGGCGCCGCTATACTTATTCCCTTGGATTGGTTGGTCGTCTGAGATGTCCATGCGGCCACTGTAATTTCAGCTGGATCCATTGCTGAGCATGATGTAGAGATTTTGAGTCGCATATAGCTTACGTGTTTGACACCATCGCCCTTCATGCTAATTTATAATAGGTAGTTAATTTACAATAGCTAATAAAGGCAGTGTAATTTGAGTCCACTCTTGACAGCACTTTCTGTGTCAATTGTTTGACTCTGTGTCCATGTTTTCAGCTCTAAAAGTAAGCTTATACTTTTAATTGGATAACTTCTATATTATGAAATAGACAACAATGTGAGTAGTCTTCATCAGGCACTCAATTATGATGCTCTCTTTGGAAGTTGTTTAAAAGCTGCTTTTTGACTCCTATGTGTTAACAAGTAATTCCTTTGATCTGTAAAAATTATGATCTGAATAATTTCAACATCTATTTTAATTCATTTCTTTACAGCAACTCTTGATAAATCTTATCTGTGATGCGCTGTGTCATTCTGCTCTGATTACCACAATAAACGAAAATACATGTGTCATCAGTAGTTTTCTCTAGTTAAACTATTATTGAGGTCCTTGTCCGTATTATATCAGAATTTGTGTTAAAGTTAAGCATGTAATAAAGAGCCTTTAGTGTAACAAAGAATCCCTGTAGATAGAAATCAGGACTATCAAAAGAACATGGCAATGTGTTGACTTTCTACTACAATAATCTTCATTTAATCACCCAATCTGATACACCGCAGAATGATTACAAGTACATGTTATACGAAATACGGCCCACTATAGCACGACACGCAGATCGGTTTTACAGCAGTGGGTTCGGTAGCTTAACACTAATGGCCAAAGTGCTGGATCACTTCTGGTCGGCCAAACCAGAAGCGGGAGGGGCTATCTTTATTTTTAGCAGAACCCGAGTGAAGCAACTCAACAGCAAAGTGCCAATTGCAGCTAACAGAAATTTAAAGTAGATTTATAGTAAAGGTTTATGGTCATCGATCTCAGGGACTCACGAGTCAAATACTATTGTGATGGTCAATTGTTCATAAAAATATATAACAAACCATTATCATCATTGTAGAAGTCAGACATACTTGTCAGTCGTGCTTGAGTAAAAGAATGTTGCATTTCTTTTAAAACTAGTCATAGGTCCAAAAATGTAGCTAAATTAGCATTATACTCAAAAAGACGATGAAATTTCGTAAAATCCAAAACTTCAAACACGTTGTGCTAGTCCTAAAAAATTTTCTATCGGGATAATTTTTGGGCTGCATCAGTCTTTTACCAAGTGGCACCAAATGGGGGGTTGGGGAAAGAACAAAAATGAAGTTGAAAATTTGGCATTACAGATGCGACCACCCTACTATATATGATTGTTGCAATGAAAGCTGTAGGTATAATCTTAATAAAATTTCTCATTTCAATGCTGATGGTCATGGATTAATACCTCAGAGTGTTTCCTCCTAATTGCCTACAATTTTTTTGCACACTTTAAGCGTAACTTTTTAAGCAATTATCTTTAAAAATTACTCATGATATCAGTGCCATTGACGTGGTTTAAGAGTGAAGACTCCTATGTAGACCTGGGAGTCGACCCCAATAAGTCAACCCCAGTCGACTTGGTCATCCCAAGTCGGGTCGGGTCGTTTCTGCTCACCGCAACTGACCCCAAGTCGAATTTTGTAGATAGAAGTCACTTGAAGTTGTTTTTACCTCAAGTCGACTTAAACCGACTTGAGACACAAACATAGTTAAATTTGTCACTTCAAACCAATGATTGTGACAACATTTAAGCAGCTTTTGTTGCCTATGTGTTTACAAGAATGACTGAGGCCTTTGCTAAACAGAGACTTAGGCTAGGCTACTGATTATTTTTGCCGATAGGGTATCGTGCAGACTGACGTCTGCCGATCTATTCATATAATTTGTAATTTTATGCTTAAATGTCCCGCTTAGGCTTGCGCTTAATTAAAATGGTGAAACAAAATGTTACTAAAATAGCCTATTAGCACGTGTGCTTATCATGCAATCAGTGAACTTCTAGTGGTCAGTGAATTTGGCGCAAAGAAAGCTGGATCTTCAAGGCCTATAATAAATCGATAGTTTGGCGCTACTTTGGAGCGCTGCATCTGGAGTTGTCTGCAGACGGAAAAACTATTGTAGCAGGGCTGTTTTTAAGGAATTTTTAGAACTGCACAAACCGTCTTTTTGCCTTCCCATCCTACATGGCAAATTACTCCCACTGGCAGGACAAAGACCTTTTTCACTAGTTTTTACTGCACAGAATTGCTTCTACAACTGCACAGATCCATTTAGAACTGCACATTTTGTGTACAACTGCACGTTAAAAAAGCCCTGTATTGTAGGGTCAGTTGGACAATGAAAGACGTTAGGCCTACTGTCAGTGAGCAGGCCTAGTAGCTGTAGTAGCCTACTGTAGGATGATGCGCTTGCAATGCTAGATGCTAAGTTGCGAAATGATGTTAGTGGCCAAATAATTATGAAAACAGAATTACAAATTAAGTTTATCATAACACGCCATTCAGTGCAACCATGCAGTCCGCGGTTCTCTATTTTATCTTAGACCTTGCGCCTTTTACAAATTTATTTAATATTAATATTAAAAATAATAATAATGAGTGTATTCTGAATAATCACAGACAATGGACAAGCTAAAATTTATAGACCTAATAATTTGCCGTCGCATTATCTAGGACTCTAGGTTATTAGATGGCCCAAAGTATCACAAAACTATTCAAACTGAAACACAAACATCTTGAAATGGGCTTAATAACACTTTAACAAATTCATGCACCAATTAAGTGTTGAGGCCTCATTAGGCCTACTCATTTGTAGGCCTAAGTGAAATTAATGCTTGCAGGAAAATTGGCTTGACTTCTTGCATTAGTAGCCGTACGTAGACCTAGGCTAATGGCTAGTACCATGTCAGAAGTCGACTTCAAGTCGGAAGTCGGTTGTTTTTCTGCCAAGTCGGGTCAAGTCGTTTTGACACCGAGAAGTCGACTTCAAGTCGACCTCAAGTCACTTTAGGGTCAAGTGGGGTCAGATTAGCTGACCAAAGTCACTCCCAGGTCTACTCCTATGAATGTCCCCTACAATATTTTGAAATTTTAATTTGCAAACTCTGATGGCAGCATTTTAAGCTGTCATTAGGACGAAATTGCTAAGTGGATAAAATTCAAGAAATTTATGATAGCCTATTTATAAAATATTTATGAAATATTGCATGGGATGTAAACATCTCCGTTCCCACAAACATTGGGGACCGAGCCCTGCGCTCCCTATATAGGTCTCCGCGTTACCAAAGTCAGCATCATTTATATATACACTCTAAACGCAAACCATATCTTAAAGTAAGGTTAAGCTTACTTCGGCTTGTCCGTCAGGTGGATAGGTTAAGCTATATTATATGGTATCCTCCATAACTAACCTCGAAAGCAACCTCTCTATCTTGCCACAAAGTAAGGTCAAGCTTACTTCGTGTTTGTCCGTCAGGTGGATAGTTAAAGTAACTATATGACAACCTCCAGAGCTTACTTGACCAGGTCACTTCTTGACGTTACTAGCAGGAATGACAAGCTTACTTGGCCAGGTCACTTCTTGACGTTACTAGCAGGAATGTCAAGCTTACTTGGCCAGGTCACTTCTTGACGTTACTAGCAGGAATGACAAGCTTACTTGGCCAGGTCACTTCTTGACGTTACTAGCAGGAATGTCAAGCTTACTTGGCCAGGTCACTTCTTGACGTTACTAGCAGGAATGACAAGCTTACTTGGCCAGGTCACTTCCTGGCGTTACTAGCAGGAATGTCAAGCTTACTTGACCAGGTCACTTCTTGACGTTTCTAGCAGGATAGGTAATGTGCTTTGAAAAATGCTGCTTAGGTTACTATATAGAACCTTCAGTGCTACTTCCATGGATTCTTTTGGAGATCCTATACAATGAACCATAACATTGCCCTCAGAAGTAGTAATTAAAGTGAACCATTCAATACAATATTACACTAGAACAGGAAACCTCAATGTTAATTTTATTAATGCAATCATCAGCATAATAATTTGCTAAAGTCAATGACTTAATTGCATTTGAACATTACCAATCAAACAAACAATCATCAACTATAAACGAAGTCCTAAACAAGCAATAGCTTAAGCAGGGATGGGCCCTGATTTCCAGTATGCAACGGCTTACATTGGATGGTCACAGTTGCCAAGATATAAGCAAACAAATATTTAGATTAAACCCAGAATGAGAGCATATTAGTACAACAAACCCTAAGTTCGGCATCAGTCCTACAATCTAGCTAAAACATCAAGTAAGAGGATTACATGTATATTAGAGAAACAAAAGAGTAAACAATGTTATTACTGAAGATGACGAGTAAGTACTAATAAAACCATTAAAAAGAAAGTCAGCAGGGTCATTCCGTGCAGGATCAACCGATGCTTCCCACTCTCCGATCCAGATTTTCTTGATATTTTACCAAAAATCAATTATCATCTGGTATGAAGAACTGGAAAGCTTCAAGTGTCCACAGTGAAAACTGACCGAGTTATGGGGTACTCAAGTTGGTGGGGGTAGGCCGAAAATTGATCGCAAATTTGCGTTTGTGAATTTTTTCCGTTTTCAGACGTTAATAACTTTTGATCTAGAGCAGCTAAAGACATTTGGTTTTCAGTTTACAGCTCTGTGCATAGCATGGATTGGCGAGGTCAAGTAATATTTGCTGTCTTTGATAGGAGGAATTAATAAGAATTTTTTAAAGTATCGAAATATTTCTCGCCAAGCCCATTTTTTTCATTTTTGCAGACACACTACATTGGCAGCATATGCAAGAAAGGAAAACAAATTGTGGTTTTATTCAGCTACTAGTGAAGTCTTAATTGTGCAATTTATTTGTGTCTGGGTTGGAAGGAAATGCTGTAGCACTTGGTCAAAAACCCTTCATCTCCATGACAATGGTCACTTTCAACTGACCAAATGGGCATGTGGAACACCTGCTAAACAAGTCAAATGCACATCATTGGAAAGCTTATAGAAAAAACTTTTTACTGATACCAATCTCTTGTTGGTGCTCTGAGGATAAGGTCATTATATCGCTAACAAGCGATATGACCTAATTTTTGCTGTTCGCATTGGTGCAAAAACAATTAAATAACACTTAATTTAAAGTTAAAAAGAAGGATGAAGGTTTCAATAATACCCTCTAAATGTGCACATAAAGAGCATATTCAGTGTTCCTCCACTGTTGTAATTGTTATAACTTTTATAAGTGTTTTTCTGCAAATTTCTTGAACAGAGATTCTATTTCATGAACAATTTCATCATCCAATATTTAGGTCCTATTGTGTTTATTGATGACACAGGGAGAAGACTCAGCAAATATAAAATTATTCTGTTCTTGCATATGCAGCCAGTGTAGTGCATCTGCAAACATGACAAAAATGGGCTCGGCAAGAAATATTTCAACACTTGTCCTTTTTTTAAAATGAATTCCTCATATAAAGGACAGAAAATATTACTTGACCTTGCCAATCTATGCTATGCACAGAACTGAAAACCAAATGTCTTCAGCTGCTCTACATCAAAAGTTATTGACGTCTGAAAATGGGGGGGGAAATTTGAAAATGCAAATTTGCATTAAAATTTGCGAATGTTTAAAAAATATTTTAATAGCTTATTCTTAGGAGCACCAACAAGAGTGTGGTATCAGTAAAAAAGTTTTTCTTCAAGCTTTCCAATGATGTGCATTTGACTTGTTTAGCAGGTGGTCCACATGCCCATTTGGTCAGCTGAAAGTGACCACTGTCACGAAGATGAAGGGCTTTTGGCAAAGTGCTACAGCATTTCATTTCAACCCAGACACAAATAAATTGCACAATTAAGATTCCACTAATAGCTGAATAAAACCACAAAAAATTATTTCTTTCTTGCATATGTTGCCAGTGTAGTGTGTCTGCAAACATGACAAAAATGGGCTCGGCGAGAAATATTTCAACACTTTTAAAAAATTCGTATTAATTCCTCATATCAAAGACAGCAAATATTACTTGACCATGCCAATCCATGCTATGCACAGAAGTGTAAACTGAAAAACAAATGTCTTTAGCTGCTCCACATCAAAAGTTATTGAGTTTGAAAATGGGGGAAAATTTGAAAATGCAAATTTGCATTAAAAATCGTGGATGTTTAAAAAATATTTTAATAGCTTATTCTAAGGAGCACCAACAAGAGGTTGGTATCAGTAAAAAGGTTTTTCTTTAAGCTTCCCAATGATGTGCATTTGACTTGTGTAGTAGGTGGTCCACACGCCCATTTGGTCAGTTCAAAGTGACCACTGTCACGAAGATTAAGGGTTTTTGGCAAAGTGCTACAGTATTTAATTTCAACCCAGACACAAATAAATTGCACAATTAAGACTCCACTAATAGCTGAATAAAACCACAAAAATGTTTTCCTTTCTTGCATATGCTGCCAATGTAGTGTGTCTGCAAACATGACAAAAATGAGCTCGGCAAGAAATATTTCGACACTTCTAAAAAATTCTTATTAAATCCCCATGTTAAAGACAGCATATATTACTTGACCTTGCCAATCCATGCTATGCACTTAAGTGTAAACTGAAAACCAAATGTCTTTAGCTGCTCTAGATCAAAAGTTATTAACGTCTGAGAACGAAAAAAATTCACATACGCAAATTCGCGTTCAATTTTCGGCCTGCCCCCACCAACTTGAGTACCCCATAACTCGGTCAGTTTTCACTGTGGACACTTGAAACTTTCCAGTTCTTCATACCAGATAATTGATTTTTGGTAAAATATCAAGAAAATCTGGATCGGAGAGTGTACGGAGAGTGGAGAAAAGTTGGAAATTTTGTTGATTTTGCACGGAATGACCCAGCAATGTTTTTACACAATAGGTATGCATGTTATACTAACATAATAAGAAACCAGTACTGATGCTAACAGCAGTGTTAGTATTAGAAATAATAATTATATAGTCATAATTAGTAATCATAATCTTAATAACAATGATACTAGTATAATCTTCAGCATTATTTCAAGTCATACCATTAGCAATAGCAGTAGTAGTAACACAATAACAGCAACAATAGCCTTTAACCGAACATAATGGTCAGTACCAATCAGGCTAAATCACCTGTTAGAACAAAAAATCCTAAGTGAAGAAGTAACTTTCATATTATCATAATCTTAATAACAATGATACTATATTATAATCTTCAGCATTATTTCAAGTCATACCATTAGCAATAGCAGTAGTAACACAATAACAGCAACAATAGCCTTTAACCGAACATAATGGTCAGTACCAATCAGGCTAAATCACCTGTTAGAACAACAAATCCTAAAAGTGAAGAAGTAACTTTTATATTATTCCAAATAGGACATAACAATTAATCATAATTTATATTCGTATTTATATTCAGTTTTTCCATTCTCAATTTGTGAAATTATAATCTCTTATCAAGTTCCAAAGTTCCTGCTAGACTACAATGTCCAGTTATGGTAGATTTTTGGGGAAAGCAGCTGACTTGCTTTCCATGAGATCTGTTACTCTGTTACGGATCGATGAACGCAGGAACATCTGAAAACATAAATCCAAAATTTCATTAATAGTATCACAGCAAAAATTAATACAATATTTAATTAAAATGTCACACTAGAGCTCACACATAGTGTACTTGGCAATTTATTGTGAGGGTGCCTGACAAAAGTGCCGCTGAGTCCTGCTAAAATTACCCTCGAAAATTGCAATCCTCAGAATTCTTCATAGTATTATATTCTATTCTATGATTTATAAAGCACCTCTCACAGTACAAACTAATCAGAGGCGCTCCCAGTGCGAAGAACTCCTGGAAAAAGAAAGTCTTAAGACAACAGGCAGAAAAAGTAAAGCCTCCAGATAAAATCTGGGAACGAATAATAGGAAGACGCCATTCCACAGTAAAGGCAGACAGAGGCAAAGGCACGATGTTGGGCTGTGGCAGTCCAAATTTTCCCACTATATAGAGAAATGAACCAAGAATAGGATTCCATAATATCACGTCATAAATTTGAACGAATAGAAAGATATGAATATTTCAACTTCACCTCCCAAAATTTCAGTTTTCAGCAAGTCCTTTATGGTGTTCGTTGCGATTTCGACGCCTGTTCCCAGTTTTGGTCTTCAGTTATCCTGGAGTAAAATTCAACGGAGTATATAATCACAAGTCACAACGTTCTGCAGTCACAACAACTTCCACCTTTATCAGAAATTTATAGCCCCAGAAGGCTATTTACTGTTTCTACAGCACAGTGCCAGTCCATAGTTTCAAACTTCCAATTACAAAAAAGTCAATAACCGGAATCAGTCATTTTCAAAGAGCAGGGTCGTAGCAAGCTGTCATCAAAATAGAGGACATTTAAAGGTATACAAATTTTAAACACAGGTCATTTTACAAGACATTTATAATAAAAAAATCCAGCAAAAATTAATTTGTGCTGCTACAGAATATTACCAGTCAGTCAGCAAACTTTCTTCATAATTAGCTTACTGCCATAATTTAGCTCTATTTTATCAAATGAGAGTAGACTAACACTCTACTTTGTCATATCATCTTCACAACAATAGTGTGCTGTCAGTGTCTCTATTTAGCAATATGTAACCATCCACACGGAGAAGGTTTCACAGGCTTTTTACCTCAACCTAGGCTGTCTGTCGTAGTGGACTGATCTTCGAGAAGCTGACATCATAAAGGATTGACATCACCACTTGATGATAGAAGATACTAAAAAGCAATTAAGTTTTGGATTCAGACACTATGTGTTGTGCTTTACGAACTTAGTATGTATACTAAGTACAGCAACACGCAATAATGAAGTGGCATCATTAGAATAAAATAAAGCTTATAATAAAAGATTATACATACTCTGCAGTTAACTCTACAGTACTACACATCACCTGCAATAGAGCAGTGGTTCTCAAACTTTGTTTTTATTGTACCCCAAGTAAAAAATTGAATGATGGTGAACCAGCAAAGCCAGATTATAAACAAAATGCCATCGCGATGTGCCATTGCAGTGACAACTGAAAGTCATTTTAATCACTGGTGACAACGTGCATTAGAGTCGTATATACGGAGCAAAATTCTAAATATAGTCCCGGGTGTAGTTTTAATCATGCGATCAAATCAACAAAAAGGAAAAGGATTCCATGTCAATTCAACCAAATTTACAACCAAAATTGACATGACCGACTCAAATTTACTTGAAATTTAGCACTTTTCTTGGGTTAGATGAAACATGTGGGTCATTCCAGGTCAAACCATCACAGTGTTCCGGTATGATCATCTCCAATTTTGATGAAATTTTGCAAGATGGTAGAACCCAAAAAGAAACGCTTAAAACCAAATTTCTAGACTTTTGGGTCTACCGGTTTCCGAGATATGTCATTGAACCTTGACCCAAACGACCCGATTTGCGCTGACAGGACGAGATTTAAACTACTGTATCTCAGCTCCGATTGCACCTAGAAACAAAAGTGAAATACCAAATTAAAGCTGAGTGAATGCTCTGTTTGGGCAAGGTATTTTCAGTAACAAAAAATGTGCGCATCTGTAACCTATTGACCCTGACCCAGGTCATTTTGTACTCTCAAAAAGTTTATGAACTTTTTACCATTCAAGGATCTCACCATTCTAAAGAGTTGGTGAAAATTTCAGAGTGGGCGCTCCAGTAGTTTTTTTCATGATTTTTGAATGTTACCCAAGGGTGCGAACCGCATGTTAATATATACTTGACTGTCCCTTTTTATTCGATGCTCTCCACAACTATATATATTAAGTCATTAACAAATTGATATTATTTGCTAGCACTGGATCCAAAAATCTAGAATTTTGGTTTTGAGCGTTTCTCATTGGGTTCTACCATCTTGCCAAATTTCATCAAAATCGGAGATGATGCAGATTTTAATTTAAAATTGTGTTGATTTGACCTGGAATGTGTAAATCCAAGAAAAACATTTCTGGGGTCAATCACGCTCTGAGATAAGAGTCGTCAAACTTTGATCCGAAACGCTCGACCATGTTCCTTTGGACGTGTGTTTCTATAATTCTGTCCAAATTTCAATATCCAATCTTCTGAAACTGGAATCGCCCATATGTTGAACTCCAATTTTGAGTGGAATTATAGACAAAATAATTATAGCGAGAGAACCATTAGAGGTCCCATTCTGATTTTTTCAGAGGATGTTCAAAATTTTAACCTTGACCCTTCACGGTCTTTTTAAATCTGAAAACGACACATAAAGACTGAAGAGTCTTGAACATCCTCTGAAGAAATCAGAATGAGATCTCCAATGGTTCTCTAGCCATAATTATTTTGTCTAAAATTCTGTGCAAATTTCAATATCCAGTCTTCAGAAATTGGAAAATTTTACCCAACGTGAATTTTAGAAAAAAATAATTATAGTGAGAGAACCATTAGAGATCCCATTCTGATTTCTTCAGAGGATGTCCAGGAAACAGGAGGTGAGGGACGGGAGATGAGGGGACTGAGGAAGAGTGCGAGGCAGGGAGAGGAGGGGAGAAAGTGAGTGAGGAAGTGAGTGAGGAAGGGATAGACGAAGGGAACGGAGTGAGGGAGGGGACATGAAGTGAGGCCATGGGAGGTGAGGAGACGGGAGGAGGTGAGGGGAGGACGGAGTGAGGAACAAAGAGGGGAAATAGAGGGAGTGAGTGAGGAAACAGGAGGTGAGGGGATGGAAGGTGAGGCGACGGAAGGAGGAATAGGGTGGGAGGCAGGGAGGGGAGGAATTGAGTGAAGAAGGGATGGACGGAAGGGACGGGGGGTGAGCAGAGAAAGATAGCTAGGGAGGGAGGAATGGGAGTGATAAGAGTTGAGGGGACAGGAGGAGAGGGGAAGGAGGGAGTGTGCGAGAGGGAGGGACGGAGGGGGGAGGGAAAGAGAGGACAGGAGGTGAAGGGAAGGTTAGGGGACGGAGGACGAGTGTGGGAGGGATGGAGGGGAGGAAGTGAGTGAGTGAGGAAGGGATGTACGGAGGAGACGGGAGTTGAGCAGAGGAAAATAGGTAGGGATGGAGGATAGGTAGCGATTGGTGAGGGGACGGAAGGTGTAGGGGAGGGAGTGTGTGAAAGGGAGGGACGGAGGGGGGAGGGAAAGAGAGGACAGGAGGTGAAGGGAAGGTGAGGGGACGGAGGACGAGTGTGGGAGGGATGGAGGGGAGGAAGTGAGTGAGTGAGGAAGGGATGTACGGAGGAGACGGGAGTTGAGCAGAGGAAAATAGGTAGGGATGGAGGATAGGCAGCGATTGGTGAGGGGACGGAAGGTGTAGGGGAGGGAGTGTGTGAAAGGGAGGGACGGAGGGGGGAGGGAAAGAGAGGACAGGAGGTGAAGGGAAGGTGAGGGGACGGAGGACGAGTGTGGGAGGGATGGAGGGGAGGAATTGAGTGAGTGAGGAAGGGATGTACGGAGGAGACGGGAGTTGAGCAGAGGAAAATAGGTAGGGATGGAGGATAGGCAGCGATTGGTGAGGGGACGGAAGGTGTAGGGGAGGGAGTGTGTGAAAGGGAGGGACGGAGGGGGGAGGGAAAGAGAGGACAGGAGGTGAAGGGAAGGTGAGAGGACGGAGGAAGTGTGGGAGGGACGGAGGGGAGGAAGTGAGTGAGGAAGTGAGTGAGTGAGGAAGGGATGTACGGAGGAGACGGGAATTGAGCAGATGAAAATAGGTAGGGATGGAGGATAGGTAGTGATTGGTGAGGGGACGGGAGGTGAGGGGAAGGGAGGAAGTGTGTGAGAGGGAGGGACGGGGGGATAAGTGACAGAGGGACGGAAGGTATGGGAGGTGAAGAAACGGAGGTGAGAGGATGGAGGGAGGAAGATGGAGGGATTGAGGGAGGAAGCGAATGGGGCGCAGTGATGGTGGGTAAGTAGGAGATTGGCCAGGAACCCCAGCTAGTATACACTACGTGAATACGATACATATGACTATAAAACTTGACTTAAGCATTACTACTTTGACTTACTTTTTGGCCCACTCTGTACATACCAAGAAAGATATGGTGTGCCGAATTCCAGATGGACTATGGTACTACTACCATCATAGATGAAAACACGCCACAAATTCAGATGAATCCAGCAGAAGCGTTTAGAATACTGGTCGACCTGCACAATGTAGACACAACGCTTTTTAAAATACAAGCTGATTTGACAGAATAGACCTATGAAACAAAACACTTTTAAGCATACAGGTGATTCCGTGTCGATTCTAACAAATTTACAACCAAAATTGACATCAGCAACTCCGATTTACTTGAAATCTGGCACACTTGCTGAGTCACAGCAGACACCTGTAAACTCAAGAAAAAATCATTGTGTCAATTACACGCTGATATAAATAGAGTGTCAAACCCGACCCACTCGACCTCGCATGATTGAATGCCTGTATCTCAGCTTCCACGAGACCTAGGTATTCTTGGTGTCAATATTCAGCTCTTTTGTTGGCCTATTTGAGTAGATTATTTATAACTGTTTAAAAGTGTAACATAAAGGCCATATTTGACTATTTAGCACTCTAACCTTGACCTTGTTCCCTTTTGCGTTTTTTATATTAAAAATATCGCACTTATAGATTGATGCATCTTGAATATCCTCTGAAGCCCGTCCCTCACCTCCTGTTTCCGGGACATCCTCTGAAGAAATCGGAATGGGATCTCTAATGGTTCTCTCGCTATAATTATTTTTCTATCATTATGCTTAAAACCAAAGTTAAACATCAGGTGATTCCAATTTAAAAAAACTGTATATGCAATTTGGCGTAGATATAGATAAAATAATTAATTATAGCACGAGAATCATATATATAGCCCATTCTGATTTCCTCAGAGGATGTTCAGTCTACAAGTGTTATTTTGTTTTCACTTTTAAAAAAGACCACAAAAGGTCAAGGTTAAAGTGCCAAATTGTCAAATATGGTCTGTCAAGCTTGTAAACAGCCACAAATAATCTACTGAAATAGGTCATCAAAAGTGCTGAATATTGACACCCAGAACACCTTTATAGCTCTCATACAAGCCGTGATACAGACTTACAAGGGAACGAGGTCGAGCAGTTAGGGTCAAATTTCGATGACCCGTATCTCGAGAAGTAGCTGACTTCAACAAATTTGTTAGCAACTTTTGGCACGTCTTACATAGCCCAACAGGTGTACCAAATATCATGGCAGTTGGAGTCAGTCATGTCGATTATGTTGGTTGAATTGACGTGGAATCGCCAATGCATGCCAATTTGACAGAATATGCATATGAAACAAACAAAACATCAGCAATATATAAAAATATTGACACTGTCAAATCTGCATGCAATAAGAAAAGTTTTCAAAGAAAATGGAAGATGAAAGAAACTGCAGCAAATAAGTGTTGACTGAATTTAATATACCCCTAAAAATATAATCGTGTTTGCAATCATGGACGTTATTCACATGAACAAATCAAAAGCATTGAAGTCTCAACGTCTAGTGATGTCACCACCTTACTTACTTACCTCCACTCACTTCATCCCTCACTCCCTCCGTCCCACCTTTCATTACAGTCCATATTGACACTGCTAATCACTCTACTCTCGACACCCATACAATCAAAATGTGCCTTAACCCAGTCTCATGCTCTGCAGGCTGCAGCACGTCCAAATGGACATATCCTTAAATTTGGTCGACATGTAGCTGGAGACATTACACTGGCAGTAAATTGAACATAGGATCGCTGCTCTGGTTCGGCAATGTCAGCTTGGTACTTCCCCAGACTACCTGCAATGTCTCTGTTGTTCCACGGGTATACAAGGCCCCCACTCCTCCATTATGCACAGAAGGGTGTGCCCTCGGCACCTATGCAATCATGCAGAATAGAGCCTTTTCTGTGGTGGGCATGGTTGTATGGAATGGGCTCCCACAGGAGCTATGTCTGGTTCCTGGGTCACTTAGTGAAGCAATTTTTTGTAAACTCAAAATTTTTTTTTGCCGAGCCAGAGCATGGAGCGCTTCAGAGCAGTCCCCTTGAAGAAGCACTATATAAATTCTGGAATGAATTAATGAAAAAAGCATTTTAAAATATTCATTGGTCAAATTTCTATAAACCGCATCTCGGCATACGAGGACTTATAATATGCCGCGTACAGTATTTTCCTATTCAAAGTGACAGCCCAAAGGAAATTGTAAACTCTTGAAACAGCAAAGGGATGAGTGCGGCCCCGATTAAGATCTTACTGAGGATTCAGTGTGAGGCCATTCCACATAAAAGGGTCCATACCTTCCTCGGAGAACTAGATCATGTTCATCCACCAACAGAAGACACCGATTCGCAAAGATATTTAGGAGCTTGTCGCTGTTGACTTCCTGAAATTAAGAGCAGTACCTTGTATAAGAAGTCACGTAGTTGGAAATGCAATAAAAATACCAAATATAAATGAGGAAAGAATCTATGTCACAATTAGGTATTGAAAAGAATTCAAGAAACACTGTAATCTTCAATTTCTAAAGTGCTAATCTGAGGCCTATTCATTTCGAATACAGGGCACCAGTTTATCGGGCACCATACCCGAGGAGTTGTCGAGAAAACGATGTCCAGTGACAGGGCAGAGGCCGGTAGCCAGAGATAGAATGCAGAACTACTAGTCTTCCTGAGGACAAGCAAGCTTAGACTGAGAATCAAATAGATTAGAGTAGGAATTATTGAAAAGAGGAGGCTTATGCTACATATTACAGATTACATCCATAGAGGTGTATTATATAATGAATATACCACTAGAGATAGTAACAAGTCTCTATATTGAAGTCGACGTATATTCGTGCCGACCAATCACATCATATCTGTCTAAATTTGTGCCGACCAATCATAGGCGATTTCTCATACCGACCAATCACAGTCTTACATCATCGATCAGGAAAATAACTAAAATAATATCAACATTTTTATAATGATTCGAACATGTCGATGTTTTCTTGTGAATATTGCAGTTTTCTTGCAATATTCACAAGTTAACATCGACATGTCCGAATTATACAAATGTTGATATTATTTTAGTTGTTTTCTATATCAAAGTTGTAGGACTGTGATTGGTCGGTACAAGAAATCGCATATGATTGGTCGTTTTGAATCAGATCGACGTTAATTTATGACTTCACATCTGACTGCAGGGCAGATACGGCATACTCTCTCTAGTGCTAATGTTATACATGTAATACATCTCAATGATTACATCAGACATCAAGAAAAGAATGGTCAAGGCACTGATCTGGAGTGTCACACTGCACGAAGCAGAGACCTGGACGATGAGAAAGGAGAATGTCAAACGAAAAGTTCTAAGCGTTCGAGATGTGGATATGGAGAAGGATGGAAAGGGTCAGCTGGACAGAGCACAAATCAAACGAAGAAGTATTGAAGAAGGTGGAAGAGGAAAGATCCTTGATGAATACAATTAGAACAAGGCAGAAGAACTGGATGGGACATATACTGAGAGGCAACTCCTTGCAAAAAGACATAGTGGAGGGCAAAATGGAGGTGAAGAGGGGAAGACCGAGGGAAAAGTTCTTGGACTGGATGATGGAGGATGGATATGGGAAACTTAAAGAAAAGGCACAACACCGAGAAGAATGGTGTCGTTGGGCATCTGGACCTGCCGAGAGGCAGCAGACCTAAAGAAGAAGATGCTACATATACAGTTTTGATTCAATTCTTGTTCCACAGGTGCCAACTGACAGCATGCATAACACATCTTTCAATGGCTCAAGTCCATTCTTGAAGCGCTGGTGCTATATAAATGTCAGATTACAATTATTCAGAATCCAAGGGAAAACGATAAATAAGTAGGTTTTTTGAATGAAAATGAAAGGAAAGTGGTCAAATGAATACACTACTATACAATGAAGTTTTGCAGGATGGCAAAAACAACAAAATGCACATTTGCCGAGCTTATTATTAACACACATTAGCAAACCTGACAGAGTAGTAGAGTACACATACTTTTAAAAGAATAAATTTTGAAATTGGAGAAATTCAAAGGAATTTCACTAAAAAATAAAACAAAAATTAAAATCCAACCTCAAATTGGACAATTTAAGAGCCGTCAGAAACAGCCTCAAGTGACATTTACTGTCACTTCGATGACGAAAGCTTCTTCTTCTTCTATGACCAAAGCTTGCAAAACAAAAATCACTAGTTCAGTTTTATGATAAAAGTCTCAGCAGAAAACGGAAAATATTTACGTGTTGCTAACTTTACCGAGGTAACCATGTAGCCTACCCGCGCGACGCCTAAACCAACTCTAACCAACCCTCACGACGCCTCGAGAGGATGAGGACTGAATCTCTTTACCTTGGATCCCCGAAACGAATATCCGCCAGAACCCCTAAATCGAATTTCTAATTGCAACTCATTTTTTTTACACTAAACCTGACTAATCTGTGTTATCAGCAACATTAGCAGGATCATTATTTATTCATTCTTTCCTTCATTCACTGGATTTATATAGCGCTCCTTGAGAAATCTTAAAGGCGCTCCCAGCCCAGCCACGGCGATATGTCATGTACTTAATTTAGCTCTGAATGGCTTTCGAGAGTTCGGCCGCTTTCTATAAAACTGTTTTCGGGAAAAAGCGGCATTCGATTTGCTCTCCAACCCTTAACATGAATCTAACCGACCCTCACAAAGTAAGCAGACTTACTGGATTTATATAGCGCTCCTTGAGAAATCTCAAAGGCGCTCCCAGCCCAGCCACGCGATATGTCATGTGCTTAATTTAGCTCTGAATGGCTTTCGAGAGTTCGGCCGCTTTCTATAAAACTGTTTTCGGGAAAAAGCGGCAGTCAGATCAATATTAATATGAAACAGAAACGCGAAATGCGTATACTTACAAAACTTTCAATTTCTTCGATCAATAGAACTACGCCACGCTGTAACTAAGTCTTGAGAAAATGGCGAACCGGAGGCGATGGTTAAACGTGCTTCATCTTCCGGTAAAAGCTGGTACCCTGTTTTACCGCAGTTAACACTAAGCACCAAAATTTAATGGCAGCAAGGTTCATCATTGTCATCATAGATGTGAAGGCCTATTATGGGCTATAATTATTATTTATCCCACGTTTTACTCGATAGCGCCGTTATAAAATTATTTTTTAATGTTAGTAGCACAACGTATGAAAGTTATTTTGGCGTGTTGTGTAAATAATGGCATACACTAGGCCTATGCAGTGAATGAATGCTTGATACACCATCTGCAGCTGTGTAGGTCTAGGCTGGGCCTAAATGTAACCAATTATTTTACTATCTTGTGTCTTTTGGTAATCATCTTAATGGAAATGCACATCTGTCAAATTTACCCGTAGCCACGATCGATTACCCGTAGCCACGATCGATTAGAATTATTGCAATAGAACTATGCTATTTTGTATAGGCCTAAAAGGCTAATTATAATTTTGTTATTGATGCTAAGACTTCGAGTCTAAAATGAATGCGATATTCAGTTCTTTGTTTAGCCTATCTCTTAAACTAGACTGCATAGGCTTAATTTTACAGGCTACAAAGAAACATTTTCTGCTTTCCAGGGCTTTTTTAACGTGCAGTTGTACACAAAATGTGCAGTTCTAAATGGATATGTGCAGCTGTAGAAGCATTTCTGTCACAAGTTCTGTGCAGTTAAAACTAGCAAAAAGGTCGTTGTCATCCGATTGGAAATAATTTACCATGGAGGATGGGAAGAGAAAGAAGGGGTTGTGCAGTTCTAAAAATTCCTTAAAAACAGCCCTGCTTCTTTCCATCTTAGTTGTTTTTTACTCAATAACGAAGTTTGATATAAAAAATATATAGCGTCTGAGAAGTAACCTTGAAGGGTGCTATAACAAGTGCACATAGGCCTACAAACAAAATAATGAAAACTCATGTTATATGTCATATAGGCTAGCCTAATATTAATAAGCCTACCATACGCAGGACTATGTATAGGGGCCTACTGAAATATTTCGGATCGGCCTATCGTTCAAAATGTCAATATCGTAATCCAGCGTTCTTTTTCATTTTGGTCTATTATGCTAACGTGTGTTGACATCAACCACCACTAAAAATGACTATAGGGAATGGTAGTGGAATCTTACTGGAAAATATAGGTCATAGGTCAACACGTGCTATAGAGACATCCTTTGTGTTCTGCTTGAAAGTCACTAGCCTATAAATAGCTTGGATGAATAAAATTAACAAACACACAAATCATTGGAAATCTAAACTATATTAATAAAATTTACTTAATATACTAGTCCAAATTGAATATTTATCAAACAATAATTATGTGTGTTTCGGTTTCAAATATTTTGTCATTCATGGATCACTTTTATGCATCCGATATCGCTAAAGCCGTGTGGTCGACAAGGGAGGGCGTGCGCCCTTAGTATCGGAGTTCGGTGGTTCAAACCTCGCCTCGGAATAATTTTTTAATTTTTTTTACCATTTTCTTAAAACCATAAAAATAAGCATAAATTTAAACTATATGAACCACATTTGACTTAATATAGGCCTACTAGTTAAAAATCGAATATTTCTTAAAGAATAATTATGCGTGTTTCGGTTTCAAATATTTTGTCATTCATGGATCACTTTTATGCATCCGATATCGCTAAAGCCGTGTGGTCGACTAGGGAGCGCGTACGGCCCTTAGCATCGGAGTTCGGTGGTTCAAACCTCGCCTCAAAATATTTTTTAATTTTTTTTTACCATTTTCTTAAAACCAATGTTTTTCATAGGCAGGGGTTAATGAGACATTTCATGTGATTGTCAATCAATGCTCGTAGAAGGTTTCAGCAATAAATTCTTACATATATTAGCTTAACTAAATCATTTTAATTATTAATTGTTGATAAGGCCTAATTTGTGCAAATACATCATTTATTCGTTCCACCCACCTCCACACCACTCCAAAACCGGGGCGCGGACATTTCCCCCCTGGACAAAACCCCACGAACAACAACCCCTCCGGACAACAACAACCCCGGACAATCCCCCCTAGGGTAGGACAATCCCCCCCTGGTAGAACATATTGCTTATAAGTGGTTGTACTGTAAAACGCCGGTGCTAAGTACGCAAGTTAAATTGATGAAAAGAATTCTCGCTAAATAGAAGCCGGATTGGTACAAAATAAATTTTACTTAAATGGAAGCTGGATTGATGAAAATGTTCTTGCTTAAATTGGAGCTAGATTGATGAAAATATTCATGTTTAAATTGGAGCTGGATTGATGAAAATATTCTTGCTTAAGTTGGAGCTGGATTGGTGAAAATATTCTTGTTTAAATTGGAGCTGGATTGATGAAAATATTCTTGCTTAAATTGGAGCTGGATTGATCAAATATTCTTGCTTAAATTGTAGCTGAATGGATAAAAAATAATCTTGCTTAAATTGGAGCTGGATGGATAAAAATAATTGTTATTTAAATAGAAGTTGGATGAAACGAAATTATACCTACAAAATAGGCTATTTTCGCAGCAAGGGGGAAATTGTCCGGGGGGTTAATGTCCTAGGCTAAATCAGTGGGGTCATTGTCCGGGGGGTTATTGTCCGTGGGGTCATTGTCCGGGGGGTTTTGTCCAGGGAGGGAAATGTCCTACACTCCCAAAACCAATCCACCGCTTGACCTTACTTCAGGCTGCTTCAACTTGCTTCCGACGTGTCTAGTATCCTCCGAGCCTCTTTGATATCCTACTAGTTACTTCACATTTCTGAAGTAACATATATAGACCATAGTAACCTAGGATACTATAAGAAAGCCTTGGTTACTAAAAGAAAGCCTACCTTACCACAAGGATATTTGTAGTTGGCTTTTTGCTAAGTGTGTATATATATATATATATATATATATATATATTGTTAGAAGCTTGTATAGAAATGGCGCGTAAAAGTCTAGGGTCCCGAGTAAAGCTTCCTGAATTTAATGTACAACACGACGAAGATAGGTCTTTTCCAAGGTTCTTCCATCAACAAGGCAGTTCGTCAATAATACTCAATAGACAAGGAAAGTATTATTCCTAACAGAGTTCGACTAAAGGCGCAATAGGCGTTATCTGCGCAACTAAATACTCTGTAGACGCAAAAGACAGTTATCATAATACGACGACTATCGCTAGCAACACAGCACACGACCTGCCCGGTCGACCACCTCACGTAGACTGCTACACACCGTACAGTCACCCAGTCACACCTCATACCAAGGAGACACACCTCCCAACATATCCCCCACACTCCAACGAAAAAAAATTCGTACCACAATTTTTTTTATATATATATGGAAATCACCAGTATTCCCACAACTACCACACAGCCTTCACTACACCACACAACCACAAAGATCACAAAGATCACAAAGATCACAAAGATCACAAAGATCACAAAGATCACAAAGATCACATAGGACCCAAAGTCAAAAACGTTGCAGCCACATGCAGCACAACACCGAACAAATTCTACAGGGGACAAAACAGTGTACACAAAGGTCACACCACAACAGTCAGTACATAAGCGCCTGACAACAAACCTGAGAATATCGATAAACGGCCACATACAACAGAAACACTCAAGAGCGACGAATCGCATTTACCTCCAGTACAACACCACAACCACACGACAACACCAATACACCAAAAGAACACCATACGAAGCGCACAACAACCCACAGCCATACCACACCAACACTCACTAAATGTGCAGCACTACACAATCGAAATACTAATCGCATTGTCTTTTGATTAATTAGCAATTTAAATGTTTTCTCGTCTTTTCTATTTCTATTTTTCAAAACGATTATCATACAACTAAATAATCATCAATTTACTGAAACTAAAACACATACACACACTATACATTCGGCCACAATTAATATCCCACAAATTCACCTCACACAATGCCACTACTACACAATAAATCCAAAAGCAAAAACCAAAACCATCAAATTATAAGTCCAAGCAATCAAAGCAACAACATCATCCAGGAAATCCCACCGCCAACAACACCAGTCCAACCACAACCACCTTTTATCCTAATCCACAAAATAATCCGCCAGAAAATACAACAGTCCAGACACCAAATACCTCAATCCCAAAATCCAAAATACCATCCAATACATAAGTCCATTCAACCAAAGCCAAAGTACCATCAAATTACAACATCATAGATCCATATACAACTCATGTACACAATAACTAAAAATTTGTTTACTACCGACCGCCTACCCTGGTCGACCACGATATTGGCTCACCCACACCTCACAACAACAACAACAACAACACCGCGGCACACCCGGCCTTACCACTGCACATCGTCGTCCAAGCCTCACGGCACGTCCAATGCCCATAGACCCGAAACTCAGGCCGACTTGTAGATCGTCCCGATCGAAAACTCCAACCTCATGACTTCTTTCCATCGCCAGCGCCGAAAACATCCGACGACCACCAACCGCATCACCGACGAATCCTCCACAATAAGACGTCACAGCAGCAGACGACCTCACGTGACCATCCACATGCTCGAAGACAGAATCACCGATCCGAGACGAAGCGGCACCATGTAGCACCACCTGACGCTCGAGATTGCTGTATGCGAAATCACTGACCCGCGACGAACCGACATCAGACTGTAGCACAGAATTCCCGACAGGACTGTAGGCTAACTCACTGACGTCACGGCGTCCTCCACGGGAAACCCCGGGGAAGTCTCCTCTGTCCCGCACTTCCATTCGTCCATTCGTGAAAACACGCCGTCCATTCACCAAATATTCCCATGACGAACGTCCTCGACTAGGAAACGGTAACCCCAACGCATTAAACGTACAAGGCTGCTGACACCGCCACGACCACCTGTCGTCCGCCCTTTCTACCTGCACTCGACGATTCGCATGACTCACTCGACCGACGTCACCAGTCCATCCTCGACCCCGCGTACCCATCGTATCTTGCAGACAATGTCAACCGAAAAAAATTCATACGTCGACAACGTTCAAACCTTCCTCAATTCTGTTGCATGATTCCAACCGCGGAGAAAGTAAAAAAAAAATCCCGGACGACCCTCATTTGTTAGAAGCTTGTATAGAAATGGCGCGTAAAAGTCTAGGGTCCCGAGTAAAGCTTCCTGAATTTAATGTACAACACGACGAAGATAGGTCTTTTCCAAGGTTCTTCCATCAACAAGGCAGTTCGTCAATAATACTCAATAGACAAGGAAAGTATTATTCCTAACAGAGTTCGACTAAAGGCGCAATAGGCGTTATCTGCGCAACTAAATACTCTGTAGACGCAAAAGACAGTTATCATAATACGACGACTATCGCTAGCAACACAGCACACGACCTGCCCGGTCGACCACCTCACGTAGACTGCTACACACCGTACAGTCACCCAGTCACACCTCATACCAAGGAGACACACCTCCCAACAATATATATATGATTTAAGCCGCTAAACTGAACAATACCAGTCCTACTGCATTGACGTTTATAAAGTGTCATTTACAAAAATATTCAGGTATTTCAATAAGCTACATATAATTGAGTTTGATTTATATTGTCATTTATAGGCATGCATAAACATGCGGGACTGTAGGAGGAGTATGGTCTCGGAAGGTAAGGGTCGATTAGGGGGCCCACTCAGAATATGGCGGCGGGCCCTCGAAGGCTTAATCCGGGCCTGCTGCTGTCGACAAGTCTCATGTCACTCTTTTGGCTCTCTTTGTTGTATCTGCAGCCTTTGACATGGTCGATCATGAGATTCTGCTACAACGACTTAAAACCTCCTGTGGACTCAAGGGTTCTCATCTTCTTTGGTTTCGGTCCTAACTGTCTGATTGCACCCAAATGATCATCTCTGACGACTCTAGGACTCAGTGGGTCCCTGTTGTCTTGGGTGTTCTCAGGGTTCTGTTCCTAGGCCCACTCCTATTTATCCTTTACACGGCTGGTATTACCTCCCTTTTCCTTAGCCACTCTGCAACTGGTCACCAGTTTGGCGATAAGATAATCGATATGATTTCCAATCGTTGCTGTAGCCTAGATAGCACCCGTCTTGAAATAGCAACATCTTCAAGAAGTAAATTACATGTACTCTCGCAGCCTAATCCATTTAGGCTACTGTTCCGAAGGGGTTTGCAGCTAATGTTAGCTTTTTAAAGTCTTGCCTGTCTGCAGCTTCCAAACCGTGTTGGAACTTTCGTCAACGGTTTGGCTTTGTCCATGCAAAATGAGAAGAAGGTGCTCAGTTAGTCTGGGTGATACTGTCCCTGAGGCCAGTTTTTCTCGCTTATGATGATTGAACAGTACTCCGAGAAGTTCTCTGTGAGAACGTCTCCACAAGATGGGGACTTGGAACTTTGAAGCCCTCCTCTGTCACATAGCTTGCGATATTACCGAACGAGTATCAACTCTACTATAATAATCGTCATCGCATTCATAATATTAGATGCAGGCATTTAGATAATGTCCCTTTAATGTTGTATATGCTAATATTATTATGCATGGCGTTGTGGAATCAAGTTTACCAATGAACAAGCACAGCATGTTCAAGTGGTGAAGATAAAAAACATATTTGTAAGCTGATGCAACAGGTTGAAAAGTAAGGGAGAGGAAGATATCGTTGTTTGGAACTCAAACATTTTACATGGAATCGTTGCAACTATACAAAATTGTTTAATGTATGAGATACTATACAGTATACAGCATAATATATAATAGGCCCAATTTATGTAAGATTATGTGTAGTGTGTACAGTAGTGAATTGATGACTTAGATTGTAAATAACAGAGGATACATTATCATTCACATGAAATCAATCGCCTGCCAATAACCGCCAAAATGCTCAGAAAAACATATAATTAGCAATCAATGATGACAAGAACATTGTAGAAATTATTTGTCAGCTGTGCCTAAGTAAAAATCATTGAGTATTTTTTTAAATAACCGTTATCCCAAAAATGTTAAGTGTATAATACGCATACATATATATAATGTGCGGCAATTAAGCTTATTAATTTTGTAAAATCATAAACTTTAACGACGTTGTGTAAGTCCTAAATATTGCTTAAACCTGTTAATTTTTGGGCTACATAGGTTTTTAGACCCAGGGGCGCGAAATGGAGGGTTGGAGAAATATGACATCTTAAGTTGAAAATTTAAGAGAAACATGGGTTTTTTCGTTTGAGAATTCCATGAAATCAGAGCCTGTAGGCCTATATTAGACTTAAGACTAGTATAATAGGCTATAGCTTGCGTGGATCGATATTTTTCAAGTTGTGGCCTATACATCGAATTTACAAGTTTTCGAATGCTGTGTCGATTTCAACTAGAATTAGTTTGAGATATGAGTCATTTTCTGCTATTAGATTAATTTGACATTTTTATTGTCCCAACGATTTAAAAAATCAAATTCGACAAAATTTTCTTTAAATACAATATTTCTATCAATTTAATATTGAGGAGATTATTGTTTTCACGGTTATTTATGAAATATGCCTCAACTTTTATTTTATCTGTTGCATTTTATTGTCCAAAATGTCCACTCCGTTACTGCCACTTCCATACTTTCGTCACAATATCATTAAAAAATTGTGAAAACAAATGATAAGCTTAGTTTTCCAAAAACTGAATGTTATTCATATACAAAATTGAAAGGCCTTTCATCTAATAAGTTTGTCATTGAAGAAACAATACTTATTATGGATAAATAAATTATTTTTAGCTGCCAACTGAAATATTGTCCACTCCGTAACCGCACATAAATGCGTGTGCTACTACATATTTATCAGCAGCTAGGCGCGCTGCAAATCAGTCAAACCATTTAGTCATGATTGTCTCTGTTTATGCATACTAGTCTTTATATGATGACGTTTCGAAGTTAAGCCGCAATAACATGTTTTAAAAGGTGTTACCTGCGAATGATACGTTTATTAGGTTACTCCGTTACCGAGAATTAGTCGAGACCGAAGATGCTTAATGCTTTTGTATGCATCAATTATCAGTTTCACCTCCTTTTGAATAAAATTGATATGTAGAAAAAGGATGTCCTAAACGTGGTCAATAGAAAAATGTGTGCTGTATTATTTAGAAATTGTCCACTCCGTTAAATGTCCACTCCGTTGTATTTGATGCCTATTTATGCCCTCGGATATGGTAATGAAATGGTCTTTTAGAGGAAACGGAGTGGACATTTTTTCGAATTACAGTAGATAATAGAAATATATTCACTTATATATTCTTATTCTTTTGTTTCTTTCAGATGGAATTACTTTCTTTCATGTATTCATGAATTTTCAGAGCTGTGCATGTGTAAAACATGACCATTGAGTTTCATGAACATGTATTGTTGAGCAAAATTGGCAGTAACGTAGTGGACGATTCTTTTGGCATAATATTAGAAGAAATTTATAAGAATGCCGTATTGCATGTTACTGAGTAGTTTGCTAAAACAATATTACGTAAGTGGTAGCCTACATTAACCCGTTTTTGCCCAAATTTTTATTTTTGTTCTAATATCATTTTTCTTACACTGTTTGACATTAGAATAGCCATATAACCTTAATTTTTCATTTATTTTAAGAAATTCCATAAAATTTTTGACTTTATTCATATGTTCCAATATTGGAACACTGGGCACAAGTGGTACGCTAAGACTACATAATCTACATCATCGCTGTCAGGTGCAGTAATGATTATTTCAAGTGAAGTAACCAAACAATAATGTTGAAATCTCTACCACAGTGGTGTGTAGCTACAATTGAAGTCCATATTCAGTAGATTTGTGCCTTAGTTCAAACGGACAACAGCAAAATATCAGGAAAATGCCCGTTTTCCATGCGGACAAGCAGAGTTGCCGAAGCCATTATTTGTGGAAGCTTTTCAAGCGGACTTTGGGGAGGCTGACCTGGCATTTATCACAGATTTTTCTGGCTCTGGTTCCATGGTGTAGGCCCTACAACAGTGTTGCACGTCTGCAGGTACCCTACTGAAGGTATACAGTGATGGTCTATTGGGATTTTCACCATGTATTCCATTGATGATGTGCATATGCAGATTGCCATTCCGTATAACAAGAGCAGAACTCTTTCCATCTTTCCATCAGATCTATAGTCAATGGACAGTTATGTCTGCTTAGTCAATACCTTACTTGTGTTACTGGACAGCGTTCAACTCTGTTGTCAGTATCTTTACGTTTAGCCACAGAGCTCTGGGAACGCAATCAGCAAGGCTTAGTTAGGTGAAGAATTGGATTACCACAGAGTTTGAGAGGAGTGCCGACAGAGTTCAACCATCAAATCTAGAACCATAATGGTGTCTAGACCCAAATCCTTCAATGCTATCGTTCGCTCGGATTGTTTGAGTTCCATCAGTGTCTTCGTCGTCCCCATCTTCTTCGCTCTGATGCTCGTGTAATGAAAATCTGCACTGTCAAAATAGCCTCCCAGTGATCAAGGAAATAATTTGCGCACTTTCTCTGTCACAAATTATTGAAAATTTAAAATATAATAATATTTACATGCAAGGGAATTCGCTAAACCCAGCAGAAAACACTGTGCAAGGCAAAGCAATAAGCGTAGAACGACATTCGGTAATGAGAATCGTGGACCCCCACTTGTGCCCTGTGTTCCAATAATGGAACATGATATATATTTGCAAAAAGTCCAGACTAAAGTTCATGACACAGACCGATTAAAGTTATCATGAAATATGATTGATATAAGAGTATCAAAAACCAGAAAGTTCAAAACTGATATGTGATTGAATAACTTTGCAAATTATGCATCTTTTTGTTGCAATTTACCGAAAATTTTCTCTTTCAAAATTCTCATAAAAACCTTGTCTAGTGACTGTAAAATTTTCAAAAAAATTAATTTTTTTCTTTGGGAATGTCTTGGAAAATCAGTTTACAATGACAGGAAATGATTTATATTCACTGCATAGTGCTACATTTAAAATAAATAACGTTTTTATAAAATGTTCCAATAATGGAACACTGGGCAAAAACGGGTTAAAGCTTAGATTAACATGCAGTTATTTGATAATAATTTGGTTTTTCAATAAAATTTATAAGATAATAAAATTTAAGGACAAGCAAATTTGGTAACGTAGTGGACATTTCTTGGTGTCTTGAAATTCTTGAATGTTTTACAAATATCTTAACATATATTTTCCTACTCCTTTTTGTATTGTGATGGAATTATATTTTCATTCATGTATATTCAAAACTATACGCGTTTGAAACATTTCCACTAACTCTCGTGAGTTTAGTATGAAAACCTCTCTTCGTCCCTTTCTCTCTCCCTCTCTCTCTATCGACCTCCCTCCCTCCCTCCCTCCCTCCCTCCCTTCCTCCCTCCCTCCCTCTCTCCCTCCATCCCTCCCTCCCTCCCTCCCTCTCTTTGTCTCTCTTTTTTTTCTCTCTCTCGCTAACTCACTCACTTATTCATTCTCTCACTCACTCACTCACTCATTCATTCACACACTTTCTTTCTCTCTTTTTTTGTTTCTCACACTCACTCGTTCAATCACTCATAAAACTAATTTTTGTTTTTCATATTAATTTTGGCTATCATTTTCTCTCCCTCACTCATTCTCTCTCTCTCTCTCTCTCCCACTCACTCTCTATCTTTTCTTCTCCATACCTCTCTCACTTTCTCTTTGTCTCTGTCTCTATCACATTGGTTTCTTTCACTCTCTCAGTCATTCACTCAATCACGCACTCACTCACTCTTTCGCTCACACACTCACTAAATATTTCGTTTCAACTACATTTCACATACCTACTCAAACGAAAAGTCCTACGTTTCTATCATCCTATGCTTCTTTGTGACATAGAAACCGACGAGTTCGTTGCGCGTTCACACATGCATTCCTCATGATACCAAAATTAAAATCTAAAACTCTTCTTACTTTCCAACGTTTATTCTATGTATTTGTCATTTTGACAACCCTGTAAGTATTTGTATAATAATATTACTTTTAATGATTCAATCTGACACACCGCAGAACGATTACAGGTACAGGTTATACGAAATACGGCCCACTATAGCACGACACGCAGGTCGGCTTTACAGCAGTGGGTTCGGTAACTTAACTAATGGCCTAAATACTGGATCACTTCTGGTTCGGCCAAGCCAGAAGTGGGAGGGGCTATCTTTATTTTCAGCAGATCCCGAGACAAACAACGCAACAGCAAAGCGCCAATGGCAGCTAACAGAAACTTTAATAAATTAATGTCCTGAGCGAGGTTTGAACTCGGGTCGCGTGGATGACTCTCAGTTTAACGGCCAGCGCCCTCTCCACTGAGCTACGGGACCCGCCCCTCCCCCCATGTATCTCAACATTGAAAATTTGTTACGCAAACTCGTCTTGTAACCATGCTGCTGTTTAAATAAAATGAAATAAATAAAAATTAAAATTTCAACTCAACTCTCTCCCCTGCCCACTCGGACGACAGCGAAGCGACGGCTAAGACATCTTTGAAATTGTGTGGTCCGGATCGCTTGGAATTTAGATTATTTTATAAATCATCTTAATCATAAGTGTTTTTCTGATGAGACAATCGATCAGCCGAGAACTTATTTCTCGATCGCTAACGCGAGGATGTGAGCTATGCCTAGTTTTGCCTACACCGGAGTGGGAGCAATGCGGAGCATGCCGTGTAAAACATATCTTTAGTTTCTCGGCACAGCTGAAAAGTATCGAGAGCTTACTACTTGGCGCTAGCATTGCTATTCTAATTAAGAGAGATCGATCTTTGACAATAAGTTTTTCATGTTCCTTAGTTGCTAGCATCTTGTCATGCACGCAGATCAGTCTGCAGTTCGGCGCTTGTATCACGCGGTGCTACTCCATCACTTGCCAACGTTCCCTCCTTCAAATAATTATGTGTGTACTGCTCCTGTTCCTGACTGTTCTTTGCAACCGACCTTTTGAAGAGGGCTGTCTACCTCCAGCACAGAAAATACCATACTGGTTCCAGTTATCAAAAATGATGGGCTAGAACGCATGTTGACAACTCCTGAGGGAAGGCTCGCCGCGGCACGCCTAGCCGAGCTGACCCTATAGACATGGGTGCCTCCCTTTCTGATGGCAATCGAGATCAGGGACTCACTCCCTTTTTAGTCGACCGAGATGAACAGACGTCGGCACTTGGTCCGAAATCGGTATAACCAGGGCTGTAATCAAGGGTATACGCGGGTATACAGCGTATACTCACCTCCGGGGAAAAACGGCATCGTATACTCACCTCCCGAAAAGTAGGGTATACGCAGGCAAAAAGCAGGGTATACGCAGGGCTTAAAGTGTGCCTGGACGGTCATGGACGGCGTCCTTGCACTTATTTTAAAATCTGAATGCCGTCCTGCCACTTGTTGGCCAGCACTGACTGGAAAGATAAGGGGCGTCCAGGCACTTCTTTTGGAAAGGTAAGGGGCGTCCAGGCACTTATTTTTCCACACTTTTAGCACTGGGTATACGGTATACGCTAGTAAATCAGGCGCATACGGCTGTTTAAGATTGTTTTTTTTAGCCGGATGACTAAAAAAAAAGTCATCAACTTTTTTGGCGGATCATTTGGTATCTTTTTTCCTGGAAATTTAAAAAAAGGTCGTCAGATTTGTCAGGCGGCAAAATCGGAAATTTTTCCCGAGATCAGCGTATACTCACCAGTAGTTGGGGGACTAAGAGTACTGGGCCAACACGCTGGCTCCCAGCTCTCTACATCGATTTACACTGCCCCTCTGCTCTCGGGAGTGCCCAGCCTGCCTCGCGGGGGTCGCCGGGGGTGCCCCACGATCACTGGAACACCACAAGGACACCTAGACTGCCTCCCTACTTCAGCAGATGACAACTACACTGATTCCCTGCACTGGCTCCCTGAACCAACACCAGAAGGACTGCAGCTCTGCTTAGCATCTATGCTCTAACCCTAGATAGGAAGTACAACATTGCAGATCAAACCTAATCTGCGCAACAACCAAACACAATAACCCTGTTTTGCTTAGCAACTTTGCCACATAACCCTAGATAGGAAGTGTGACATTACAGCTCAAACCTATTCTTTGTAGCAATCGCACTCTGGAATCCAAGTCTGCGTAGCATCTGTGCTCTGTAACCCTAGCGATAACCATGAAATTTTGGGCATAGGCAGAAATGTAGCTAAGTCCCTGGAACACCCGGAAGTGCTTACGACAGTTTCCCAACGTACGCCGGGCATAACATTGGGCCTACATTGGCATCCAAGCGCTCTGTGCCACTCCCTCTCAGGAGCAGCACTAAGCGTGGAAGGGGCATCATTAACTTAGTTCAGTCTTATAATTTTAGCGACACAGGAATTAAGGGGTTTAAACATCACTACATTTATTGAAATATTTGCTCTATTTTAACTCCTGAAATTCCACACAGGTAATAATACACGAACACTATCAATTTAATACATCGTATTTCGCATGAATATTATTAATTTATCAATATTTGAATATTTTATTGAGTAAAATGCGAATTACATGGAGAAACGAATATCTTAAGCATTCAACAGATGGCGCCCAAAGCAGCATCTTTGACATAGACACTTCAGACTTCCCCAGATGTCGCCAACGATCAGCTATCATCACAATAACACAGATGCCATCATATTCAACAATTTTCTCACCTCGGAACTTCTTAATACCTTACTCCCTGCTCAACCTCTGATTCAACAGATTATCACACCAATACTTCTTATTATCTTATTTCTATGGCCTCAATCTACCAGGTATATACATATTGATAAAATCTTCACGGCTCTGATTCCACAAGCCATCAATTATTACACAAGGACAACAATTCTTCAGGTTGGCATCCATTATTCCCACCTCACGATTACACTCATACACCTAAACATATTTGTCAAATCTTCAATTCTTTGGTTCCATGAGTAATCATTTATAACAGAATACCTACAATTCATTAGGTTTGCAATCCTTATCCCCACTTCACCAATCCTGCAATCATGCACTTATCTCTGAAATCTTCAAGTCTTCGGTTCCGCAAGTCATCAATTATTGCACAAATCATGCAATTCTTCAGGTTTGCACTCATTATCCCCACTTCACCAATCCTGCACTCATGCACTTATCTATGAAATCTTCAATTCTTCAGTTAAACAAGTCATCAATTTTTGCACAAATCATGCAATTCTTCAGGTTTGCACTCATTATCCCCACTTCACCAATCCTGCACTCATGCACTTATCTATGAAATCTTCAATTCTTCAGTTCCGCAAGACATCATTTATAACACAATACCTGCAATTCATCAGGTTTGCACTCCTTATCCCCATTTCACCAATCCTTCGCAATCCTGCACTCATGCTCTTATCTCTGAAATCTTCAATTCTTCGATTCCGCAAGTCATCATTTATTGCACAAATCCTGCAATTCTTCACTTTTGCACTCCTTATCACCACCTCATCAAGCCTACACTCATGCACTTATCTCTGAAATCTTCAATTCTTCGGTTACACAAGTCATCAATTATTGCACAAATCATGCAATTCTTCAGGTTTGCACTCATTATCCACACTTCACCAATCCTGCACTCATGCACTTATCTATGAAATCTTCAATTCTTCGGTTAAGCAAGTCATCAATTATTGCACAAATCATGCAATTCATCAGGTTTGCACTCATTATCCCCACTTCACCAATCCTGCACTCATGCACTTATCTATGAAATCTTCAATTCTTCTGTTCCGCAAGTCATCATTTATAACACAATACCTGCAATTCATCAGGTTTGCACTCCTTATCGCAACGTCACCAATCCTGCACCCATGCACTTATCTCTGAAATCTTCAATTCTTCGCTTCCGCAAGTCATCATTTATTACACAAATTCTACAATTCTTCACTTTTGCACTCCTTATCCCCACATCATCAAGCCTACACTCGTGCACTTATCTCTGAAATCTTCAATTCTTCGCTTACACAAGTCATCAATTATGGCACAAATCATGCAATTCTTCAGGTTTGCACGCATTATCCCCGATTCACCAATCCTGCACTCATGCACTTATCTCTGAAATCTTCAATTCTTCGGTTCCGCGAGTCATCATTTATTGCACAAATCCTGCAATTCTTCACTTTTGCACTCCTTATTTTCACAGTCAATATTTAACACACACACACACGCACACACACACACGAGAACTCTTAAAATTTCTAAGTTACAGCTATATACTTTGAGCAATTTTTTTTCTTCTAAATTGAGCTAGTAAGGACATGCGAAACAGCAAAGATTGTAATATGTATAAGGCAATTGCACGAAATTCATAGCTGCAAAGTAACAGGAATTAACATTGGCACAGTCAAAATGATAAGTATGATAGTTGTGCCAGCGAATAGGACTTGTACTTTTCGTAATATTTCAAAGTAAGACACGAGATATTACCAGCATGCGAGTTCAAACAGGCAAATTTACTAAGTATGAAATGCAGGGATTGCATGGGGAACGATGTAAGAGGCAAAGCAAATTTTAAGAGTTCTCGTGTGTGTGTGTGCGTGTGTGTGTGTTAAATATTGACTGTGCATTGCCTTGTAGTGGGAAAGTTGCCTGTGTGTGTGTGTGTGTGTGTGTGTGTGTGTGTGTGTGTGTGTGTGTGTGTGCTAGATGGCCTTACGTGTATGAGAACCGCTGTATGTGTTCGATATTTGGTCATGTTCGGCCAGGAAAAGTTGGGAGCAGAAGTTTGTTTATTTTATTGAAGATTTCAGAGATAAGTGCATGAGTGTAGGCTTAATGAGGTGGGGATAATGAGTGCAAAAGTGAAGAATTGCAGGAATTGTGGAATCGAAGAATTGAAGATTTCAGAAATAAGTGCATGAGTGCAAGATGGGTGAATTGGGGATAAGAAGTGCAAACCTGAAGACCTGTAGGTACGCCTTGTGGACTCGAAGAATTGAAGAATTGAGAAATAAGTGCATGAGTGCAGGCTTGGTGAATTGGGGATAATGCGTGCAAACCTGAAGAATTGCAGGATTTGTGCAATAAATGATACTTGCGGAATCGAAGAATTGAAGATTTCAGAAATAAGTGCATGAGTGTAGGCTTGATGAGGTGGGGATAATGAGTGCAAACCTGAAGAATTGCAGGCTTTGTGCAATAAATGATGACTTAAGGAACCGAAGAATTGAAGATTTCAGAGATAAGTGCATGAGTGCAGGATTGGTGAAGTGGGGATAATGTGTGCAAATCTGAAGAATTGCATGATTTGTGTAATAATTGATGACTTGTGTAACCGAAGAATTGAAGATTTAAGAGATAAGTGCTTGAGTGTAGGCTTGATGAGGTGGGAATAAGGAGTGCAAAAGTGAAGAATTGCAGGATTTGTGCAATAAATGATGACTCGCGGAACCGAAGAATTGAAGATTTCAGAGATAAGTGCATGAGTGCAGGATTGGTGAATCGGGGATAATGCGTGCAAACCTGAAGAATTGCATGATTTGTGCCATAATTGATGACTTGTGTAAGCGAAGAATTGAAGATTTCAGAGATAAGTGCACGAGTGTAGGCTTGATGATGTGGGGATAAGGAGTGCAAAAGTGAAGAATTGTAGGATTTGTGTAATAAATGATGACTTGCGGAAGCGAAGAATTGAAGATTTCGGAGATAAGTGCATGGGTGCAGGATTGGTGACGTTGGGATAAGGA
This sequence comes from Lumbricus terrestris, assembly GCA_949752735.1. Classification (NCBI taxonomy): domain Eukaryota; kingdom Metazoa; phylum Annelida; class Clitellata; order Crassiclitellata; family Lumbricidae; genus Lumbricus; species Lumbricus terrestris. The sequence continues at coordinate 82,918,884 of OX457037.1, read as the reverse complement.
GTGCAAACCTGATGAATTGCAGGTATTGTGTTATAAATGATGACTTGCGGAACAGAAGAATTGAAGATTTCATAGATAAGTGCATGAGTGCAGGATTGGTGAAGTGGGGATAATGAGTGCAAACCTGATGAATTGCATGATTTGTGCAATAATTGATGACTTGCTTAACCGAAGAATTGAAGATTTCATAGATAAGTGCATGAGTGCAGGATTGGTGAAGTGGGGATAATGAGTGCAAACCTGAAGAATTGCATGATTTGTGCAAAAATTGATGACTTGTTTAACTGAAGAATTGAAGATTTCATAGATAAGTGCATGAGTGCAGGATTGGTGAAGTGGGGATAATGAGTGCAAACCTGAAGAATTGCATGATTTGTGCAATAATTGATGACTTGCGGAACCGAAGACTTGAAGATTTCAGAGATAAGTGCATGATTGCAGGATTGGTGAAGTGGGGATAAGGATTGCAAACCTAATGAATTGTAGGTATTCTGTTATAAATGATTACTCATGGAACCAAAGAATTGAAGATTTGACAAATATGTTTAGGTGTATGAGTGTAATCGTGAGGTGGGAATAATGGATGCCAACCTGAAGAATTGTTGTCCTTGTGTAATAATTGATGGCTTGTGGAATCAGAGCCGTGAAGATTTTATCAATATGTATATACCTGGTAGATTGAGGCCATAGAAATAAGATAATAAGAAGTATTGGTGTGATAATCTGTTGAATCAGAGGTTAAGCAGGGAGTAAGGTATTAAGAAGTTCCGAGGTGAGAAAATTGTTGAATATGATGGCAGCTGTGTTATTGTGATGATAGCTGATCGTTGGCGACATCTGGGGAAGTCTGAAGTGTCTATGTCAAAGATGCTGCTTTGGGCGCCATCTGTTGAATGCTTAAGATATTCGTTTCTCCATGTAATTCGCATTTTCATCATCATCATCAACAACCGAGGGACCAATGCCCGTAGGTGCTCGATGCCGTTCTCGTTATTCCACGCCAGATTTGTCTATCCAAGGCAGCGTGTGTTAGGTCCTGTAATGGTGCTCCACACCATTCTGATATGTTATCCAGCCATTCCTTGTGTGGTCGTCCTTTCCTGTTGGATCCCTCCATTCTTCCAAGCACAACTGTCTTGATCTTTCTGCTGCTGTCCATCCTGCATATGTGGCCGAAGAGATCTAGCTTCCTGGTTATTATTTTCTGCATAAGGTTCTCTGTGTGGTCTATTCGCCTATACAGTTCTGCGTTTGTTACTTTCTGCATCCATCCAATTCGCAAGATCTTTCTGTAGCACCTTCTCTCGAAAGCGAGTATTCTTCCTTCTGACTCCTTTGTTATTGTCCACGCTTCACATCCGTAAAGCATGCTGCTGAATACGCAGGTTCTTAGCACTTCCAGTTTTAATTTCAGTTGTATAGATTTGCTCTTCCAGACTTTGTCCATTGCACTCAATGCTGCTGATGCTTTCCCAATCCTTACCCGTAGTTCTGCCTTGCTATCTAGGTCGTATGTGTTGACGCACCCTAAGTAGGTGAAATTTTCTACATTTTCCAGTTTGTTTCCATCTACTTCCATTCTTCTGGGCAGATCTTTTGCTCCAAACACCATTGTCTTACACTTCTCAAAATTCATCTTGAGCCCATATCTTTTCCCTTCATCGTTTAACTCCTGCACTGTGTGTTCTAGTCTCTGTTCGTCGTCATCTATCAAATCGATGTCGTCCGCAAAGCAAAGGTTGTTTATTTTTGTTCCACTGACTGTTACTCCACCTTCATTCTCATTTTCTCTGATCTTGTCCAGCACTCTCTCCAAGAGTGTGATAAAGATGTCCGGTGACAGTGGGTCGCCCTGCCTTGTGCCTCTATTGGTGCAAAACCAGGGCCCGTTTTCTCCACACACTCTAACTGATGCTTTTGCGTTGCTGTTGACCTCCTTTATTATTCGTACTAGCTTGCTATCTACTCCATACGATTTTAAGACTGCCCACGTGACGTCTTGGTCAATGCTGTCAAATGCCTTCTGAAAGTCGATGAAACAATTGTATATTTTTTTGTCCTTCCTTCTGGCCTTCTCTCCTATTAGCCTCAGTGTTAGTATTTGCTGCACTGTATTTCTACCCTTCCTGAATCCTGCCTGTTCGTCTGCCCGGTATTCCTCAGTTTGTGCTCTAAGTCTCTCTGTTAAGACTGACATTAGTACCTTCCCCAGATGGCTCATGAGTGCAATCGTCCTGTAGTTGCTGCATTCTTGTGCATTACCCTTTTTATGCATCACAATTATAGTAGATTTTTCCACTCTTCCGGTGTGTGACCTTCATCATATGCTACCTTGCAGATCTGGTGCAGCTCCTTTAGCACCATTTTTCCTCCATATTTTATCATTTCTCCCACTATGCCATCTGGACCGGGACTTTTGTTGTTTTTCATGCGTTTTATGGCTCTTTCGACTTCTTCTTCCAGTATGTCGGCGCTTTTGTCCTCTATTGGTGGAGTTATTTTTGTTAATTCTTCAATTACTTGGTTTACGACCTCCTGGCTTAGTTGTGTTTGGTACAGACTACTGCAGTATTCCGTCCATCTCTGTACTATTTCCTCTGTGTTCGTCAGAGCTCTGCCATTGTCGTCCCTGATTGATGCCGTTTTTGGCTGCCATTTTCTGTTTATGTTCTTGATCATTTTATATGCCTCTCTTGTTTTAAATTCTGCATGATATTTCCCTATCTCTCTGCATTGCTCCTCCAGCCATTTCGCTTTGTCTGCTCTCGCCGCCTTTCTCACTTCGTTGCATTTTGTTTTGTACAGTTTCTCCATTTCGACTGATCTGTCTCTCTCGGCTTTTAGTCGTCTTTTCTCTTGTACCAAACTTAGTGTCTCCGATGTAATCCATTTCTTGTTTACCTTTTCTTGCAGCGGTATTGTCTGCTCTGCTGCTTCTGTCATCGCCGTGGTTAGTCGTTTTGCCCTTGCGTTTAGATCTTTCTCCTCCCCAAATTTTCCTATAGTTTCTTCGAGTGCGGCTTGGTATGCGGATTGTATTTGTGCCTCGGCAAGTCTTGACATATCTCTCCTTGCTTGTGTTTCTATCTTATGCTTTCTTTTCAGCTTTAACCTGATGTTTGCCAAAACTAGGCTGTGGTCTGAGGCCATATCCGCGCCCTGGAATGTTCGACATTGTTGGACTGATGTCTTCCAGCGGTTTTTAATTAGTATCATGTCTATCATATTCTTGCTTTTATTATCCGGTGACCGCCATGTCCATTTGCGACAATCCTTCTGTTGAAATTGCGTATTGCATATCATCATTTCATGTTCCATTGCAAATTCTAGCAGTCTCTCCCCACGTTCGTTTCGAGTTCCGTAGCCATATTTACCCATCACCTTCTCCCATCCTGCATTGTCTGTTCCAATCTTTGCATTCCAGTCGCCTCCTATGATAATCACATCTTTTGTTGGTACCTCCTTGATTGTACTGGACAGGTCTTTATAGAATTTTTCTATATCTTCATCTGAACTCTCTGACGTTGGTGCATACACTTGGATGACCGTTATATTGAATGGTTGTGCCTGGAACCGTGCAATTATCATTCTTTCGTTTATTGGTTTGTACCCTAGCAGGGCTCCCTTTGCTCTATTGCTTAAAATGAAGCCTACTCCTGCCCTGTGGTTGCTTTCATGACCAGACCATATGATTCCTCCTCCATTCATTTCACCTGCTTGTGTCCATCGCATTTCTGAGATCCCAAGAATATCGCATCTGTATCTTTTCATCTCTTCCTGTAGTAGTTGTAGTCTCCCTGCTGCCCACAATGTTCTTACATTCCAAGTTCCCACTGACAGCGTATCTCTGGCCATTTTGAGTTTTCTTTCAGTAGCTAACTTTTCGGTTCTATCCTGATTGCTCGATAGGAACCGCGGACCTTGTATGACCGGGCGACGTCCGAGCCGGCATGTCTGTGAATTCGAGTTTACTGGCATCAAGTTACAATCGTGTTTTTCTTTTACTGTCAGCGCATCGACACTCATCTGACAAACCCCTTCTTGGGGACTGGTTGCCGCCCACGTTAGCCAGCTCTTTTTTTTTTTTTTTTTTTACTCAATAAAATATTCAAATATTGATAAATTAATAATATTCATGCGAAATACGATGTATTAAATTGATAGTGTTCGTGTATTATTACCTGTGTGGAATTTCAGGAGTTAAAATAGAGCAAATATTTCAATAAATGTAGTGATGTTTAAACCCCTTAATTCCTGTGTCGCTAAAATTATAAGACTGAACTAAGTTAATGATGCCCCTTCCACGCTTAGTGCTGCTCCTGAGAGGGAGTGGCACAGAGCGCTTGGATGCCAATGTAGGCCCAATGTTATGCCCGGCGTACGTTGGGAAACTGTCGTAAGCACTTCCGGGTGTTCCAGGGACTTAGCTACATTTCTGCCTATGCCCAAAATTTCATGGTTATCGCTAGGGTTACAGAGCACAGATGCTACGCAGACTTGGATTCCAGAGTGCGATTGCTACAAAGAATAGGTTTGAGCTGTAATGTCACACTTCCTATCTAGGGTTATGTGGCAAAGTTGCTAAGCAAAACAGGGTTATTGTGTTTGGTTGTTGCGCAGATTAGGTTTGATCTGCAATGTTGTACTTCCTATCTAGGGTTAGAGCATAGATGCTAAGCAGAGCTGCAGTCCTTCTGGTGTTGGTTCAGGGAGCCAGTGCAGGGAATCAGTGTAGTTGTCATCTGCTGAAGTAGGGAGGCAGTCTAGGTGTCCTTGTGGTGTTCCAGTGATCGTGGGGCACCCCCGGCGACCCCCGCGAGGCAGGCTGGGCACTCCCGAGAGCAGAGGGGCAGTGTAAATCGATGTAGAGAGCTGGGAGCCAGCGTGTTGGCCCAGTACTCTTAGTCCCCCAACTACTCTCACCTCAAAATTTGCCAGTACAGCCCTGGGTATAACCCTGTCATGAACGCGGTGCCTAGAGTTCACAGACACCCGGTGCCATCAGACCCTCACTGTCGACCAGGCATAGTGTTAAAACATGTTCGCAGTGCACATTAGCACAGTAAACACACGGCACGACAGAAGGGTCTCATCTGCAGCACTCAGTACTAGAATACGGAGGCTAGATGATTCATGGTGAAGATTCCTAATCAGTTCACGAATTCCTATCCAAAGACACACGACGTCTCCGGATAGACATTAGCCACCCAGTCAATTATATCAAGTCTAGAATAACAGCAGCCTTTCTTCTCATATGGACCGCAGGAGTGCAGACACATCGGACACCCAGGAGATCACGTGGGGTTCGGTTCTGCTGCCATAAGCTGAAGTGTGGAGCTGGATCGCCAGCAGGTCACTGGCAGTTTTGCCGCTGCTCAACACCCGACATACCACCCTTGGCGTTTTGTCACACTTTCCCTTAGCCCCAGAAAGAGTGGACTTGTCACTTTCCGCCCACTTGGTCACCAACAGCGAGTTCAATAATGGTTTGACTCTTACAGAAGCGATTGACCCTTGACTTTTCAAGACATCGGGTGCGATTATGGGTACGGTGAACAACCGTTGTGCACTGAAGGTAGACAGGGCCGTGACTCTGGTGGCTTCAGACGGAGAAGTGGGCTTCCGAACCGTGAACAAGTAGCGTCCGGGCCGTGGAAGCTACATTATCACCACAGGATTACCGTGTTCACAGCCCTGGGAGTCCTGGCGCTTTCCAAAGATTTACTACGCTTCCTATCAGTTGCTTGCAAATGTTTACTTGGTTGTACTAAAGTGGCTGAATACACATTTTGTCTGTCATTGACACCTTGGCCATTTAAAAAAAAATTTGAATCGCATTTCTTTAATAACAAAATTATTAATCTGACAGATTCCTTATTTACCAACTTGATTGTCAACTTGATAAGTAACTTCACGGTGACGTGCAGCAACGCTGGTACCCTGTTTAAAATAGTAATAATAGCGATCATCTGGCAATATCAAGGCTATTTGAAAACAATTATATTAAATGAGACTTAATAAAAATAATGTTTTTGTTACCTGTTGTTCCGTTACGTTTTTGAATCGTCAAAAAACGGTGGGTGTCCTAACTAAAAGTGATATAATTTTTGCTGTGTTTGAAATATTTTTATGAAATCTGGCCATCGTGTGCAGATATGAATTGTCTTTAAGCCTCTAAAATTTCATTTCGATACTTATACTTATGGCCAAGATATTGACCAGAATGATTAAATTTTTTGGTTACTTCTTGTTGCGTCTCGTTTTTGAATCGTCAAAAAACGGTGGGTGGCCTCACTAAAATTGATATAACTTTTGTTCTGTTTGAAATATGTTGTTAAAATTTGAGCATTGTACGTAAATATGAATTGCTTTTAAGACTGTAAAGTTTCGTTTATTTTTTTATGTTTGGCCAAATTATGAGCTAAAAACTGTAATGGTTACTGTTTATGGCCCACCCTGTATATCAAGGAAAAACGTGGATGAGATGAAGATAATGATTGATGGTCAACTGATGGAGTAGGTCAGCCAGTTCAAGTATCAGAGGATGGCTATTGCAAAGCAGATATAAACAGCTGAATAGATCAGGCTAACAGGGCTGTTTTTAAGGAATTTTTAGAAGTGCACAACTTCTTCTCTCCTTTCCCATCATCCATGTAAAATTACTTCCAGTCGGAGGACAATGACCTTTTTTATAACTATTTTTGACTGTACAGAAGTGATTCTACAACTGCACAAATCCATTTAGAACTGCACATTTTGTGTACAACTGCACGTTAAAAAAGCCCTGCAGGGCAAATGTGTCTTCATGGAAAATAAAGGGATACTAAATGGTAATATGAATGACAATATAGAACTGAAAATAAGAATGATGAAATGTTTGATATAGAATTATAGACAGTTGCAACATATGCTGCTGAGTGCTGGACATTGACTGGTACGGATAGGAAGAGAGATATAGAGGCTTTTGAAATATGGAATTGGAGACGAATGCTGAAAATAAGCTGAAGAGACAAAATCACAAATCAGACAGTTTTAGAAAGGGCAGGGGTGCAGAGAGACCTATTAAATTATGTTTTTAACCTTTATTGACCCCAACGTTCCCAAAGTGGAGCATACTCTTAAAAAATCGGGGGGACGGTAAAACCTACCGTAAGTCGTCTGATAAATATTCATTTACTCGTCCAATGATAGGGACATGTTTATTTACTTTTATTTTAAGTCTGTTGCAGTTAACCCATTTACCGCCAACGTTGCGAAAACGCAACATTCTACTTAAAAATTGTGAAAAAATTAACAACGTGAGAAAACTGCACAAATTCATTTTTTATTACTTAATGGGTGTTTACTAAGTATGATGTTACTAAATATAATATTATTTATTGTCATCTTATATTTTTTGAAATTTCTCAAAATTTGGTCTTTTTGGCGTCTGCTTAGGGGTTTTGTTCAATAATTTTTTCTCTCATTACTCGCTAATATTTTCGAGAAGCGAAGCTGTCCGATTAGAATACTAATGTGAATAATTAACGTCATTTGTTTATTAAATGTTTATCTCAATGTATGCTGAATCCGTAATCTGCGAAATTTCAATGTTGCGTTTTCGCAACATCGGCGGAATACCCTATACGCCCTATGGCACGTACAATACATATAGTAACTCATATAAACATATAATGAACTTTCGATTTGTGAGCTAATTTTGTATAGTCTATGTGGTCAGTTGATGTTTAGGCGTACGAATAGACCAGCTCAAGGTCAGCGTCTAGACAGTTAGGCCTGCAGGTGACAGACTGGCGGGAAAGTTGGCGCGGCTCGGCCGACCGTCGCCGGAGAGCGAGAGAGAGATAGGCAGACAGACAGACGGACAGATAGACGGAGAGAGGCAGATAGAAGGACAGAGCGGCAAGGGGAAGAGTGTACGCCCAGAGAGTGAGATAAGTCGTAGAAGAAGGAGTTGGTGGAGAGAATAGAAGACGTTTTAGAGAACAGTGGAGTTAGATAATAATAGTTGCGTTGCTGTCGTAGAATTCAAGCGTTTGTCGTCGTTGATGCAGTGTTGTGTTATTTACATTTGCGTTGTTATGAAAGAAGAAGAAAATACAAGAAACAGAGCTTTGTTGTAATTGAACAAGTTAAGAACTTTAGAAACTTATACACTAGCTTTAGATACCGAAGTACAGTGTCTAGGTTAGGCGTAGGCTGCGCTACTGAACACAAGGAAAAAACTGGAGAAAACTTTGAAGGTCAATTGGAGGTTGACATTTTGGTGACAGCGGTGGGATACTGAATTCAAGCAAAGGACGTTGGGATAGCGAATTCAGTCGGAGGAATATTTTCAATCGGAGGAATATTTTCAGTTGGAGGAATATTTTCAGTTGGAGGAATATTTTCAGTCGGAGGAATATTTTCAGTCGGAGGAATATTTTCAATTGGAGGAATATTTACGGGAGAAGGAAACTGAGCATCCGGTCGATTGGAAACGCATTTCGGAGTCTGGTGAGAAGATACAACGGACATACGAATAACATTACGACAACGCAACGCCAGAGAGAGGTATACAAAACTTGCTTGTTTACCCAAGGAGCCATAAGAATTAAAGTCAGCCAATCACAGATATTCATAGCCACTCCCTCGATTTCTTCACGGTAATCACTGAAGTAAAGAAGAAAGATGGAGAAACTTACAGAACAAAAGCAAGCGAGTATAAAAAAGATGGCTTCGGATCGAATAATAAAGTTATTAATTGAAGAGGGTCTAGACGTAGAAGAAGTCGAAGAGATGTCTAGAGAAAATTTGATGGGAGCATTAGCAGAGGTTTGGCTTAAAAAGGAAGCTGAAGAGAAAGGTGCTGTGGGTGGCGTTGAGGAGAAGCCAGTTGAAAAACCTCAGCCACCGATGTCTATGGAGGCGTTGATGCAATTTATGATGATGAGGGAGGAGCAACGGAGACAGGAAGAGAAAGAACGAAAACAAGAAGAGAAAGAAAAAGAGGAGCAACGCAGACAAGAAGAGAAAGCAAAAGAGGAGCAACGCAGACAAGAAGAGAAAGCAAAAGAGGAGCAACGCAGACAGGAAGAGAAAGAACGAAAACAAGAAGAGAAAGAAAAAGAGGAGCAACGCAGACAAGAAGAGAAAGCAAAAGAGGAGCAACGCAGACAGGAGGAGAAAGAACAAAAACAAGAAGAGAAAGAGGAGCAACGTAGACGAGAAGAGAAAGAGGAGAAACGTAGACAAGAAGATAAAGAGAAAGAGGAGAAACGGAGACAAGAAGAGAACGAAAGAGCAGCAAAAGCAGAAAAGATTCGACTAGAGGAAAAAGCAAGAGCAGAACAAGCAGAAAGGATGAGACAACAAGAGATTGAGATGCAGAAGCAGCAGTTCCAGCTTCAGCTAGAACAACTGAAAAAAGATCGTGATGAAGCAGAACGAAGAAGAATGGAATTGATGATAGAATACGAGAGGGCAAGGAAAAGTGATGAAGAAATACGAAAACAACAGATTGAAGAGCAAAAGATTCGTGAGGAAGACAAAGAAACCATGCGTTTGGCAGAATTACAAAGAGCCGAAGAGATTCGACAGGAAGAATTGAAAATGGAGAAAGAAAATTTGGAAAAAGCGGAAAGAGAAAGGGAAGAACAATTAGAATTAGAACAAAAGAAACTCGCTCTTAAGGAAGCTCAGCTCCGAGAAATGGCTATTGAAAAGGAGGAACGCAGAAGACAGTTAGAATTGTTGCAGCAGAAGATAGAACAAGAAGAACTGCGTAGGGTAGAAGATCAAAATAGACTGAGGGAACGAAATGAAGACGAAAGAAGAAGCCGTGAAGAGTCAGAACGAAACAGGATCAGAGAAAGTGAGACAATGGTGTCCAAGATTAAAAGGATAGGTGATGCAATGAAACACGTATTACCTAAGATGCCATATGATATGATGGAGGTACCATTATATTTTGAGACAGTTGAGAATGCATTCAACAGTTTTACGGTGGAAAAGCAGTTTTGGGTCAAATTGCTGTTGCCACTAATGACGCCAAGAGCGAGAACGGTGTTGAACCGATTGTCTTTCGCTGATCTAGACGATTACGACATAGTGAAAGAACATTTACTGAAAGAATTCAAATTGACAGCGAGAGAATATCGATCACGATTTGGAGATGCGAGGAAAACGGCAGAAGAAACATACACGATGTTTACAGCAAGATTGAAGAATCTGTTGAACTATTATGTCAGAAGTAGGCGAGTGGGCAAAAGCTACGAGAAGTTATTTGATCTGTTGGTGGCGGATAAATTGAAAGAATGTCTACCACCGGGTCCGCTACAGTTCGTACTAGCAAAAGAGGGTACTGAATGTTTTGAAGCTAGTAATGTTGCAGAACTCGCAGACGTACACGTGAACAATCGAATTGGTCTAATGTTTCAAGACAAACCGAAATATGAAGCATGGGGAAATAGTTCGAAGCAACCCAGGTGGAATAGTAATAACAAAGAAACAGGAAACCAAGCCAGAAATAACGAAGCAAGGAATGATGGTGCTCCTGGAAGACAGTTTGGTCAAGATAGAAGAGAAGCAACGGGTGACAGACAAATGTACAGTCGAATTCCAGTGATGGGACGCCAAAGAGAAAACAATACAGCGTACAATTACAGGCGGGAGAGCACTGAACAGAGAGGGATTGTTAAGAAACGTTGCCATAATTGTCAGTCAGACCGACATCTGATAAAGGATTGCAAAGTACCACCAAGAATGACGAATCTGAGAAATAGATTTACTCGAAGTGCAGAAAATCTCAGAGTAAATCAGATACAAGTAATGAATGCACCGAATCAGTCTGAAGAACAAGACAACCGCGAAACGGAAGTGAAGTCAGTGATGAAGTGCACGCCTCAATTTGCTATACAGAGAGAAATAGTAAATTCTGCTCCAATTAAAGATACTGGTCGAGAAACAGAAAGCAAAGATGAGTGTCAACGTACGAAGAAGTCTTTACTACAGCATGTCAATGTAGAGATACGTGGAAATGATGACAGTTGTCGTCCCGTGCAAGTCAGAGCGCTAATTGACTCTGGTACTGAGATTCCAGTAATCAATGAGGAATTGTTGAAAGGAGCGACAGTGGAAGAAATTGGCAGAGTACATTTGCAATGTGTGGCTGGAGAACCCATTCCAGCTAAGTTGGTGAAAATCGAAGTGCGGATGAGTTGTCATAACGAAGGAGGAGATTTGAAAGACAAGGGAGTAAATATCGCGCCATATTTAACCTTGGTGTGTGCCAGCATTCCGGCAGTCTTGTGCAAAGATAACAAAGAAAAGTTCTTGCTGCATCCAGAGATAATCGCAGAACTGAAAGAGGTTCCACCAGTGAATGTATTACAAGGAGAATTACAAGCGAATGTGACTACAAGAGCACAGAGTCGGAGAAGAGAAGTGGAAGAAGGAGAAGAGGAAAAGTCAAATGAAAGTTTGCTAGATGAGGACACAGAAAGCGATGATGAACAAAGCGTTCAAGAAGAAGAAGAAGGAATAACATCCGGAAACAATGAAATTGAAGAAGAGACGGTTGCATGTGAACGTGATAATGATGATGATTCTGAGAGTGATGGGGAAATAGGCACGAGTATGAGGGATTTGTTTGCCGAGAATACGAGTGATGAAAGACAATTGGCAGACGCAAAGACATTTGAAGAGCAGCAGAGAAATGACGAGTCACTGAAGTCGTGGTGGAAGATAGCTGAAGACAAAGGATCAGAGTTTAGTGTGGTGAATGGGTTGATGTATAAGAAGCATCAAATGTTGGACCAGTTGGTGTATCAGTTGGTGTTGCCGAAGGAAAGAAGAATTCAGGTGATGGAATTGGCACATGAGTCAGTATTTGGCGGACACTTGGGAGAAGAGAAGACAAGGGAACGTATCAAGTTGTCCTTTGTGTGGCCAAGAATGCGTAGAGATGTGGTGAAGTTCTGCAAGTCCTGTGAGAAGTGTCAGTTGAAAGCACGAAGTTTGGTGATGGATCGAGTACCGATTACACCAATACCAAGAGAGGATGTACCGTTCAGAAGAATGACCATGGACGTCGTAGGACCAATCGAACCGACTTCAGCAGCAGGGCATAAGTATTGTTTGTGCATCGTGGACTCATGTACAAGATGGCCGACAATATTCTTGATGAAGTCATTGACCGCTAAGGCTGTATGCGAAGCTTTGATGAAGCTGTTCATGGATGTGGGAGTTCCGTCAGTGATAACGAGTGATAGAGGAACGAATTTCACAGCCAGTCTAACAAGAGAATTTCTGAAACTGATGGGATGTTGTCCTCGATTCGATTCGCCAGGACATCCAGAAGCGGCAGGATTGGTGGAGAGATGGAATCAAACGTTCAAGAAAATGATTCATCATGTCGTTGTGGAAAATCCGAGACAGTGGCATAAAATTATTCCATTTACAGTCTGGGCATTGAGAGAAGTGCCTAATGCAACTACAGGAGTGGCACCGTATTTGCTGGTTTATGGAAAGTTGCCGAGAGGGCCACTCACCATCCTTAAAGAAAGCTGGACCAAAGAAATAAATCTACCACCGAACATTGGAGTGCAACCGGCAAAGTACCTGAAGAATTTAAGAGCAGACATGGAAAAGGCCTTGACATTCGCCGAGAGCTGTGCTGAAGAAAAGCAAAAACAGTACGCCAGTCAATACAACAAAAGAGCAAAAGATAAAGAATTCGAACCAGGAGAAAACGTCATCGTGCTGTATCCTACGTCAACCAATAAATTGATCTCACGATGGCATGGTCCATGCACGGTCTTGCAAAGAAGATCCAAATATTCGTATCTGGTGGACATGAATGAAAACGGTCGACGGATTATTCATGCTAACAAGATGAGGAAGTTCATTACGAGAACATTGTCTTGTGGTCTGATCGTGGAAGAGGATGACGAATTTGGATCAGTGGTAGAAATACCGCTGAAGGAAGACTATTCAGAGACAAAACAGAAGTCACTTCAATTGGATTACGAACAAATTGGACATCTGACCAGCGAACAGCAGAAACATTTACTTGATGTACTGAATCGATATGCAGACAGATTTTCAGACAAACCTGGATTATGTACATTAGTAGAACACGAAGTGGTGCTGAGACCAGACTTTCGAGAAAAAGAATTCGCGGCATATCGAATACCACTAATATACCGAGCAGAAGTGGAAAAACAAATACAAGAGATGCTGAAAGAAAACATCATTCAACCATCGTCAAGCAGAATGGCAAGTCCACTTGTCATTGTCAAAAAGAAGAATGGATCCTTGAGATTGGCTTGTGACTACAGATACATTAACTCTTTTACTGAAAACTGCCGATATCCTATGCCAATCGTCAACGATGTCTTGAGCAAAGTTGGAAAATCCAAGTTCATTTCTGTTATGGACTGTCGCAGTGCATATTGGACTTGTCCTGTGAAAAAGAGTGACCAATGGAAGACTGCGTTTGTTACACATAATGGACTGTATGAATTTACGCGTGTTCCGTTTGGAATGATTAACTCTGGACGGACTTTTGTAAAAGCGATAAATATGATCTTGCAACCGATTCATGATTTTACTGAACCTTATGTTGATGACATTGCAGTGCATTCTAATGATTGGGACATTCATTTAAGACATTTGGAATTATTTTTGAAACAAATAAGACTGCATAATGTAACATTGAACTTGAAGAAATGTGTGTTTGGTAAGAGTGAGGTGAAGTTCATCGGTCACCTCATAGGATCAGGGAAGAAGATGATGAATCCAGACAGGATTGACAGTTTAATTAATTTGAAGAAACCTGAAACCAGGAAGGAAGTGAAGCAAGTCTTAGGATTTTTTGGATTTTACAGACAGTTTATTTGTAATTTTGCTGAAATTGCTAAACCATTGACAGACTTGACCAGCAAGAAAGTACCTGATAACATTGTTTGGACTGATGCACATCAGAAATCTTTTGATTCCCTTAAACAGATTGTCTTATCAAATGTGATTCTATATATGTTTGAGGTTGGGAAACCATTTAATTTGTACTGTGATAGCAGTGATTTTGCTGTGGGAGCTGTACTGTCTCAGGTGGACGAGGAAGGGATTGAACGTCCTGTTTCATTTATCAGTCAGAAGCTGACAGATACTCAGAGGAGGTGGGCGACGATTGAGAAGGAAGCCTATGCAATCATATGGGCTATAAACAAGTTGAAAGAAATTCTTATTGGTTCTAAAATCAATGTGTTTACAGACCATAATCCTTTAGTTTATTTGACTGAATCAATGTCGAAATCTGCTAAATTAGTCAGATGGTCTTTATCATTGCAAAATTTTGACATTCTGTTGAACTATAAGAAAGGTAAATTGAATGTAGTAGCTGATTGTCTGTCTAGATTGTAGTGTAAGATATTTTATGATGTATTATGTTATGGACTATTTGCATTGTTTAGTTAAGGTACGTTCGCTAATTTTTATAGATAATTAGCTCTCTTTAAAAGAAAGGAGGGAGGTAATGTGAGCTAATTTTGTATAGTCTATGTGGTCAGTTGATGTTTAGGCGTACGAATAGACCAGCTCAAGGTCAGCGTCTAGACAGTTAGGCCTGCAGGTGACAGACTGGCGGGAAAGTTGGCGCGGCTCGGCCGACCGTCGCCGGAGAGCGAGAGAGAGATAGGCAGACAGACAGACGGACAGATAGACGGAGAGAGGCAGATAGAAGGACAGAGCGGCAAGGGGAAGAGTGTACGCCCAGAGAGTGAGATAAGTCGTAGAAGAAGGAGTTGGTGGAGAGAATAGAAGACGTTTTAGAGAACAGTGGAGTTAGATAATAATAGTTGCGTTGCTGTCGTAGAATTCAAGCGTTTGTCGTCGTTGATGCAGTGTTGTGTTATTTACATTTGCGTTGTTATGAAAGAAGAAGAAAATACAAGAAACAGAGCTTTGTTGTAATTGAACAAGTTAAGAACTTTAGAAACTTATACACTAGCTTTAGATACCGAAGTACAGTGTCTAGGTTAGGCGTAGGCTGCGCTACTGAACACAAGGAAAAAACTGGAGAAAACTTTGAAGGTCAATTGGAGGTTGACACGATTGCTTACACAAAAAATTACCTGGGGTACTCGGCGTTGCCCAGGAAATTTCGGGTGCCCCCTCCAGTTCTCGACCAGCCCCACCAGAACCAACTACAGGGCGGAGTGTCACACCCAGCCTCCCGACAGCCCTACCTCTCTGGAGTATCCGGCGTTGATGCAACTCGGAAAGCTTCGATTTTCCCCGCCCTCGTCACTACCCTCTACTCACTACCCCGCCCTCTCAACCCCATCTAGTTCCAGGCTCTCCCACCCTCCACCCCACCTTATTTCGTACCCATCCAGCCCGACCCCTACCATTCACGCCTGGCCCCGTCCTAACATGCTTCCACCGCTCTGATGTCAATAGTGTTATTCAGTGCATTTAGGTTTGTGACTACTAACACCAACCGCCATCCCCCACCACCCCCAACACACCACCACCCCACCACACCTCACCAGTCACCACCTACTTCGCTCCCACCCACGGAGTCCCCATCCTCTCCTCGAAAACAGGGGCGCCCCGTAAAGTTTCTACTTCTCCTCTGAAGTAACCGGCGCTACCCATGAAATTTCGAGGTAGAAGTTTTGGTTCACCCAGAAACCCAGCGCCCACCCCAACCCTTGGTGGGCGGGGTGTGTCCTAATGGGCGTGAGGTCACCGTGGGGCACTCGGTCTAGCTGTCAGGTTAAGGTTATAATTTATGTGAGACTATGGCGAAGATGTGGAAACAGCGATATTTGTGGTATTTTACGGCCGCCACTCCCCCTTATCTACAGTGAGGGGGTAAAAGCCAGTCTCCCCACTTGATGACCCTGGCGGCCCTTTGTTCAGGTGCAAGGTCTCGGGTCAATAACTGCGAAACTGTGGGCGTACAATCTGTAAAACACATATACATACATAGTGACATTCACCTTTATAGGCATAGATAAAGTTCACCTTTCCTGCCGTTGTTGCGAAAACGCAACGTCCTGAAACTAGGTCACTACAAATAATTTAAATAAAATTGCACTCTCAGAAGTCTATTGGCATCATATTGATGATATACTATCAGCTGCAGCTTGATACGGTGGCTCTTTCTCATAGCGGCGGTAAATGGGTTAAATAAAATAACACTACGTAACAAAATTTTACTTTTGGTTTGTTCCTGGGTATTAATTGTTATTTCCTAATTGCTTCTGCCTCAAAAGTATAGAAAATGGCCATTATACCCCAAAGACTTTGCTTTTGAGGCCAGGAGATTGATTATTCTGAAATGTAACTGCTTCTTTGGTACATTGAAATTCATGTGTTAACTCGGAGTAGCTGTACAGCTTTTGTGAACTTCCGGGAATATTCTAGAATGCGCGAGAACCTTCCACACCTATAAATAGCTACAGGCTACAATAATTACCGGACTTGCATACTACACGAATGAGACGATGAAACGAGAGAAGGATTTTATGCTTCATTTACTGTCTTTCAGCGAGGATTGTAACGTTGCGGTGCTACGTGTTTGCGATAGTTCTGCTCGTTGCTGTTCTTTGCTTCGACCACCAAGCAGAGACTCAAATATTCCGATCCTAAACTCAACTTAACATCGTACGAGAAACTTTCCGGCTGGACTCTTATGTCTTCGTCGGAGTTCATTCGATTGTGACTCGTGTTGTTGTTTTTTGGCTGCGTTATTACTCTCAGATGACTTTGTTTGCTGTAGCGACTGTTAACATCATAGGCCGTGCGCTTTTGTGCAAGACGTGTCTTGTTAAAGCGCGTTAGAAATAATAAGTTGTATTGTATATTGTATATATAGGTAATAGTATAAATAAAGATGCCTTGAGCCCACCATGCACTTCAGTTTAGTTGCACGTTTGACTATAGGTGCATAGCCTGTAGGCACAACTCAGATGGCAACAAGAGGCAGGCTGCAAGTAGGCCTATCCGGCTGACGCATTCTGCTATGTCTGCGGTCAATTTATGAAGACAAGAGCGAAAAGGTACTCTGTTGAAACATCTGCTCAGATGTGTGAGGCCTACAAGGCATATTTTGTCATGCCTGTCGGCGATCAAGACAAATCCTGGGCACCTCATTTCATCTGCGAGCAATGCAAGAAAACGCAAGAAGGTATTATGGAACAGTTGAAACATACTCGCAGAGCGGTAGTCATTTACTTTCTTGAAATGAATCAATTGCATTGTCAATATAACATTACACTTATTATTATGAATACTGCGAGAATGTGTTACACATTAGTTATGACCATGAGGGAAATCCATTTATGATCGATCACAATATCTGTTTACCCTCTTGCGCAGGATGGTACAGAGGGGAAAAGAGAGTCATGAAGTTTGCAATACCAAGAATCTGGTGAGAACCCACTGACCACTCAAGCAATTGCTACTTCTACATGGTGGATCCTTCCAAACGTCGGACTGGAAAAAATGCAGCTCCTATCATATATCCCGACATTCCATCACCCATGACCCCAGTGCCACACAGCCCTGAGCTTCCGGTGCCCACTGTTCTGGATAGAAATCAGTCACCTTCAGAAAAACAAAGTATATCAGAGTCAGAGAGCGATGAAGACGTTTTAGATCCAGACTATAATTTTCTAGCTCATGGCAAAAATCCGTACTATCCAAACCAAAAAGACCTCAACGACTTGATCAGAGATCTTGGTCTCACCAAGTCCAATGCAGAACTTTTGACGTCTAGACTCAAGCAGTGGAACCTGTTGGATGACAGTGTTCAAATCGCAGATCAGAGGAAGCGTCATCAAGCATTTTCAAGCTTTTTTACCAGTCAAGATGGACTCTGCTTCTGTCACAACGTGACCGGTCTTTTTCAGGAAATTGGAATCGACTGCAACCCGAACGAGTGGCGTCTCTTCATTGACAGGTCGTCTCGGAGCCTCAAAGCCTTGCTACTCCATAATGGGAACAAGTACCCGTCTCTTCCTCTGGCTCACTCAGTACACCTCAAAGAGGATTAAAACAGCGTGAAAACCTTGTTGGCCGCCTTGAAGTTCGATGAGTACGGCTGGGATGTCATAGGAGACTTCAAAATGGTTTCATTCCTGATGGGTCTGCAAGGAGGTTGGACAAAGTTTCCTTGTTACCTTTGCCTTTGGGACAGCAGAGACAAAAAGGCGCACTAGCGGACCCAGTTCAATGTGGGTAGAGAAAATATCAAGTGGGAGCTACTGATTGATCCTCGGAAAGTGCTGATGCTACCACTGCATATTATATTGGGCCTAATGAAACAATTTGTCACGGCTCTGGATAAGGAATCGGTAGCTTTCAAATACCTTCAAGGTTTATTCCCGAAGTTGTCTGAGGCAAAGGTCAAAGCTGGTGTATTCGTCGGGCCAGAGATAAAGAGAATCTTGGAGTGTAAGGATTTCTCCAAGATGCTTTCTAGGACTGAGAAAGCGGCTTAGAATAGTTTTGTAGCGTTGGTTAGAGGCTTCCTGGGCAATAACAAGGCCGAAAACTATGTAGAGCTGGTTGAGACTCTAGCGAAGAACTACAGTAAAATGGGATGCAGGATGTCCCTGAAAATGCATATCCTTGATGCTCACCTTGATAAGTTCAAGGAGAACTTGGGAGCATACTCGGAGGAGCAAGGCGAGCGCTTCCACCAGGATATTCTAGACTTTGAACGTCGCTACCAAGGACAGTACAATGAGAACATGATGGGAGACTACATCTGGGGGCTGATTCGTGAAAGTGATTTACAGTATAACCGTAAATCTCGAAAAACTACGCATTTCTAAATTTCGGGTGGTCACGTTTTGCATCATTCTAGTATTGCTACATGTTGCCTTAGAGTCATTTTGTGGTTTCTTGCGACCTGTATTGATTAATTCTTCTTACTTTACGTGAACAAAAACAAACAAATTCGCTCGTTTGTTGCTTGAATAGGTGTTTTCTTTTAAATATCATTCTCCTGTCCACAAAAGCAAAGTTTAAACAGAATAACAACCATTTCCTATACTTTTGAGGCACAAATAACCAGGAAATTACACTCATTGCTCAGGAACAAAAATCGTGTTAGATAGTGTAATTAGTTTGATGCAAATTTGTGAAAAATGAAATTTATGCCAATAAATATTTAAAATTACTTTAAGTTCCAATTGCAAAATTAATATAAATTACAAATGCATGATAATTAATTGTTTTTATTGTATATTTCGGTTGAACTGTGTCTATTGTGCCTATATATGGTCAATCTTTTTTATGGTAGTGCCCTATGAGTGAGCAACGTAGCTGATTTTACATATGCTCCACTTTGGAAACGTTGGGTCACTCTCACTACTTGCATCAATATTCAATAGCCTATTGTGCGTTATACTGGAATTTGCCCTGTTCGCTCCAAAATTTACATCGACTGTAACAGTCATTCTAATATGAATATGAATATTATTATTATTAACAGCAGTAGTAGTATTATTGGGCCTATTATTGTTATTATTCGGCTTATTTTATTATTTTATTCTTGTGATTGGTTTTTGGAGGGTTTGAGAAGCTTCAAAGGTGCGTTAGGTTTTCTGTTTTCTGAGTAGGCTTCTTGAAGGGGCGCTATATAAGTTTTCAGAATGAATGAATGAATGTTCTCAACGTAAATTTGAGTTCTGTTTAGCCTATAATATTATTGTTCCGTTTTCCCGAAGGGTGGGTTGTGTGGGGTCAGGGTATGGCGAGGATGAGAAGGATATTGGTGGGATGGGGCCGGGTAGGGTGTGGTGGGACCAAGGTGAAAACAAAGTGAAACATTATTTTTGCCATGAATTTCATATGTTGAGCCTTTTGCGGGGTGTGTCGGCGTAAAGAGGTGGGAGATGAGGTGAGGTAGGCCTGAGTTGGGGGGTGGAGGTGGTGTGGGTAGAACGGTTGGGTATGGGGTTGAAGTGAACCGGGTGGGGCGAAGTGGGATGGAGGGTTGGACGAAAAATCGAAATTTACTGGTCTGTTTAGGAGCGCTGTGGAGTGAGGCGGAGTTGGGACATGGTGGGTGGCATGGAGTGTGGTGAGGGCGATTGGAATATGGGGTTGTAGTGTGCATGGCGGGGGTCAAAATGGGAAGAAAAGGAAACGGTGAAAACACATGTAGTGAATCATTATTTTTTTCATAAATTTAAGATATTTGAGCATTTTACAAAAAGGGGTGGAGCAGTGAGAGTGGGGTGGAGTTGGCAGGAATTGGGTGGAGGTGGGCGAAGATTGGACGGTATACATGTATGGGGTTGAAGTGGGTCGGATGCGTTCAAAGTGTGGAGGAGGGTTGACCGAGAAACCCCCCAAAACTCCAGACAGGTGGATATGCGGGGGGCGAATTTGGGAGAAGTAGGTGGAGTGGGGTGGGCAGAGTGGGGACTGGAGTGGGGTTTGTGTGTTGTTGTAAGAGTAGTGGCGCGATGGGACTGGAATGTAAAACAAATTGAAACAATGTTTTTCACAAATTTCACATGTTGAGCATTTTGTGGAGTGGGTTGCGGTGGAAGGGTGAGGCAGAGTGGATGGGGGGGGGGTTTGGGGGGGGGGTAGGTAAAATTTAGGGTGGAGGTGTGGTATTAACCTTTGTGAATCACAGCTTTTACGAAAATGTATATCCGCATCATTTGGAAAAGTTATATTTTTACAAATGCATGATGCTTGAAATAGTCAAAGTGACCCAACGTTCCACTTTTGGAGCATTATGCACAATTCTTATATGAACTGAATTTTTTACTGATTGCCTCTATATAGGTGGTAAACTCTAACATAACGAAATTCAGAAGTGATAGTATGACAATTTCAGTATCTGAGATGACAAAGATGAATAGGCAGAAGAAAACATCGGTGGCTGGGCCACAAACTTAGAGGAGAGTGTATGTCGGTGAGGTTGCTAGAGGGACGCATGGACTGGAAGGCAACAAGAGGCAGAAGATCTCGATAACGGAGACACCTATGGTCGCAACAAGAGGAAGGCGCAGGACAGAGCGGGATGGCGGAGGTCGGAAACCTGCTCAACCACAGAAGACTGAAGAAGAGTTCTAATAATGTTGACAAAAAAGCTTTCTGCACAAAATAACTGCTGTCAAAATACAGAGGAACTCGTGAAAGAAGTGCGATTTTATGTTCTTTAACCTCTATTGACCCAACGTTCCCAAAGTGGAACATATTTTTAAAAAAATTTGAGGGACGGTAAAACCTACTGTAAGTCATCTAATAAATATTCATTTACTCGCCCAAAGATGGGGGCATATTTATGTACTTTTATTTCAAGTTTGTTGCAGCTAAATAAAATTATTATTTTGATGCAATTTTGTCAAAAAACGACATTTATGCTAATAAATATTTAAAATTAATATAAATTACAAATGCATGATAATTAATTGATTTTATCACCTATTTGGGTTGAATTGTGTCTATTGTGCCTACTTATGGTCAAATTGTTTAATGGTAGTGCCTTATGAGTGAGCGACGCAACTTATTTTACACATGTTCCACTTTGGGAACGTTGGGTCACTCTCGCTAGTTGCATCGATGTTTTTGCGTTATACTGAAATTTGCCCTTCTCGCTCCAAAATTTACATTGATAGTAATTGTAATTCCAATATCAATATGAATTCTATTATTAATAGTAGTAGAAGTATTATTGTGCCTAATATTGTTATTAATAGGCCTATTTCTAAGTTATTTTTTATTATTGTGATTAGTTTGTTTGGGGTTATGGCAGTTTGAAGTGCGTTTGACTCTCTGTGGCATGATGTTTTCAACGTAAATTTGAGCTCTGATTAGCCCACATCATTGTTCCGTTTTTCCGCCGGGTGGGTTGTGTGGGGTCAGGGTATGGTGGGGGATGAGATGAGTATTGGGGGGATGGGGCCGGGGCAATATGCGGTGGGACCAAGGTGAAACAAATGTGAAACATTATCGTTGTCATGACTTTCATATGCTGAACCTTTTGCGGGATGGGGGGGCATGGAGGGTTGGGATATAAAGGTGGGGTATGCCTGACTTGGGGTGGATGTGGGGTGGGGTCGAACGGTTGGGTATGGGTTGAAGTGAGCCGGGTGGGGCCATGTGGGAAGAAGTGTTGGACGAAAAACAGAAATTTACTCAGAGGAATGGGCACCCGCTTCACTTTAACAGGGGTGCGGAGTAGGGCGGGGTTGGAGCGCGGTTGGGGTGGGATGGGGCGGTGTGGGTTGTGGTGAGGGCGGTTGGAATATGGGGCTGTAGTGCGCCGAGTAAGGTCAAAGTGGGAAGAAAGGGTCAAAGTGAAAACAAGGGAATCATTATTTTTTTATGAATTTCATATATTGAGCATTTTACAGAATGGGGGAACGCTAAGGGGTGGGAATGGGGTGGAGTTGGCCGAAATTGTGTGGAGGTGGGTTAGGGTTGGACGGTAGAGGTGTGGGGTTGAAGTGAAGCGGGTGCGTTCAAAGCGAGGAGAAGGGTTGACCGAGAAACCAAAAAATAACTTCAGACAGGTGGTCTGTGTGAGAGGCGAATTTGGGGAAAGTGGGGTGGAGTGGTGGAGTTGGGACTGGGGACTGAAGTGGGGTTTGTGGGATGCGGTCGGTCAGGGTAATTGCGCGGTAGGAACGGTTTGAAAACAAATTGAAACGATATTTTCCTTAAATTTCATATCTTGAGCATCTTATGGGGTGGGTTGGGGTGGAAGGGTGGGGCTGGGTGGATGGGTGGGCATGGGGTGGGGTAGGTAAAAGTTAGGGTAGAGGTGGGGTATTAACCTTTGTGGATCACAGCTTATACAAAATTGTATATCTGCATCATTTGGATAAAGTTATATTTTTACATATGCATGATGCTTTTACTAGTCAAAGTGACCCAACGTTCCACTTTGGGAACATATGCATAATTCTGACATCCCCACCCCCAAATTTTTTTGGGGCACTGATTACCTCTAATTAGGCGGTAAACTCTAACATATCAAAATTCTGAAGTGATAGAATGACGATTTCGGTATCTGGGAAGATAAAGGTTAAAGGGACTGCTTGTCTAGGGACATTTTGTCCGGGGACATATTTTTCCGGACACTTTTTGTCCCGAGACGTTTTGTACAGGGACATTTTTTCCGTGTACTTTTTTGTCCAAGAACATTTGTCAAGAAAACTTATTTTCTGGGGGACATTTTATCTGGGGACTTTTTGTCCAGGGACATTTTGTCCGGGGACATTTTGTCCTAGCACCGAATGGCGTTCTTGTTTAAAATTAGAGTATTACGTTATTTGAAATATTGTATGGAAAACAGACTTAGTAAATGTTTCTGTTTTCCTTTCAACTTTCAGAGAAATACGAAACTGATCCAGTACTAATTGCAAAGACCAGAACAAAAGCTGAAGATCATGGGAAGAAATCGATCAATGGCTTGGCGATCTTAGATACAAAATTGTTTGTTGTAATTGAACAGAGTTCGAGTGTCGAAGTTTACGATTCGATTAAACTAAATTTCAATAGACAATGGAAATTAAAAGGATTACGTAATCCGTTGAACATTGGATCCTGTAACAGAAACAAATGTCTCTACATCATCGATTTCAAAGCCACCAGGGAAAAGCCAAATGAAATCTTGAGAGTTGATACAAATGGAAAATTAATAAATAAGTGGTCGATAGATCTTGGATTTAGTCTGTCTGTTACAGATGAATCGAATGTCATTGTAGCTCATTGTACGGAAAATAAAATACATGAATATTCACCCGATGGAAAATTGATCCGTGCAATAGATCTTTCAGATGCACGCATTAGCTCTCCTTTACATGCTACCAAATTGACTGATGGTAATTTCTTGGTCAGTCACGGAACAAGTGATGGTGATCTGCAAATAATTTGTAAAGTGGATGCAAATGGAAAACTGGTGAAGTCAATCCGTGGAGAACGGGGATTAAGCAGCTCTAAATTTAAATATCCATTCTATAATATGGTTGCCGATAGCGATGGATTTGTAATTGTCACGCAGCCTCGGAGCGGTCAGGTTTTGCTACTTGATTCAGATTTGACATTTATTGGAGAAATTCTGAAGAAAGAAAAATTCGAATTGCGAAGTCCTGCTGCACTTTTCTTGGATGAGTCAAATGGTCGAATGTTTGTGGCTGACAACCATGATGGACGGATTTTGAATTTTCAGTTCGGTTTTTAGTAGGGCGATAAAGGAAACCCCTACAATAATTATTAATTATAAGATTTTAAAGTAATTTAAAGAATAGTAATCTTTCTTTCAATCAAGGTAAAGTGCTCTCATTTTCTATCTTCAAAAATTGCTCGTCAAAATTCAAGGGAGTCTATACGGTAATAGACCTAGATAATTATTTTCATAGGCGCCCGCACAAATTGGCAAGAAGAGGCACTTGCTCCTTGGAAATTAATACGTGTTTTTAACCATATGCTATTTTTCAGTTTTTAGCAAATGTAGCTTTAGAAAGCTAATGTTCGATGCTAATGATGGGCAAAGTGAAACTGGGAAATCTACGCTTACTATCCTCTGTAAAATAAACATGCTTTTAATTAGTGTCCGTTTTGTATTATTCACGCTCTTGCTAAAAACAGTAACCATGACCATTGGGTTCCACCCAAAATAATGACGTCTCACCTGTTCAAAAGAATTCATGCCCCTACTCATATGATCTCGGATCTTCTACCTTTCAACCCTAAGCGATACCAATCGTAACAGCTATTCCCCCCCTCCGACCCTTGGACAACAGGGAACTCAGACCTCCTTCTTATATCTTGGGTATATCGGGTATAACTTATAACTTTTGAACAGCATTGGTATCATCACAAATCTTACCTCAAAATGTGTGTAAATGAACCCCCTATAACAACTTCAAATGTCAACATTTTATTTCATATGAAACATGTTTGATTTTGGGAAAAACCTAAAAATTGATGGGTAGCATCCCCTTTGTTAGCCCTTGGGTTAATTTTAGGCCAATATATATATATATATATATTATATATATATATATATATTGACCCAAACATGTTCCATGAGTGCGTGTACTATGTACACCATAAATTTCAGTAATTCATTCCCAAGTTCAATTTAATTGATATAATTTAAGCCAATGTTATCGGTGGGGTCCATTGGACCCCACCGAATTACACCGATAAATGCGTTGACGCGGAAGGTGTGCGTCATAAGGATAGACATAATTATGCTGTGAGTTTGTCCTAGTGCATATGAGATAATTATGACCAAGACTGTGCCTCTGGATTGTGTCAACAAGTTTGTTTGTGCACATAATGACACTTGAACATGTTAGTGTTGATCGTGGAGCCGTGGTTTGTGTACACAAATTTGTTCTTTTGTACTTTTAACTGTGTTATATTATCATGTAATTTTGATTTCGTTATGCTGCCTTCTCTTAGATTTGTGTTTGCTTTGAAAATGATTGTGTGAGCTTATCCCTCACGTGCCTTTCCAGTCTCTTCAAAAGTTCAGCAGCGCAGCATATAGGCCTAACCTAAATGACTGAACTGAGGTAGCTAATGGCTAGTTTATAAGTGTCTAAAGTTCTTTAACTTGTTTACTTAAAACAACGAACGGTTTCTGGTATTATGTTCTTCAAATCTCCAAAAGTTGCAATCAACACAAAATTCACGAATAACGGAAAACAATTCAATGTTACGACAGAAACGCCATCTTATTATCACTTTCTTCTAAATACACCTTCTACACATGACTAGCACACCTTACACGTGCCTCTCTCATTCTTAGCGTACACTCGTCCTTCAGCCGCTCTGTCCGTCTCTCTGTCCGTCTCTCTGTCTTTCTCTCTGTCTCTGTCTCTCTCGCTCTCCGGCGACGTCGCGCCGCTGCAACTTTCCCGCCACTCAGGCACCTGGCCTTCCTCAGCTGTACGCTCTTGCATAACAATTAGCTGACCATTATAATGCTATACAAAATTAGCTCACAGATTGCTTTGAATACTCCCGTGGAAACCTCTTTACTTACTTTATGTATTATACCAGTCAACTCAATGCGGATGACTAAGATCTCTCATTTCCTTCTTGGATTGAGGTTCTCGTTCCATTTAGGCCTACTCTTTGGTTTAATTGGACCCTCTAGTTCTAAAGTGGTTCAAGTCCAATTTTGCGAATTTCACTTTAAGCCACTTTTCCACTAAATCGAATGCGCTCTCTCCGATGGTAAATTCAGCTAGCCGCTAAAGGCCTCTATTCTTTCTTCTTCTTCTTCTTCTTTACGTTCTCTGCCCTCAGGCAGGTTCGTATGTCCAACGACGCCATTTTCTCTGTTCTGTGCTATTCTCTTCAGTCCACTGTATCCATCCTCTGTCAGCATCCATTCCAGCAGCATTGTTCTTGGTCTACCTCGCATCCTTTTCCCCTCCATTCTTCCCTCAATGATGTCTCTTAGCAGGGTGTCGCTCCTTAAGATGTGTCCTATCCATTTCTTCTGCCGTCCACGTATAGTTCCCATCAGTGATCTCCTTTCTCCCACCAACTGCAAGATTTCCTCATTCGTTCTTCGCTCAACCCAGCTGATTATCTCCATTCGCCGCCAGATCCACATCTCGAAGGCCTCTAGTCGTTTTATTTCTTCTTGCCGCATTGTCCACGTCTCCGAGCCGTACAGGACAACGCTCCACACCAGTGTCTTCACAATTCTCTTCTTCAGCTTCATGTTTAGACTGCCTCTGAGTAGCTCCCCTCTTTTGTAGAACGCATCTTTTCCCATAGCTATTCTTCTTTTTATTTCCAAGTGGCACCTTGCATCCTCTGTAACCACACTTCCCAGAAAAGACCCAGATAGCAGAACTTCTTCACAGTCCTGTTCTATTTCCTCACCATTTAATGTGATGTTTACCGTGTCCTCTTCTCTCTTACTTATCCTTTCTGACCCTTGTTTTCTTTATGTTAATTTTCATGTCGTAGTCAACGTTATTCTATTTAAGCGGTCCATCATCATTTGTAGACCCTCTTGACTGCCTGCCAACATTGCCTGGTCGTCTGCAAATCTCAATGCTTTCACCATTTTCCCACCCACTTTTACCCCCTCCTCCAGCTCCTCCAGCGTTTCTCTGACAATTTCTTCAATATAGATGTTGAATAGAATTGGTGACAGTGGGCATCCTTGCATCACTCCTCTTCCAATTTTTGCCGGTGTCACGAAATAAAGTCTCCCCCCGAAACAGAGTCTTCCCCTTGCTGATACAGAGTCTCCGGGGGGGAGACTCTTTATGGGAACAAAGTCTCCCCAATCGAAATAGAATCTCCCCGTATACGATACACAGTCTCCCCACACTAAAAATTGCCCCATATATTTCTGGTCTTAAAGTGTATTTTCTAAACTAAATGACTTTCTGTCCATAAGTGGAATTGGATATTAATAAATTTGAAGTAATAATGAGAATCTTATGAAGTAAGTTTAGGCTAAATGCTTCGTATTAATGACATAAGTCTCCAGTGATGCTAGGCCTACAACTACGCTACAATTACGCCCATTAGTAAATGGGCGTAATTGTAGCGTAGTTGTAGGCCTAGCATCACTGGAGACTTATGTCATTAATACGAAGCGGAGAAATTAGGCTCAAATAGACTAGGCCTACCCATGGGTATAATTACCTAATAGTTAGTCATATGCCTATTTTATTAGGCTAGTTAGATCCATGGGTAGTTTACATAAGTGACCAGACATGCCAGCGGTGCTATACCTATATACTACAACTACGCCCATTAGCATAGGCCTAATACATTTAAGCTTACTTTGTAAGTTAGTAGGCCTGAGTTATTAAATTTTCTCGTCATGGCGCTTCCATATAAGAAAGGACTATTTTCATCAATCCAATCTCTATTTAAGGCTTTTTAAAAATAAGAATTGCCTCCATCAACCCATTCTATTTAAGGAAGAATTCTGGAAAATATATCACTTTAGCATTATAAATTATTCTCCATTGCATGGATTGACGATAAGAATTCTTGTAAAATAGAAGTCGGATTGGTGTCACTTAAATAGGAGAGAGAATGATCGATGAATAGATTCTTGCATCAATGGGAGCGCTGGATTCATGAAAAAATTGTGTTTTTAAATGGAAGTTGGATCGATCGACAAAAATGCAATTATTGTTCAAATAGAAGCTGGATTGATAAAACGCATTCATGCCAAGGTAGAAGAGGGATTCATGAAAAATATGCCTTATAATGCCGCGTCAGGCGAATAATTTAGAACGCTAAAGCGATAGATTATCTTACGGCAAATAATTTCCGGAAGACAAAGCTCAGCTAAAGCGATAGGTTAGACAGGAAATGAAGAATTATAAATAATGGGTAATCTTCTTATATACTTTCTGAGACTCCACTGCTAGCAATTTACGGTAGTGGCTGAAACAGGGGAGAGCGGGCATAATGGGATACCGTGGTTTAACGGGAAACTTCATTATTGTCGATCTTACTTACTTTAAAAATACGAAAAAGTTTCAAACGGAAGTATTGCATCTTTGGCTATCTGTCTCTTCATCCATTTTTTCTTCTATAGTCCATGCCTTCATCTGTTCCCGCATTGATTACTGTAACTCGTTACTCATTGGCCACCTAAGCTCCGCCTCGCTCCTCTTCAATCGGTAGGCCTACTTAATGCATCTGCACGTTTGATTGCCCGCCTTCCTCGTTTCTCTCACATTTCGACTTTCACGACTGAGCACCTTCACTGGCTTCCACTGACTGCCCGGATTCAATATAAAATTATTTTTCTTACCCATAAGATGCCTTTGGATCAAGCGCCTCGTTACCTTTGTGATCTTATTAGGAAGCCTTTCTCTGCTTCCGTTGGACGTCCTCTCCGCTCTTTAGACCGTCATGATCTTCTTGTACCACGATCTCGGACTGCCACAGCCCAACATCTCGCCTTTGCCTCTGTCTGCCCTTTACTGTGGAATGGCGTCCCTACTATTATTCATGCCCATATTTTATCTGCAGGCTTTGCATTTTCTCCCCGTTGTCTTAAGACTTATCTTTTTCCAGGAGTTCTTCGCACTGGGAGCGCCTCTGAGTTGGTTGTACTGTGAAAGGCGCTTTATAAATCCCAAAATAGAATAGAATAGAATCTTTGAAGGTGTATAAGACTAAAGCATTTTCGATTCCGAAGCGTCTTGCAATATTTATGATTAAAAGTTAATTTTCACGCTCTGCAATATAAGGTACGTTCATAATCCAAAAATTGTCTAGAAACAGTGCAGCTATATTAAATTTAGCTTAAACCATCCATGTGTAGGGTAATATATAAAGTCATATATTCCCATATGAAAATTTGTGCAACTTCAGTATTTTGTTTCAAAATGGCGGGTTTACAATTGTGGTAAATTGGGGCATAATGGGATACAGATATACTATTTTGCCCCATTTAATGATTCCACAGCAATTTATTTTCCATATTTACCATATTGTAATATTTCATGGGTTCTAATTACCACATCACGTCTCAATCAGTGTTTACATTAAAAACCGAGCAATTATAAAAAAATATGTGGCACTTTTTGAAAGCATAGCATTTTGAATGCTATGGGGCATAATGGGGTAGGTATCCCATTATTTTTACATCGGGTGGTGGGGCATAACGAGATTTTGCGGTCTGTTGGTAATTATTTTTATCTCCTGTGTGGTTGATGCTTGCATAATTTTTTCTAGTCGATGTCGTACGTTATATAGCCTATGCCTACATAATGTGAGTACAAGAAAAGCACTGATTTTTTTTATTAACTTATGTGATGTAAACTTCAAAATGCCTTAAATATGCCATTATGCGTCGCTCTCCCCTAATTCCATGTTTTCAATCCTATAGTTTAGGCCTACGTCACTATATGAATAGGCCCTGGTCTGCTGTGGTTTAAAATAGGTAGACCTACTTTAGTTGACAGTTGTTATGACATTAAAGGCTTATGGAAAATGTACTGTGTTGATAAAAATCAGATATAAAATGGGTGAAAAGATATCTTCATTAAATCAAATCTGGATTGATTATTTGAAGCATTTCGTGATTAAATCATGAAAGTAATTCTTGATGACAGACGTTGGATTGATGAAAGCAATTATATGAAAATTGGATTTATGGAAATAATTTTGACTAATCAATAATAATAATAATAATGAAATAACCAAACATCCTGCTTTGAACGACCTCCACGTAAAACGGGGGCAAGAGTGGCTACTTTTGCACCGATTCTGGTGCTCATAATAATATTGCGAGTATCTATCAAAATTATTGCGTTGCCAAATTTCTTAAAACTTTTAGCATTTAAAAGAACACACATTCCTGCATAATAAAAAATAAAACTTTAACAAGTGCGATCTTAACACTGAAAATGAGCAACATATTTGTGATACGAGAGTTGCAAATAACGCGAAAATTCAAAAAAATTATATAAAATTTTTACTATTCAACTCTTGGAAACTCTCGGCTTATGAAAACGTAACACTAAATGATAGTCTATGTTCGCACTAGGTAAAGGTTTCAGAAAATAAGTACATACTTCGAAAGTGGGGATGCCACTCTTACCCTACCCTGCCACTTTTGCACCACTTACCCCTAAGTGGCGATTTCGATGTTTGAACACTTCTGCTTAGAGCGGTTTATTTTGAAACTCTTCGGAGACCAAGTAGCTACACAATCATTGGTGTACAAAAGGAGCACACGTGAATTCAAATTTCTGATAGATGAGATTTTTTCATGTAGATTTAAATAAATTAAAGAAGATGAGTTTTAAACCAGCTCGTTCATTGTGCATAATTTTAGGATGCTGGGAGTCAACATACACGGACAGAATACCGTTCCACGACATATCTATCATCCTACAGCGTATAAGTAGGTCTATAATTTATGTAGATGACCTATATTTTTATCCAGTGTTTAATCTCAGTCTTACAGATACAAATGGGACGAGGTGGTGCAGCGGTGTGTTCTGTGCCTTGTGACCCTCGACAAGTTTCTCACCCATAATAAGCGTCTTTGAGAAAGACAACGGGATGTCATCTCATCACCAGGTGGTTTTTCAGCCATGCATGGGTTTGCCTTCAAGTGTCATAATCATCATCAGCAGCATCACGTTATCATCGTCATTTCAGTCTTACAGTCAATAGTGTTTTTTCGTGAGTTTATGGCACTTTAGCTGTTATATATATATATATATATATATATATATATATATATATATATATATATATTATACACAATTGTGTCTTTCCATTAAATTTTATAATAATAATATTATTAGAATAGACTTTATGGCTGCAGAAATTGCGAGTGATTTGCGCTAATTTTTGGCACAATGCGTGTGTCTTCTATTCTCAATCTTGTACAATCATTGAAATAATACGGTCTCTAGGCCTGAACTTTACAGATATTGGAGGAGGCGTTTAAACTGACTGTTGTCAAAGACAATGGTGACCTAATTGCATGCCTCTCAATGTGATAAATTCTGCTCTTAAGTGCTGTAATACGCCGAGCAAACCTCTGTCTAGAGTAACAGCCTCTGTTGTCATAGACCCTGGTCAAATCGGATCCATCCATCCATGAAAGCATTAAGCCACTCCAGGAATAACCCACGACTTCGTTTAGATGCTAAGTCTCGTTTGTAGGCGCAAGAGATTATAGCCTACATGTACATACATTTTTGAATGGGATCAAAATATTTGGTCTTTCGTCCACCAAATCTCATAACCATTTTATCATTTTATGCAAAAGCCTTTCTTGCACAAAATTTCTAAAAACCCGTTGCAACTTTGAACTTCTATGACTAGAGAATCTCTAGTCATATGCTACTTTTTCTGTCTCTCACCTTTTCCGCTGCATTAATTGAAAGTCTGAAATCTGATGAGGGCCACGTTCTGTGTATATCTGCAAATGGGCGGGCACGGCTGGATTAGCCCCTGGATACGTAGGGCCTAGGCTTATGTAGAAGGTCGCATTAAATTACACATAAGATGATTTTGAAATAGCGTGCTATAATATTATTGTCTTCCTCGTGGTACTGAATTTCCTTTGCCTCGCTTGTAAATTTTTTCATGGGTTTCGACAACTTGTAAAACTAATCGGTAATAAGACATTTATTTTATGATGTTTCACAGTCGATGTTTGACTATGCAACCGTGTTACTCATTGTGTGTATCTAGATTTTACATGAAACTCTGTCTCTTGGTATTTATTTCTTCCTCTGAGTTAACTTCGGTGTGTTTAACAATCATCATCATCACCGCCACATTGGTCCGTTCGTTTGATTTAGTCTTTTTTTACACAATTTCTCTTACGCCCCTTCAGACTGTCTACTCAGAGGTGGTCCTGCCAACAGAGCAGACACTGCATCGGAGTTTCATCACGCAGAAGCGCCTGAGCAATTGCCAGTGAAGGACTTGCTCAAGGTCCCAACATGGCGGCTTGAGTTTGATCCGAACCTGGAACCCTCCGGCTCCAAGGCACCGACACCACTATTAACCCACCGCGAAGCACACATAATGATTAATGATTTCGCCAGTCAGCAAGATAAATCATTTCTTGCTATACGGATTGGCGTTGCCATCTTTACTAAGAATTTGAGTAATGTAAAAATATTCAGAGAAAAGTTTCTGTTTTTACAAGGACTGACAGAGAAATACAAATCGGATCCAGTTTTAATTGAGACTATCAGAACAGAAGCCGTAAAAGGAGGAAATAAAATAATCAGGGGATTGACGATCTTAGACAAAGAATTGTTTGTTTTGAGTGCACGAAGTTCACAAATTGAAGTTTATGATTCGATGAAATTAGATTTCAGTCGCCGATTTAATTTGAAGGAATTACACAATCCAACAGATATTGCATCCTGCAGCAGAAATAAATGTGTTTACATCGTCGATACGACAGATTCAAGGAAGCCGAATGAAATTCTGAGAGTTGATCCAAGTGGAAAATTAATAAAGAAATGGTCAGCAGGAGGCGATAATTGCTACAGTCTGTCTGTTACATATGAATCGAATGTCATTCTTTCTCTTGGATGGAAACATAAATTAAACGAATATTCACCAGATGGACAATTGATTCGTGAAATAAATCTATCAGATGCAGACATACGTTTTGTATGGCATGCAATAAAACTGACCAACGGTCATTTTGTGATCAGTCATGGCTTTAATGATGAAGATATGCACAGAGTGTGTTTAGTGGATGCAGATGGAAAACTGATGAAGTCGTTCGGTGGAGAAAGGGAATCGAGCGTCAGAAAAATGTATCGTCCAGTCTATTTGTCCGTCGATGAAGATGGATTCGTGTTGGTTGCTGATCATTGGAACGAAAGAGTTTTGTTATTGGATTCAGATCTGGAATTTAAGAGCGAAATTCTGACAAATGGAAAACATGGATTACAACATCCACGGAGAATTCTTCTGGATGAATCAACCAATCGAGCGTTTGTGGCTGAATTGAGTAATGGTGGACAGATTAAGATTTTTCAATTCTGATTATAGATCGAGGAACTAAACTAAAGGTCAATTCAGTGTTTTTAAATGGCTTAGGCAATAATTGCCTATTTGTTTTCTAAATCAACGCAACCTTATGTCACAATTTATCGTCGATAGTATCTCAGAAGCAATAATATTAAACTAAATCGTACCGTCATAGAAACCTGGTGTAGGGCTAACATGGCAAACGTGATAATCTACCAGGTTAAAAAAAGTAGGCTATGCTACGCGTTGAGAGAAAGTTCTATTATCTTATCAGCCTACGAGCAATTCGTGATGACGTGTCATGGAAACTGTAGAATTATTGTAGAATAGCGAGTCTCCTTATCTGTCTCATCCGTCCATCTGTGTATGTCTTTCAATTTCTCAATTTATTCGCCATTACATTATAAGCTTAATAGCATTCATGTATGCACGCATATTTTTTATGTACGACATTGTTCGTAAGCATGAAGGCTCATTAATCAATCAATCGTAATTTATATAGCGCCCCTTTCAGAGGTGCTCCCGGCCGAGATCAAGCGGAAAAACAGTCTTCAACAATTTGTGAAATTGAGAAGAGCTTGGGAGGTGTGGCACAGTCAAGGGAAGTCCATTCCAGGTTGTTGGACCAACCACAGAAAATGAACGCCTCTGCATTGTTACAGAGCGAGTGAAAGGAACCATTAAGTCACCATGGACAGCAGAGCGCAGTGCGCGGCGGCCTATGCAAGTGGAAAGAGGGAGGCAAAACTCACACAGATAAGAGAGTGCCCAGCCTGATAAGCATCGCCACACCAAAGATGCAATCCTAAATGAGATGCGCGGCGGGAAAGAAAGCCAGTGCAAGACCAAGCCTGAAGACCAAGACCCGTCAACAGAATTCCCAATTGAATGATTTCATTCCATTCCCAGCTTTCCAAAACATCTATTAGGCCTACATTTTCTAAGTAGGCCTAGGCCTACTAAGTCATCGAAAGTTTTGTCGTCTGCAAGTTTTGCCATGCGAGGTTCAATGAAAGGTCAATTAGCATACTGCTAATAAATATCAATCGGATAGATATCGCGGGGATAAAAATTTTAAATTCAGGAATAATGTTAATCAAATTAATGATCGCCTTAATTGCTCGTCTTGCCTCGAGCAACCGAAGAAGAAGATTTTAGGTATACGGAGCACGTATGTAGCACTTTGGCAGGAAGAAAGCACGAATACAGTGTCGCTTCCCGCTAACATCCCAAAGGTACACAGCCTTCCAAAAGTCATTATTTACTTTATTTATTTATTTATTTATTTATTTATTTACTCGTCGCCGAGCTGTGAGCTGATCTCAGCCTGAAGGTCATAAATG
Organism: Lumbricus terrestris; assembly: GCA_949752735.1. Taxonomy (NCBI): domain Eukaryota; kingdom Metazoa; phylum Annelida; class Clitellata; order Crassiclitellata; family Lumbricidae; genus Lumbricus; species Lumbricus terrestris. The sequence continues at coordinate 82,884,046 of OX457037.1, read as the reverse complement.
AAGCTGAACGTGGTGTTGCACTGATCCATTCATTCCATGACGCGCTTACAAACCAAGAAGAACGAAGCAATAGACCTAGTGCAGGTGGTTATGAAATACAGGAGGAATAGCCATACTCAAAAAGCAAACAGCCATAAATGGACTTGATAAGCAGTACTTGAATCAAATACGAAGAGATGTGTATTTGCATTGCGTTTCGCAATTACCACCAAATCAAACTTATGATGCGTTGGACCACTTCTAAACATTAATGAATTAATTTAAAAAAAATCATGCATAGATATTTTATGGTACATAACCATTTAAGAGGGTGAGACTTGTGAAATTCAAAATTTTTATTTTAAGTGTTGGTGGTTAGTTTAAATGTCACTCTAGGCTACGCGCTGAGAGAAAGTTCTGTTATCTTGTCAGCTTACGAGCAATTCGCGATGACGTACCATGGAAACTGTAGAATTATTGTAGAATAACGGGTCTCCTTCTCTGTCTCATCCGTCCATCTGTGTATGTCTTTAAATTTCTCAAATACTCGCCATTACATTATAAGCTTAATAGCATTCATGTATGCACCCATATTTTTTATGTATGGCATTGTTCGCTAGCATGAAGGCTCATTAAGCCTCAAGACCAAGACCCGTCAACAGAATTCCCAATTGGATGATTTCATTCTATCCCCAGCTTTCCAAAAAATCTATTAGGCCTACATTTTCTAAGTACTAAGTCATCGAAGGTTTTGTCGTCTGCAAGTTTTGCCATGCGAGGTTCAATGAAAGATCAATTAGCACAAATCTCAATCGGATAGACATCGCTGAGATACAATTTTAAAATTCAGGGATAATGTTAGTAAAATTATTGATCTGCCTCATTGCTCGGTTGTCCTTCATGCCTCTCTCCCAATATTCTCTTTGCGATGATGATGATGATGATGATGATGATGATGATGATGATGATGATGATGATGATGATGATGATGATGATGATGATGGTGATGACGATGATGATGATGATGAATTGCTCGTCTTGCCTCGAGCAACCGAAGAATGAGATTTTAGGTATACAGAGCACGTATGTAACACTCTCGCAGGAAGAAAGCACGAATACAGGGTCTCTTCCCGCTAGCATCCCAAAGGTGCACAGCCATCCAAAAGTACTTATTTACTTATTCATTTATTTATCCATTTCTATAGCGCCCATACGTGCTCCTGCTCAGAGGCGCTCCCAACTACAGCGCGGACATTGCATCGGAGTTCAACGCCGAAACGCTCGAGCAATTGCGAGCGACTTGAGGTGGATTTGAATCTGGAACCCTCCAGGCACCGACGCCACCACTACACCAGAATAATAATATCCTCGATTAAATTCAAACAGTTACTAATACACCGCAGAATGATATCAACAATTCATGATATGAACGGATGATCAGAAGTTGCTACAGGAGTCGAATTTTCGAGCTGTCATGAAAAGCGTCATCACATCTCACTTCTCATTAACCAACGCCATCTGCCTAATGAAAGGCTAAGTCCATGGGCAACAATGGACGGGGACTTAGGTGGGGGACAGAAGGGGATGGACCCCTCCAAAGTTCGTGGTGGGGACCAGGGCCTACTACGCCATGGGGGGGGGATGGAAGCAGACTGCTTCCAATTTGGGCCAAAGGGAGAAAGGTTTTCCCCCCCTGGGAAAAAAGTCCATCTGTCATGGACTTCCTCCTGGTAAATCCCCCGAACAATCCCGTAATAATACGGGGTAAATCTTCATTTAATTTGACTTTTACTTAACACTCACATAAATTTGTCCTTGCGCTTCCATCACATTCGCACCCATCAGGGCTTGCCACATGGGGGGAAGTAAGTAGACTGATCCAACTTGTGCCAGAGGGAAATCCCCCCCCCCTAATGATAGATGGGTATAAGAGATTTCCTTCTGGACTCCCTCTGTTCTACTCCTCCCCGCACACCCACGAAAATTCCCCTTGAACGTTCATCCTATCATCTCAAGGGTATAATATTCATTTAGTAGGCTGTGACCTTTGCTTTACAGTCACATTTGCCTCTGCACGTATATGGCGCTCGCTCTCACAACTCATAATTCTGCCAAATTACATTGTTAACATTTTGTTAAGGTATATTGTATCTACTGAAACTGCATTGGTTTTATAATATTGCTCTCAAATAAAATGAACGATATTTTAAGAATGAATTTTAGTGATAGGAGTCAAAGAAGCAACAGTAAATTAGTATCCTACTTTTGTTTATAGTAAAGGTTTTTAGTCTGTTTAAGTAAACATTAGGCCTAATCAAGCAATAAAAGCTTGGTTGCTCAACAATTGAAGTTCAAAATCAAGTAAAGCAAATGGCTTATAAATTCCTCCCTCAACCATTAAAGCTCTATTGAAGTCTGTACAAATGCAAATTGCTTACACCTTTGTAGCCTACATTTGAGGGAAATGTTCAAGGGAATTGTCCTATTGAAACGCTCTGGTGGAATCCAGAGAGGAAATTACGGGGAGTGGTCCTGGGAAATGTCCATGGGATCTGTCTGGATCAGAAAATGGATGTGTGAGAATTGTGGAAAAATAACTGGGGGGTTGGCCTATGATAAACTTGGAATTGGGGTGTGAAAAACAGAGTTTACTATGGGGCACTAAGAAAGACTGGGGGGTTGAAACCCCCAACCCCCCGGCAATTCTCACCCTGCAGTAGACTACTCAATTTGATATACCAAAAGAAATTGATATTTTACCGAATGCTGGACCTTTTCAAACTTCACATGACTACTACAGTGTTTAACGCACTGCTAACCCATAATGAAATTTTTTAGAATGTTACCATTATATTGTGCAAATTAAAAAAAATTAAATCATGGGGAGGCGACTTTTTATGATATCCTAAACCACGTTTCTGAGTATTAAATCACCTGCAATTTTGTGAAGATGACAGTTTTAAAAGGTAGGCCTACAATTACAGCGTGCAAATCCAAAAAAGTGAAATTTTCGTGACTTTATCGCTCATAAACAGCTAGCAAAACAAGAACCTAAAACATGCGCTCTAGTCGATGACAACAGCTAAAAATGCGTTGGTTTCTGGGGCGGAGCCCCAGACCCCGCTGGTGGAGCTCACGACTCTCCCTCAGAGGCTCAGACCACCTAGTCGCTATGCAGGGCCGTTTTAAGGAGTTTTGGGGCCCTAGGCACAAACCCTAATCCTAAACGTATTGCTACTACTAGCCATGAGTCTAATCTAGTCCCCTCCCCTGAGGGAGTCAATCAACGTTTTGGGGGGGGGGACTGAGAACCAGATTATTTTGTCGGTCGATCGCTGAGACGTGCGGCGCCGAGAGGGAAGGGGTAGGCTAGGCTACTTCCCGATCCCACCAGACATTTTAGAATTTTCACACTGCATTGACAGCGTTTTAAGCTGCCATCTTAACAAAATTGCTCAGCTATAATTGCAGTGCTGACATGAGTAGTCTAAGACTTAGGTAAATATTCTTGCAATTAAAATAATTTTTTCAGTTTTCAAGTTGTAATGGTGGCATTGTAAGCTGAGATCTTAGCTAAATTACTCTATTATTTTAGTGCTGATGACAAGAGTGACTGAAAATTTCAAAAAGTATAATTGTTATTATTATTACATTAATAATTTATTTACGTATCAAGTTCAGCAACTCAGTTTTGCTGCTTCATGACCATTACAGTATATTGATTAGCTGCAGACAGGTCTATAATTATATATGCTCTACTTTCTTGCATTGGAATTAGCTTATTCCCGTGGCTCAAAAAGGTCCTGCATTGCTGACCAGGATACAGTTCTCGAAATTGTTAGGCCTACAGATGCAGCACAAACTATGAAAGACCACCAAAATCTGGGAACCGTGCAGCGATGATGCTCTTTTACTAAGCGTACAAGGAATAAAACATTTTGAAAATTTGACAGTTTGAAATTCGAAAGGTAGCACTGAAAAGACGCCCATTAGTTGTACAAAAATAGTTTTTGTACAAATTTTAACAGTCAATTATACTCATTGTAATATGTCAGTATCATAGAGTTTACCATCATTATCATATAATATAAATAATACCACGGTATACCATGCAGTAAAGTTTGTGAAATAAAATAATGCAAACAACAACTAAAGACTATAATTATCCGGTCAAATGTTTTGAGTAGTCATTTCTGGGTGAAGTTCCCCCACCCGGGGAGATGTCTAGATTACACTGAACGTAACCAGATTTCCGCCTCATCTCCCAGTCTCAGATAGGCCCTATAGAGTAAGCTTACTGCATTCATGCCTTCTATGTGCAATGTGCATGTATATCATTTTTGTCACATTTATTAATATAGTATAGTAGACCTGTACTGCTGACACAACTGGCAGAGCAATCTTTGTACTACAAGTGTAAAATAAATTTAAATATAACATACGTTGAAGTTCGTGTAACATGTTGCTAATTGTTTTGTTATGCGATGCAGTATCTTGGGTCGCCGCGGGGCCCCCCTGTTTCGCGGGGCCCTAGGCACGTGCCTCGCGTGCCTATGCCTTAAAACGGCTCTGTCGCTATGGGCTTCGTGCCTTCAGCACTCGCAGCTTCGCGCCTTCGACGCTTGCAATATAAACAGAAAGTTTCTGGTAGGGGGGAATGCTTCCACCTCTCAGGGGGGATAGTAGGCCCTGATGGGGACGAAGATGCTTATATCGCCCCAATTTTGAGAAATATCATCATAACTTTCTATAGGCCTACAGAGTTATCCACTGGTTATTCATAATGAGCAATTTTGTTAAGAAATGGACAACAGGAGGCGATGATGGTTGGGGTCTTAAATGACAGCTTAAAATGTTGTCATTACAGTTTGAAAATTGAAAATATTTAAATTAATAAGAAGAGACATTTATTGAAGTCTTAAACTGCGTCTGTGAGCACTGAAACCATGAAAAGACTTTCGAAGATGACGGCTTAAAAAAGCCACGGTCCCAGTGTGAAAATTCCAAAAAATTTAACAATCGGGATGTGATAGGCCTACTCTAAAGTCTTAAACCAAGGCATTGAAAACTGAACAATTTCATTGAGATGACAGCTTAATAAACGAAAGTGTTATTATAATATAACGCACCGAACATACACAACCGCGCTTCATAAAATTCGGCGTATATGATGATAGGACCTAACTGTAGGCTACTACAACTTTAAAATTATGTCTACTGAAACCTTTGCTCTCGGAAACTAACATCATCTCTTTAACCCGTTTTTGCCCAGTGTTCCATTATTGGAACATTTTATAAAAAGATGACTTATTTGCAATATAGCACTATGCAGTGAATATGGAATAAAATTCCGATTCACATTCGTAAAGGCTACTAACTTAACTCACTTTAAACACCTGTTACGTGTGTATACATTATGTAATGTTTTCTGTTAATAGCATGAGGGGTTACCCATGCTAATGCTGATTTATTTGATTGTTTGATTGCTTTTGCTTTTATTTTGTTCCTTCTCTGAACTTTTCATGTACATGTAGTGTTTATTACATTAGTTTTTTTATAATAATTTTTTTCTTTCCCTAGATAAGTAATATCTCTGCATTCAAATACTTCCTTCAGCTTTCACTTTCTCACTTCACTTTGTCAATTATGCCCCTGCTTAGCGGGACTTGTCCCTTTTGGTGTGCCTATTTGCTCCCTCACTGTTATAATACCTATTCACTTTGAGTGATTTCTTATTGTGAATTATATCTATACTTTGTTAAACATACATGTACAATTGTTGGGATCAATAAAACTATGTCTATGTCTATGTCTAAATCATTTCCTGTCATTGTAAACTGTTTTTCTAAGACACTCCTAAAGAAAAACATTAATATTTTGAAAATTTAATAGACGTCAGATAAGGTTTTTATGAGAATTTCCAAGTTAAAAATTTCAACATTTTGCACCAAAAAGGTGCATAATTTTCAAAATCATTTAAACACATATCTGTTTTGAACTTTCTGGATGTTGGTACTCTTATACCAATAATATTTCATGATAAATGTAATTAGTCTGTGTCGTGAACTTTAGTATGGACTTTTTGCAAATATATTTGATGTTCCATTATTGGAACACAGGGCACAAGTGGGGGTCCACGATTCTCATTACCGAATGTCGTTCTACACTTATTGTTTTGCCTTGCACAGTGTTTCATCTGGGTTTAGCAAATTTCCTTGCATGTAAATATTGTTTCTCTTTTAAATTTCAACAATTGAGAATGTGAAAGTGCGCAAATTATGTCCTTTATCACTAGTAGGCTATTTTGACAGTGCAGACATTTTCGGCGACCGTTCATCACACAAACATCGGAATAAAAAGACAGGGACAATGAGGACACTGATGGAACTCAAACAATCTAAGCGAACGATAGTGTTGAAGAATTGGATCTGATGGAAAGTAGACTTCCCCTCTTGTTATGTGAAATGGTGGTGATCTATCGATGCACATATCAATTAAATTCATGGTGAAAATCCCAGTTGACGATCACTGTATACTTATAGTAGGGTTCCTACAGACATGCAGAACTGTGTTGTAGGCCCTACCCCATGGCACAAGAGCCAGTGAAATATTATGTGATAAATGCAAGTTCAGGCTGGTATAAGCCTTCACAATGTCCTCTTGAATATCTCCACGAATAATGACTTTGGCTTCTCTGCTCGTCTGCATGGAAAATGGGCATTTCTAGGATATTTTGATGTTCTCTGTAGGCCTATGAACTAAGGCACAAATCTGCTGAATATGGACCTAAATTCTATATAGGCACCACTGTGATAACAAATTCAACATTACTGCTTGGTCACTTTACATGAAATAATCAGTACTGTACCTAGAAGTGATGACGTGAGTTGTGTAGTTGTCCAGTACCACTTGTGCCCAGTGTTCCAATATTGGAACATATGTATAAAGTCAAAAAATTTATGGAATTTCTTAAAATAAATGAAAAATCAAGAGGCTATAATGCCTATTATAATGTCAAACAGTGTAAGAAAAATCATAATAGAACAAAAATAAAAATTCGGGCAAAAACGGGTTAATGTTCTAACGAGTAGGCTAAATAAATAATTTATCATTCCTGGCAGAGCAGATAGTGCTAGACGATTGCAGTTCGACCGCGAACAAATTGAAAAGGATCGTCTGAACCTCAACTACCTTTTGAAGCAATCCGTTCGTGGTGCATAATCACGCAATAATTTATCGCCAACATACAAAACTACGTAAAAGACTGGTTCTGAAAACCTGGGACTATTTTGTGTATGCTCTTGGCACGTGCGTTAAACAACTAATTTTATGACAAGCCTAAAAAATTTACAGCGTTTTTATAGGTCTAATTAGTAATTACTATGTTAATCACATTTCGTTACTCACGCACATAAAAACCTATTAAAGATTCGGCTAAACAACACAGACGGACATGCCTAATTGGTATCAGATTATTTTAAATTGACTGAGGGACGCAAAGTTGTTGTGTAACAGAAAGTGCAAACGTTTAATTCTTTTCACCTGCGTAGGCCTACGATTCTTGCAAATGTAAATGTAACACACTCACCTAGCATGCTGCCTTTTTATTGACAAAAGCAACTGTCCCCCACAGCAGTTTTAAAATCGTCATGCATTTCTAATGCGTTTTTGTGCAATTCACAGCCACCTACGGACTTGCTGTTCTAAGCCAGGAAGTGTTCATCTCGCGTAGGCCTATACAGTCACTGTAGCCTACCCAGTACCCAGTTATAGAAGTCTACGAGACTACGACTCGGGGACATTCGATTTCAGACGCCGATTTCTAGTGAGAGGGATGATTAATCCAGAGCACATCGTATCCCGTGCCGTTAACAACTGTTTATACGCCTTTGATTGGGAATTCCAAGGCGAGTTCACTGATATTTTAAGAATTGATCCAACTGATGGAAACCTGATCATTGATCAAGAATTGGAATGTAAATGGACGTGGAGGTCGATTGTCGGTTGCTAGTGATACGAATGTGATTTTAAATGTAAACTATGAAGCTAAGCTAAAGGAATATACAGCAGACGGAGAACTCATTCGGGAAATTATTTTGGATTCGGATGCTGATATATTTATAGCCTGGCACGCTGTTAAGCTTCGTAGTGGACTGTTCGTCATCTGTCATGGTAATTATGGAGATCCTCTGAAGAGAGTCTGTTTGCCTTCAATTAAAACAAATGCTAGCAGTGATGAGAGAACCGCTGAGGTTGAAATCCGGAAATCATTCGGAGAGCATGGAGAATTGGAGGGCCCAAAGTATTTGTCGTTGGACAAAGATGGATGTATTTTGATTTCGGATGCGCAGACTATATTGCTGAATTCCAATCTTGATGAACCGCTAACATTAGTAGGTGAAGGACACGGACTGAGTTCTTCATGGAGAACATGTTTCGACCAATCAACCGGTCAATGGATTGTGTCCGACTATAATCGCGTTTTGACATGTCGCGTGAGAGACAAACAAATTGAAAGAAAGCTTTACAATCTAATCAGTCATTAAGCGATCCGTATCCTATTGATTCAACTATAGCCTATGTATGTTGCCATGAACTGCATTGTAGACTATAAGGAATGTGCTGCCATTATGTTAGGCATTTTTCTATCGATCTGGTTCTTCAAACATTCGCTGTCCATGCAGATAAGATCATCACCGATATGAAGACTATTATTATAGTCGATGACTGATTATTGACAATGTGCGCCATACGTTGTTACAGCGTTTGATTGTCTTGTCCGCGTGTGTCAAGATTGCATGCGCAATTGCGCATTGCGCAAAGACTCTAACCGGCGATAGTGTAATTATATTTATAGCGTAAATGGATGTTATTCGTAAGCATTTATCAAACATGTCTACTCGATGCTTGGTTTATCAGCAACCATTTATTAATATATTACGCTTATAATTGTAATATCATTATCTTTTTCTCTACTTTTAGAATTTATAATGAACATTAACGCACTGCTTTGACTGCTTGCAGATTAACCCTGATAAACCTACTTTCGATATAATATTTTAATAATGCATACAATCCCTACATGTTAACTGAATGACGATGTTGAAACAATAAATAATGCACGGTTGTGAATTTTTCGTCACCTGAGCAATAATATTGCTTGTCAACTCTTTTTTGGAGCCCAACACCGATTAGATTAGCGCAGATTAACTCCTGACTAGTTTTCTTTGATCTGGATAGCGTAGTTCATTTGGATAGCAAATTTAGTTTCCTGTGTAGGTCTAGAGTTAGCTGCACTGGTGGCTTACGCTTGGCTTAAAGTGGTGCCACAGAAGTTAACCCGTCACATGCATTATAACGAGTGTTTGGTAGACTATGCTTTTTTCATTGCCTCAAATTGCGTCAAATTTGAAAACAGTCGGATAATAAATAGCCCAACAAGGTAAGTGATAGAATGATCAGCTGATCATTGACATTATATCTAGAGCACCACCTAAGTTTAACAGGATCATTGTACTGAGAATTCATAAAATATCTTAAATTGGTGCACGCTATATTTACACAGTTTGCAGTCGAATTCAGTCGATGATCCTCGCTCGACTCGTTAGGGCTGTGACTAAAATGCTATCTATGCATATATACAATTAAGATGGTTATAATTGTAGTAATTGTAATCTAAACGATCTATAGGCCTATCGCATCTTTGGTACTTCTAGGATGCTTTACACGCATAATATTATTGTCAACACTGTCAGCATAAATGCACAGGTCTCGAAAGCAGGTGCACTTTAAAACGATTTTTTTAAAAAGCGGATTGAGTCTTGCGTTCCTGGATAGGTGCTGGTTGTTACTCTCCTGATTTTCCTGTGCTGACAAGTCACCCATATACTGTAGCCATCACTCCCTTCTTCATGTTCCATATTTTCTTCACAGCGCTTTTTAATAGGCTGGTGACCTGTTCTTGACTTTCGGTGACGGTTTAGAAATTTGAAAGAGACGATTACGATTTTCATCAAGTTCGCATTTCTAGTCAATCTTGACTACATCGGTGGCTTGCCTTATTGTCAGTAGCGGCGCTAGGGGGCTAAGGCCACCTAAAAAAAGTCGATCCATTTTTCCCCATGTAAAAATAACAGTAAAGATACGCACGAAGGTTTGCCAGACAGTTTGGCGGATATGAAAAAGGACCATTTTACAAGATTTCGACCAAATTACTAAAAAAAGGTCGTCAGAAATTTTGAAGGCTGAAATGGAAAATTTTCTTGAGATTTTGGTCGATGACTAAAAAAGGTCGTCAGAAATTTTGGCGACTGCAAACGGAAAAATTTCTCCCGCTAATTCAGCCCCCAAAACTGAAATCCTGGTGCCGCCACTGCTTATTGTTGTGCTAAGGGCCATTCTGCTGACCACTCCTGTATTCCTTTATTGCTTCAGAATCTCACGACAGATCTTGAGGCAATTATGGCTTAGGGTCTGAATTCTAGAAATGGTGAGACTTCAGTTGAAATTGTTTTTACGACGTAACGGTTTAGAATAACATTGTAGCTGCGACGTTGTAGGTTGAACATAAGTTTCCCACCTGCATAATAATTATTCTTCTTCTTTTCCCTTCAGGCTAGAATTATTTTCTCTGGCAAGGGGTCAGCCACTCGGCGGATCCTTCTCCTCCACTTGTCTCTGTTTCCAGTGTCTTCTTTCTTCAATTTGAGCAGCTTCAGGTCTTGTTGTATCACGTCCTCCCATCTTTTCTTCTGTCGTCCGCGACTGCGTCGACCATATACCTCCGCTTGCATGATTCTTTTGACACAGCTGCCCTCCTCTTTTCTCATTATATAATGCTAGAATTTCACTTTCCTTCAGATCCTGAGGTAGCCTTTCCTGCTTCATGAAGTCGTTCAAGATAACATATAGCCATTCAACACCATTCTGTTCAAGTGCCTTGAACATTTCAGCCGTCATTCCAGATGCTCCCGGTGCTTTGTTGTTCTTCATCATTGCTATTGCTGACTCAATCTCTTTACAGGTGATTTCCCTCTCTGTGCCTTCTACTGGGTTGGTCTCCTGCAGCTGCTCCTTTGGGTTTTCTTCATATAGCAGTTCCTCAAAGTATGTTTTCCATCTGGACCTGATTGCCTCCTCGTCAGTGAGTATCTTACCATTTTTGTCCTTGATGACATTTACCGCCTGTTTATCCTGTTTGTTTCTTTGTCTTGCCCTTGCTATTTTATATAATTATCTTATCCTCCCCTTCTTTGGTGTTTAGTTCTAGATACATCTGTTTCAGCGCCCCACTTTTCGCCACTGCCACGGCCCTTTTAGCTTCCTTGCATGTTGCCTTGTATGCTGCTCTCAATACTGCATTTTGCCGATTTCACTGCCAATTCTTGAAAGCAGTCTTCTTCCTGTTGATTGCTGCCTGCACCTTCTCATCCCACCACCAGGTATCTCTTTCTTTCCTTTTCTGACCCTTTGTTGTTCCACATGCAAGCTTTGCCGCCTCCACCATTTCGTTTTTCAGTTTGTCCCATGTCACCTTCTCAGCTCCAGCGAGTTGTGCCTCCACCTCCAGTTTGTAAGCCTCTTTTATATCTCCCTTCAACTTCCAAGTTCTGATACGTTCTTTCTGCTTGATCCGTTTGCTTTCCTCATGTTGAGTCGGCACCATCATATCCATAATCAGCACCCTGTGTTGGCTGACCACTGCTTCTCCTGGTATGACTTTGCAGTCACATAATTATGTGCCTTCTGTCCTCCCTCCTCACCAGCAGGTAGTCAATCTGGCTAGCATATCTTCCACTGCGGTACGTTATTCGGTGTTCCTCTGATTTCCTAAAGTATGTATTTACGATGGCCAAATCCAATGCCTGTGCTGTCTCCAATAATCTATCTCCTTCCTCATTTCTCATACCGACACCGTGACCTCCATGTACATCATCAAAACCATCAGCCTCCATGCCCACATGACCATTCATATCGGCGCCTACAACTATGCTCTGTGTGACTGGTATGCTTCTGATAAAAGCTTCCAGATCTTCGTGAAAGCTATTCTTTTCCTCCTGTGTACATCCTGTCTGTGGAGCATATCCAGAAATCACATTGATGATCCGCCCCTGTACCACCAGTCTCACGGCCATGAGCCTGACACCACCTCTCGTCACATCCACCACTTTCTCCTTCATCACTGGGTCCAGTATCACTCCCACTCCATTACGTTTGTCTCCACCTCCACTGTACAAAAGTGTGTGACCGTCTCCTATCTCTCTGGCTCCCTGTCCAGTCCATCTGACTTCCTGCAGGCACATGAAATTTATTGCCCTTCTCTGCATCACATCAACGATCTCTCTAGATCTTCCTGTTAGGCTTCCCACATTCCATGTGGCCAGCCTAACTTTAAACTTAGTTTCGTCGCTTGCGGGGAACGCCCTAGCAGTCCATTGCAGATTTTTCACATCGCTCGGGCAGCGATGCGCGTCGTTTCCAGACAACGCCCTAGCCATATGCTCAATCTCAAGTGTTTGTGGATCCATAGAAGTTTTTGGAGCAAATTTTCACAACAACAATAATAATAATTATTATGAACGATGAAATTTTGTTTCTACCGAACAGACCTTAGCAAATTTGAAAAACCCACAATAAACACACATTATATTACTGAGGGTCCAAACTGTTAATTGCAAACAGAGCAGGTCAACAGCTCCCCCCTGCCGTTTGGAGTCAAATGCACAGCGTAACTACACAATACACATGTCGAAGTTAAATAGGTGGGCCCACGACTGGAACAAGAAGAACGTAAGCTTATAGCCTAAATTGACGCTGTTTAGAAATTTTCAGCGTTGCTAGAAGTTTTCGGGTCATTATAAAAATCGCTGCATTGGTTTCGATTAGCAAAAATTCTTCTTGCAACTCAACACGACAGCTTCACAGACAGAAGGTGGATGTCTTTCCATTTTTTTTTATTATAGGTTACTAGCTGAATTACCCGGCGCTGCCCGGGACATTTCAGATTTTGTTCACAGTCACGTCTGACCACGCTCCCACGCCTGGAAAATTTCGGTTTTCGTCCCCCGCCACGCCTGACTCCGCTCCTACACCGCCCTTCTCACCTCGCCTTCTTCCATCGGGCTCAACCCGGTCCAACCACTTTGAGTGCCCGGCGTTGCCCGTGAAATTTATGTTTTCGGTCCAACCCAGCTGCCACCCGCCAATGTTTACGCTATAGTCAGCATTTTTGCGAAATCGCATGCCAAAAGATCTGCCCTCGGCGAAAAATGAGGTTGAAAATCTATTGGTTCATTGAAAACCGATCGGCCAAAATTATTGCGTCTTAAATAGGCTTCTGATACATACGATACGGTATAGATATTAATTAACGTCAATTTTAAAACCGGCCATGACGTCATTAATGTACTGGTTTCAATCATCAATATATTATCGATGGTTTTAATGTCTGTTGATAAAGATGGTTGTAGCCTATGCAAATGGCGTATTATATTAAACACACGCGTTAGCATTGCGATAAAAAAACAAAATTCAAGCTCGAGAAAGGGTAAGATTTTTGGATCGCGAATTCCGGTAGTGTTTTTCGCAGGTGCTAAGAAGTTGTTTTGTAAATTATTTGAAAAAATCGGTAGCGTGGATGAGTAGATTTTTTATTAGGCACCCGTTGCAACTTGTGTTTTATAGTTTTAGATAGTAGTCTTGAAAATGTACAGCCTCGTTCACAAACTTCTTCGATTAACCATTGTTGTCCGACTTGAACAATTACACAACGTCTGAGAACGTTCATTGTATTCAACGCGGAAAATTCTATATAGGCCTAAACAGGGAAAAAATTTCGGAAGAAAGAAACCGGTTAAAATTTGTTGTCCATTGAAATCTCGATTAACCGTAAAGTGCTGTTACTCTTCTTGATTTAAATCAAACAGACTATAATACCTAGGCAAACATGATCGTCTTAACCAGTGTTATATTAGTTCAGAAAATCATTTTTATTTTAATTTTTATTTAGTTCTTCATCAATCACTTCGGTTTAGTTTTGTTTTTGATGATTATTTTAGTTTTAGTTTAATTTTTATTCATAAAATCATTTTAGTTCCCGTTTTCGTTTTCGTGAACTATTTACTGATTTTTTCGTTTCGTTTTCGTTCACGAAAATAATTAACCCTTTGAAGGTGAGATGAAGCATTGGAACGTTTCTGACGAGGTGGTGTATGACATAGGCTTACCCCAATAGTGACCTACATTTTTACTTTCAAGTCGCGATATCAAAATGGACTACATTAATTGTGAGTTAAACTATTCTGTTATGACCAATTATCAGATAATTTGGCGAATATCACGAGCAAATAACTTTTCAATCCTTAGGCACGTGTAATTCGGAGTCCTCGTTAGCAACGTTACCGTTATCAAATGCACAAATACCCAATTTTTCATGTGCAACATGGAGTGTTTTAGTCACCATTATCTTCAGCCTTCTCAATGCAAGGAATGTAGGCCTGCACAGTATTACGCGTTCAACACTGCTAAATTCATTAAAATCAACATGTGAACGAAAAAGTAACAATTTCATTTTAGCACGCAAAAACATAATAAAAACTGTTTGCTCAAATACCTTAAACTGTGCAGTGTCCGTATATCATATTCACTAAGGTAGACAAAAATAATCGAAGCTGCTTTCACGTTTTCCACTAATATGAATTGATGTCGAAAGAGCAATCTTCCAACAATCGCTTCTCTGTGGCTTAGAAAGACGAGTAGAGCAAGGTTGACAGTAGCCTAATTAGGGTCTATTCATGGACAATGAGCATCGTTCAACTGCTGCGCGCTCGAAAATCCCAGCAAAGCAGACATTTGCATTTTCTATAGTTTTCGTTCAAGATTTCAATATAGTTCTCGTTTTTATTTCAGTCTACATAATTATTTTTTCGTTTTTATTCAGTTTTAGTTCACAGTTTTTTTTAGCTTTCGTTTTCGTTTTCGTGAACGATTGCCTTTCTTTTTTTCTTTTTTAGTTCTAGTTTTAGTTTCGTTCACGAAATAAACACTGGTCATGACCACCATGAAATAAAACGAACATGACGCTAGTTATCTTGACCACATAAATTTTTTTCTTTTCTTAATAATAATGGAGTTTCTTTTTTATTATAGGCTTCATGTGGAACAAATTATGAATTTTGCTGTAATACATTCGCTCTGTTTTTGCATGTAGGCTAATCTAGTCATAGACCTACGAAGAAAGAAGAAAGCATATAGGCCCAATTTTTAAGATACATGTTCAATAGGGTGGAGTGAAAAAAACGAAAATCAGAAATTCGAAAAGTAATAGCAACCAAAAGTTGCCCAATGACATGGGGTCAAGAAATGTGAAAAAAGTTTTAAAAAATATTAATGTCTTCCGACCGCATAAGTGGGCCAAAGTTCCCCAAAATTGCATTTTTTAAAGAAAATTGCAGATTTTCTTATGAAATATTCTTAGCGTAAAATAATTTGCTGCAGTTCAATATATCGTTGGAAAGAGCTCTCTAAACTGAATAAAATGATGTATTATTTTTTAGAATGGTCCCATATTTGTAGAAGATATAAAATTTTTGCCATATCTCCTCTTTGCGACATGTCGCGAAGCTTAAAAACAGTAAAACACCAATAACTTTTTTATCCTTTGAGATATTTCAACACATAATATACCATTCGCTTCAGTTTAGGACCAGCTTTCAAGACGTACATTGAAATATGAGATTGTTTTTTGCTTGCATGATATTTTGTGATGATATGTAATGTAGGCCTACACTTTAACACTTCCAACAAGCATCTGTGAAATCATATTGCCTTCAGGGTAGTTTAAAGTTACAAATCAATTAACAAATTGGCTTAAGACTCGCATGAATCGTCATTTCAATCAGCAAGTTGTCATCAATATGATTCTAAAGAGTTTCTGTTAAGCCCTGTCACTTTGAGCGGCAGCAGTATTTCTTTTTTTCACTCCACCCTATTGTGTATTATGCAAGGTGGCTTGCAGGATATTAACAGAAATGCTCATTATTGCATACGTTAGCAATAATTCAGGCCTCTGCTTATAATATCATTTCAATGGACAACCAATTTTGAAAAGTTCTTCATAAACATTTTGGATGCTGATAGATCTCTTCAAACAAAATAACACGAGCGCCTCTGAGTAGTTTCTTGAAGGGACGCTATATAAATGCTCTGAATGAATGAATGAATCAAAATAACGAAAATAGTATTTAGAATGACTGTATCACTTAGGAATTTTTAGATAAGCTTACATGAAATTAAAGATTTTCATAATTAAAAAAATTATGACCGGTTCACTTGCGCTTATACAATGTATCTGAGATGTTGCTTAATTTCCAAGGTATTTAAGTATTACGATGTTGCTTTTCGTTTGTATTCATTGTCTGGTATAGGCTATCTCGCTGTAATGTCCAACAATTATAGTCGCCCAACATTGATGAATTCCAGTTGCCACGATAATGTTTTTGCATTTTGGCAATGTTCTGGTGAGCCTTTCCCCAAATTCACCGTTAGATTTGGGAATAATTTGGGAAGAAGTTCAACTAGGAATAGGGAATGCAGAATGTGAATCGTAAGTGACAGGTTGTTTTTCATATAATTGTAGTAAACCGCAGGACCAATGCATTTGTAAGTACATCAATATAGTATTACGTTCATGTTTTGATACAGACGGACACACAACGACGACTAGAGACATAATTATAATTATTATGCTTATCGAATGCAATATAGCCTAATTATATAGCGCCATTCGAATGAATCTCCATCAACAGCGTAAGTGATAATGGCTGGTGAACTTTCCCCAAATTCATCGTTAGATTTGTGAAGAACTTGGGAAGAAGTCCAACTAGGAATAGGAATAGGGAATGCAGAATGTGAATCGTAAGCGACATGTTGTTTTTCATATTTATGTGGTAAACCGCAGAACCAATGCATTTGTAGGCTACGTACATGCATCAACATCAACATAGTATTACGATCATGTTTTGATACAGGCAGAGACGGATACACAACGACGACGAGAGACAGATTTGATTATCGAATGCAATATAATTATATAGCGCCATTTGATTGAATCCCGACGATGCCATCCACAGAGTAAGTGATAATGGCAATGTCACCCATCGAGGGATTAGAAGTTTTACACGGGATGGCTGTTCAAATGAAACGTCCTTCCTGACTTTACACATATATTGCTTTTGTCTTTGTTGGTGATTATAAGCTTACATCAATGTAACCTAATAATTATTATGTCGACCTCGCAATGCGTAAATCAACGCTAGCAACTACAGTAATGTTGATTTATTGTTGGACAGCGTTGGCTACAAACATCTGACATTAACTCATAATAAATTATTATCTTATCCGTATAATACGACTTATGATAATTTGGGTAGCACGACACTTAATCCCGCGACATTTGATACCGCGACACTTAATACCGTACACTTAGTCCCGGCGACATTTAATCCCGCGTCAGTTAATCCCGCGACAGTTAATCCCAACGACATTTAATCCCGGCGACACTTAATCCCGCGACATTTGATACCGCGACACTTAATACCTGTACACACGTGAGTACGAATATTTGTACGACTATTGTTGTTCACATATCCAATTAGCTAGTGGTTCGACTATTGTTTTCCACATAGCCAATTAGGTGGCCTACCTCTCTGTTAAGGTTTTCTGTTGTACATCTGTACATAAAACGATCATTAGACCTATAAAGGATTTTAAACAGGAATTGCGAAGTTCAGTCTACGGAGGGCAGTGACATATGGAGGCGAATTTCGGTTGCAGTAGCAAAGGCAAACAAACTGTGATACGTGGAAATTACGAATAGGCCTACATTAAACATCTCCACATTGCCTACAGAGCTTTCTGTATCAAAAACAGTGACTATTGCTTTAAATATTGCTTTTATCAAATTTTACTGGTTTTATAATAGGCCTATTTAACTGCAAAGGCTTAACTCTTCGGAACAATAGTGAATATTGCTGTGAATATTGCTTTTTTTGGAAATTAATTTTTTTAAATGTTATTTTACTTTCCCGGTGTTAAGTGTCGCGTGATTAAATGTCGCCGGGATTATCTGTCGCGGGATTAATTGGTCGCGGGATTAACTGTCGCCGGGATTAAGTGTCGCCGGGATAAAATGTCGCGGGATTAATTGGTCACGGGATTAAGTGTCGCGGGATTAACTGACCGGTACTAACTGTCGCGGTATTAAGTGTCGCGGGATTAAGTGTCATGGAACCGATAATTTGAACTTCGGTCATTCGCTGATTAGACAACGATCCTCTTACGATTGCTCCATTGTTGTCGTTCTCAGTATCTGACATAGAAAATCTATTATAATCGTATTGAAGTGCGGGATCAGAAATTGGTCACAGAATTATCGTTCAAATGAAAGTCTGCTTAATTGACCCATTGATATGGGTCAATTGAGAAGATGACAGAAGGCCACCTGTCCTTCTGGTATTTGCAGTTTAACGTCACTGTGTGATAACAAAGACCATTAGCGACGCCCTCCTCCTTTACCCAGGCTTGGGACTGGTACTGGCAGAGTGCAACCATGGAGTGGCGGAGTTCCTTCTGAAACTCAAAATAAGAGTGACGTTATTGTGGATTGCAACATACTGATCAAACGCTGCTACCGGTACTAAAAGAGAAAACTCACCGTATTTTAACGGGACAACTTTCGTGTGATTTTGGTTGCATTTCACTTGGTGCTGAGACTCGAGAGCGACGAACTTCAAAGCATCGCAGCTCTCACTTGGTCGTTGACTGCTTGTTAGCCATGGTGACCTATTATTCCCATTAAATTTTCACCCACACTTTCGCGTTCGTATTAGGCCTATGCAGGGGTTATTTTAACGTGCAGCTGGACACAAAGTGTGTAGTTGGGAAAGAGATTTGTGCAGTTGAAAATCAGATCTTGTGCAGTTACTTTTTGCCTAGTTGCGTGAACCGACGAAAAGTTAGTGGTAAAAAGTTGGACACAAACATGATAGTAACAGCCCAAAGTGAACATCTTTGAGGCGGGTTATTTGGGTGATATTAATTTTGTGTTCAGGAAAAGAGTAGGCCTGTTGAAATTTGGCGTGAGCTATAATAGATATGGTGATTACATGCAGTTTTAAAGTCAAGCATTAGACCGATACGGCGAAGGTCACCCGTGTGCATGATGTAAGAGCGAAGAAAATATGTGATGTAATCGAATACAAGGTTTTGCTAAAAATCACACATAGGCTGCAGACAGAAGAATTTGCAGTAGGCTAAATGTATGGGCGAATGCAGATTCAAGGCCTGCTGTAGGTTGATATCCTGATAAAGTTTCAAAGGCCGGGGTTATCCTTCATACCATAATGACAATTTCTTGGCCATCGTATATAGTCTACTTTCTCCTGCTTTTGCCGCTTACTCTGACAAGCTGAAGCAGGAAGGGACGTAGACAGTCAGACGCATAAAGCAAAATAGTCTACTATAATATAACAACCCAAGTATCTAACTGGAGACAGGCGATGAAAAGAAAAGAATAATCATGCAGACATCCAGACTGAGCTAGCATTTCAATCACAGGCTATCCAATACATACATACATGATGTAGGATTGTAGGTCAATGCATACTCAAATTTTCTTCCAAATTCTCCATATAGGCCTATCCCCATATTACACGCACCCTTTTTGAGTTTATGTGATTCCATCCAAAAATCACCATCCTAAGAATCTGAAAGATACACGTAGGTCTATGTTATTGAACTAGCATCTCGCACAGAGGTGTAGACTTAGATGGGATAGGACCGAGGAACGGAACCCAGAACTTGTGGTGGTGACGGAGATGCTTATATCTTATATCCCCCAAATATTTCAGAAATATTATCACAAACATTATTATAGATTTCTACGGTGTTATCCGCTGCATGTCCATAATGATCAATTTTGATACAGATGACAGCCTAAACTGCAACCATTACGTTGTGTAAATTAAAAAAATTAAGATAGAGGTATATATAGGGGGAATTATTCAAGTCTTAAACCACGTCTCTGAGTACCAAATTATGATTAAATTTGTCAAGGTAACAGCCTAGAATGCTATTACAACAGTGGGCAAATGACGGTTTTTTCAAACATTGGACGAGAAAAGAAAATTACGAGTAATTTTTTCGAATGACAGCTTTAAATGCCAGATTAACAGCGTGCAAATGAAAAAAATTAACAATAAGGAGGAGACTCTCTAAACTCTAAAAACCATAGCTGTCAGCATTTAACAAGAGCAATTTTGTTCAGATGACAGTTACAGTGTGGAAATTCAGAAATGTAAACAATGGGGAGGGGCATTTATTGAAGTCTCACACCATGCCTTTGGCGTGAAATTTGTGAGCAATTTTTTAAGATCACAGTCTAAAGGTTGCCATTATAATGTTGTAAAAAATATTTAAACAATGGGACGGGACACTTATTAAAGTCCTAAACCATGACTAGCGGCAACCTCGGTAAATTACAACTTAGAATACCACCCGTGCAGTGTGGAAATTAAACAAAATTCGAAAATGGGATTGATACATCGCCTTCCAAAACCTCTACCAAGCTAGGTGCTCGTCCATTGGAAATCATTGTCCTTCGGTCCATCGTTCGTTTCCACAAACCCAGGACCAAGTCTGCGGCTACGTTCACACACACATTCTGGTTCTCATGAATAAATGACACCAGAGCTTGTAGCATATAAAATTTCCAGCAGTGGTACCCTAAGCCAAGTCATGGTGTGGTAAAACATCATTTACATGTAGATTGGCGACGCGGCTCCTGGTTAAAACTGCTATTAGCCTAAGCAGTACATATTCGTGTTGATGCGGATGTCAGTATAGGCCTATCGATCAATAATGACCATTTGGGAGGTTTGCTAATGATATTTATCGGTCTTACATCGTATTTTGCAGTTAATGGGCTATATTTTATACAAAATTTGAAATTAGCTCAAAGATTTTATTCTTGGGGAAATATCTCATCTTTTCTGCTGGCTTTAGCTTTAGCAAAGCAATATCATGTTGATCTTAATGACATGGGTTTCAGAGCAGAAAAGCAACATTTAGACGTACCCTTACATAGGCTTAGCCTACTAGCGAAACTTTGGAAGTGTCCAGGAACATAGGACCATTTAACTTTATTACACTTAACAATCTTTCTGACCTTTTTCCAATTCCAGCAACAGCAGAGGATCTGTAAGGGATCTTTAAGGGATCTCTAGTCGATTAAGGATATTGAAAATCTAAACGTCTAAGAACGTCTAGCTGAATATCATTCATTAATTCATTTGGAGATTTTGCCATAATGAACTTTGAGTCAAACATTGTCATAACAATTGATTTCGATCTTTAATATGATTTTTTTTATAAAGTCCGAAAATCTTAATATTCAAACATCTAGAGCTCTAGTCGAAGGCCAAGAGCATAGCACCAGCTTATTAAAGAGCGCTCACCAAAAGCTGCTCCAGCTTTGGGGGACAAATCCCTGGTCAAGGACTTTCTTATGTCCAGTCTCAAAATTCGTCATTTATGTGCAGTTGAGAAAATTCCTTAAAATAACCCCTGGGCCTATGTGTAGTAACAGTAAAATGCTTTAACAAAATACATTATGTGGCGCCGATAAAGTCACTCTGTGGCGTAACCAGAAGCCCATTATTAGTTTTTATGATATTACGAGACCAACCGCCAATTTAGGCAGACCTAATTCAACCCTTGAATTTGACTTTTAGACATAATTTTGGGGACGAGTTTACAAAAGGTCATAAATTTGTCTTTGCCACCCGGGTGGCAAAGACAAATTTATGGAGCGCTAATAATCGACTACAAATAATGCTTGAGAGAAGGTGTTGACTTCGAATAAAGCTCTGTTGTCTGTAAGGGTTTACTATCAATACCGCGCACACAATACCGCGCACACAATACCGCGCACCCAATACCGCGTTTTTCACTACCGCGCAGCTTCTATACCGCGCACGATCGTTACCGCGCATTTGTTCAATCCAGCTTATATTTCATACCTATAAATACCGTCATCCAGCTTCTATTTCTCGCTCGTTATTTTCGTCAATCCAGCTTCTATTCATATATAAAAATACCATCATCCAGCTTCCATTTCTCATGCTTTATTTTCGTCGATCCAGCTTCTATTTCACACATAGAAATACCTTCATCCAGCTTCCAATTCTCATGCTTTATTTTCGTCAATCCAGCTTCTATTAATCCAGTTTCTATTTCATATATAAAAATACCCTCATCCAGCTTCTATTTCTCATGCTTTATTTTCGTCAATCCAGCTTCTTTTTCACACTTAGAAATACATAGAAATAAGAACTAGATGAAGGTATCTCTATATGTGAAATAGAAGCTGGATTGACGAAAATAAAGCATGAGAATTGGAAGCTGGATGATGGTGATGATGGTATTTTTATATATGAATATGAAGCTGGATGAAGGTATTTATAGGTATGAAATATAAGCTGGATTGAACAAATGCGCGGTAACGATCGTGCGCGGTATAGAAGCTGCGCGGTAGTGAAAAACGCGGTATTGGGTGCGCGGTATTGTGTGCGCGGTATTGACCGGATACCGTCTGTAAGCTTGTTGTGGGAAAGGAAGACCCAAATGTTGGCAATGGGTAGAGGGTCGTAACGCGTTCCGTGACCATGACGACGAACCTCAGGAGAAGACGACCTTCCGGTTGAGCGACGTATGCCTACTCATCGTGGCTTCACTTGGCAGTCGTAGTTATTGCTGACATAACAACCCGAAGCTTGAATATTCACTCAGGGCAAAGGCCACGAAATCTCCCTCTCAGTTTATATGGCACTCGATCATTTCCTAGTGCTTCCTCTTCTGCGTTCTACATGTATAACGACAGCAAGTCCAGAACTTTGGGGCGTGATGGAGAAAGACTTGCCATTAGGGACTCGTGGGGGGATGCACATTGCACAACAATTAAAAAAGCTGTTATTGTATATGTTTGAGGGCAGATTAGTAGAACTGCTTAATTGTGCCTATCCGTAAGTAAACATATTTCTCAACATCCGAAAGTTTAGGATGGAGGAAAGTTTGATAAGTATTATAGTTTTTCTTAATTTTCATCTTGAACCATTCGTTATAAAGTAATCATGGCTGAATTTAATTCGTATTCTCACTCAAGCATCCATCATCTCTCGTCTCGACTACTGCAACTCTATTCTATCTGGTCTTCGCTCGTCAACTCTTCAACCACTGTCCACAGTTCTACACACGGCCGCTCGTCTGATAAAATGACTTGGTCCCAGAGACAACAATACATCTACACTGAAACAACTACACTGGCTTCCCATCCGTGCTCGTATTACCTTCAAAATCTCCCTCCTGATGTACCCTATCCACTCCGGAACCCCTCCTTCATACATGGCATCCTTGGTCACGTCATGTTCTGCCTCCAATTCTAGAAGACTTCGTTTGTCGTCTCGAAGTGACTTTGCTTCACTTCGCACAAACCGAAAGTTTGGAAGTCGTGTTTTCCGTCTCATGACCCAAAGAAAGGAATAGTCTCCCAATTTCCATTCGTCAAACTGCTGCGGAGTTTAAATCTAAACTAAAAACTCATTTATTCTCATTACATCATGACTAGATCTGTAGGCTAGTGAAGCGCGCTCTTGTGTAAGACTTGTTTCGTTAAAGCGCGATATAAATATCTAATTGTATTGTATATTGTATTGTAATTGCCTGCAGTTGTTAATGGTTAATCACCTAATACGCTGCGATTCACGGGCTAACCGATAGAAGCGTTATGTGCCAATCAAAATTGTCACTGATTACAAGAACATAATTTAGAAGACCTACCTCGGTAGAGTTTTGTTGTAGAGTTGACATTACTATGTGCTTTAGTTGTAGTTAGATTTAAGTAGATGATGTTTTATTATTAGATCTATGTTAAAGTGAAATTGAATGTTGGTTCATGTATACTATTATAGATGTATATGATATATATACATGTATATATATATTCCGGCGGAGTAGGATACCCTCACCCTCACCCTGGGCGGAGTGGTTCACTCTCTTCCTGCTTCCCACGACCCGAGTGACCTCGGAGGGTCGAAGAGAGTCGGACGACCCCGACGACCTGGGTGTAGGGAAGAATGTTCACACCCCTCTCCACCTACCCTGGCGGAGGGGCACCCCTTTCTGGCGTCCTACAACCTCCGCGTGGGGGAGAAGAAGGAGACTGGAGGAAATATACACAAACGGATCTGGGAAAGGGGCAGTCGAAGTTTGGCTGGCTAGAGAAAGAGTCGAACGACAGGGAACGCGCGTTGATTGGGAGATGTCTGCTTGATATTGAAAAAGGAGGTGGAAAAAGGGACAAGGAAAAGGTCGGTTATGGAGGCGGCAAACAGGCATATGTAACGAGAAGGCGAACCAAGGACAACGACCGTGGAGGTCTACCTATCACGACGAGCCGAGGAGTCGGTATACACGACTCCGGATCGGCTCTGAAGGAACTCCGATACTCCGATTCATCTTATTCGCCCGCGGCCGTTCTCTGACTTTGGTCTTCGGATAGGCCTATGCGATCGAGCCTGCAGCCTAGGCTTCTCCAACGACGCCATCGACTCGACGAAACCTTCACGCTACAGAATCGCTGCCTCGTCGCCCTCCCACGCGCCACTCCGCCGCCCCGGGTCCACGGTATTAGTGTTGTTTTGTATTCGTTGTGTTGTTTGTCTTTATATTGCATTCTTAACCATAATAATATTATTATCGGCTGTCGTCATTATTATCTGACTGAACTGAACCTTTAAAATCCGTAATGCTAGACTTTCCATTTTATGTACCTGGTAACACTTTGCATGTATTCACTTCCATTCATCCATCCATCCATTCATTCATAAATTCATCCTTTCGCTTCAATAGTCATGAGTAATAATAATAATAAGTCTTAATTCCTTACCTTCGAGTTTGTTTAATTATCACTATCGAAATCCTTGTTGGTCAGAAGGATTCAATAGGGCCATTAAATTAAGATAGGACCACAACAAGTTTACATTAACTTCCACATACATGTAACAATTTTTGATAACACAATGTCATAATATTTTGTCGTTAATGTTTTAAGGCCTCACGGTTTTC
This sequence comes from Lumbricus terrestris, assembly GCA_949752735.1. Classification (NCBI taxonomy): domain Eukaryota; kingdom Metazoa; phylum Annelida; class Clitellata; order Crassiclitellata; family Lumbricidae; genus Lumbricus; species Lumbricus terrestris. The sequence continues at coordinate 82,858,888 of OX457037.1, read as the reverse complement.
ATTTCAATGAATTAACCTCTTGTCTACTCATTTACGGCAGTGATCATTAACATTTTATGGTCGGTTTCAAATATTCTTGAACTGCAAACTTCACTGTGGAAATGGTGTTTTATTAATTATCGCAAACACGGGTTTCTTCCATTATAATATAGTTGACTGGCATTCTAAAATTACAGTCATGGCCCTCATGGGTATACTCTGTCTCCCTCTGCTTGTCTACGTCGAGTCGTCCACGTCTCTATTTGTCTATATGTATCTCTTTGTACTTCTCTAAATGGTAGGACGTGTGAGTAGGTGTGTCCCAAGCATTCACATATGCATGTAGGCCTACGCCTACATGAAACGGAGAGAGACAGAGCGACAACAGACAAACAAAGACAGGGACAGGGACAGGGAAAGAGACACAGAGACAGAGACATAGACAGAGCGAACGAGAGAGAGTGTGAGAGAGAGAGAGAGAGAGAGAGAGAGAGAGAGAGAGAGAGAGAGAGGGAGGGAGGGAGAGAGAGTCACACAGATAGTTCAACGATTGTAAGTAGGCTAGATATTAAAATTAATGACAGGCGCTGCAAACATCGCATTCTTCACCGCTTAATCGATTGGCAAAGTTATCTATCGTCTTGTTGAAGCATAAGATCGGAAATCTATCACTGGATGATTGCGCAAATGAAACCTTGCTTCTTTGCGATGCAATATCTTCAGTTTTCTTAAACACACAATGCAAAGTAGTAAGCTTAGTTCTATTCAACGACACTGTGACGACAAAGATCAATTACAGCCCCGCCCTCCTCCTTTTTCTGGACTTGGGACTGGTACTGTCGGAGAGTGAAGTCTGGCGGAGTTACTCTTGCTTGAAAAAGTTAATAATAATGAATAAATTACGAGACAACTTCAAAACGACATTATTTTATACTCGTATGTTAACTTCTATAGGCTATAGCCTATCTAAGTGAAAGATAGCCTACAGATCCATTCAATTTCTTATCTGTTCATGACGTATTAGGCGATGGACTTCAATCGTTCATTCATTATATCTGTTCAAATGATTGCTCCTGTGTTCTAAGTGTTTCGTTACGGTATCAGTGTACATTTCTAGACGATGAAGATATATTATATAGTCATGTTATATTTGCTTATTCAAAGTAGGCTAAGTCTAAGAAGCAATTTAGTCACGACTCTTAAAACTACTTTTAAGCTGAGCTCCGTAGAAAGAAGTTTTCTTTACGAGAGGCAGATCTACATGTATAGTTTGAAGATAATGATCTCGGTTTCAAAATCCAATGAGTGACATATGGGTGAATTTGAGACAACTATTGTTCCGTTATTTGGTCTGAAATAAAGGCGCATACATTACACTGCTCATACGTCAATGAATGCAAATGATGGCCATTCGTTATATAATATATCGCTGATTACAACTGCACTTGTTCTTAAACTGCAAGACTCATTATGACGTCTGTTCGTATCTGCGGTTGACCCGACGGTATGAAAACTCAATGTCTTCCCTATTTAGCTGCACTTGTTCTCTATAGGTCTCTCTGACGCATTCTAAAAGTAGGCCTACGCCGAAACTGTTCCTTTGGCCGTGCTGGAGTCGGGAGCGCCTCTAATTTGTTTTCTTATAGCCTAGTCCTACTTGAATGAATGATTGAATGAACAGCTTTGGTGTAGGCCATGATAGTACCATAAACTCATGGCCTGCAACGTAGGCCTAACGCATCGTTTAAAAATAATATTTAAGAGGTCTTCCTCTCATTCATATAGGCCTAACATTCGAATTTCTTATTAAAATTTACGACTTCTGTTAATTTTATATGGGCCTATTTCATACTGATAACTAAGTTTATTTCAAGCTTGGTTCTGATGAAAGCTGTGCGTTTTATTTAATGCTCGTCTATAAATAAGAGTGTTCCGCTAATACCAAAAATTGGAACTTTTTGGTTACTAGATCTTGCGTGTAAGAAATTCCAGTTTCAGTCTGTGTTCATCTGACAACGGCTTGGTGATCAATCATTTGATGCTTTGCGCTGTAGACACCGGAGATGCAGTCTAACACTGTTGCAAACTAATTACAGCAGTATTATGAGTTATCTCGATGATAATAATTTGTAAGGATCATTATTATTAGTTAATTCTGATTATAAAATAGGTCGATGTAGAAAACCAAATAGCTGATCGAGCGCGCTGAAAGAGTTATCCGGCTCGACTCACACGTCCTGGTTAACATTTTTCCACGTAAAGCCCAGAGGCCGTGCAATCTTCGTCCTCGTCCTCACAGTTTTGAACTACCAATTAAGGACGAAAGAAATTTCATTTCTCGAGTACTTTACAGAAACTCGACCATTGCCTCTTTTTCTGACTTCCACCCAGTTGAATGAATTTGTTATGTTTTTCTTAATAATTTTTTTTTAAATCTGTAACTGGCTGCAGTGTGTCAGCGAGGTTCTCAATAAATACGAATATATATAGATTGTTTGCGAAGCTGCAACGCACGGCCAAGTTCTTTTGGATGTGTCGAAACATAAATTATGAGGTTCAGATCATTTATACCAGCTACCGGGTACTAAATTGCGCTTAAATCAGATAAAAGACTAGGTCAATGCTTCTGACACGTATACGTGAAGAGTAAACTTCATAGCTCATTGCTCTGCTAGTGCAGAAACATAGTTTATTCTGTGAGGCGGAACAGTTCAAAATATTTTCCACAATAAATTACAAATGCTAGCTTAGTAGAATATATTTCAATAAATGATCAAAAAGAAAAAATATTAAATTGTCATTTTTTATTTTAAAAACGCAAAAACATAAACAAATTTTTTTCTATTTTTCCTCACAGTTCAATATTGTCCACATAACTGTCTATATTATTAGAAATGCTGGCTTAGTAGAATATAGAGCAGTTAATTGCATTAGTAATAATGGGCATCAATGACCGTTTTCATGCATAGTCGCCTAACATGGACCACACATGCTTCATCTTAGGCAACTTGCACACACCCACTTCCAACTCATGATACCTTTAAAACAGTTGTGGTAATGGATTTTCTGGTAGGGTATCCTGTAAAAAATTGAAAAACGTAGTTTATAAACGAATTCCAAACTTCCCAGCAGGTCTAACCCCGATTTTATATTCATTTTTGCCCCAAGCTACTATTAGATCAAGCAGTGTCAATAATATGTTTTGTCTGTTTTCTCAAACGTCTTTCTTTGTAGCTATAATAAAGGGAGTTTATATGGAATGCCATTGTATGCTAAATGAGGTTTTACTGTTTAGCGGGAAGGGAACTTAGCTGCACAAATTAAAGGTTTAATTATGAACAACTAACAGAACTAGCATTATGTCTGAATACAAGAATAACGGAAATAAGACTTACATAATAAAATGAATATAATTATTATGATAATAAGAACATAGAAGCTAAGCTTCTATGGTGCACATACCGAAAATAAACGACTCTCATACCGAAATCACGAACTGATCATCAGCCACACAACGATTCGGTTGGACCATGGTTTCCACCCCGAATGCGCGTTCTTTGTCTTCCCGGTTTATATAGATTATTGGGGAGTGACTGGTCACGTGGCACATCTAGGGCTAGATAATTCGATTGCGCAACCAAACTTTCCACTGCGCAGTAACTGGAAAAGTGACTCAAATATGGGTTCCTACCCCGGTACCAAGGGCCTGCCAGGAAGATGGATCGGTTCAACCGGAAATGTTGATGACAACTGTATCTGATATGACAGACATTATTTCTAATACCAAGGGAGATTTTTACCCATTACCAATGTGATATTCAATCATTCGTTCAAACATACGGAATCTACAGGGTGCGCCAAAAAAGACCCCCTAGGTGTTTTGACAATATCTTGACCGAAGGTAAGAATTTCGAAATGAAATTTTACAAGCTTATAGACAATTCATATTTACACATCATGGCCAGATTTCATCAAAATATTGGAAAAACACCATTCTGGTCGGCCATGCCGCCACTGAGTTTTAGATGGCCCCCAATGGAATCATTGTCCCCACAAATGTATGTTTATGCACCAAGATGACGATTCTAAGTGAAATAGAAGCTGAGATCTGTAAAAATATGTAGATTGGCCAGCCATTTTGAAAAATGGCTGCCATTGGGGCCAGATTGCAAATCTGCGATGGCCTTGTTGACAAGTCTTTTTCTTAGGACTTGCTCGTGGCTTGTACCATATTTTATGCAAAGTGAACATTTTCTCACCAGTCTGCTGCACTATAATGAAGACTTGGTGCTTTCTTGCTTAGCCGCAAGCCGATATTCAATGCTTCGATACTAAGCAAAAAGACAGTAACTCATTTTTATACAATAATATTGTTACTCAAATTTCACAAACAAACAGTTTATTTCCTAAATTGACAAGTTTAGATTATGACTGTTTACAAAAATTCAGAAAGATTGAAAAATTATTTCTGGCTGTATTAAGCCAATTTCTTCTTTGTCGTTTTACGCGGAATCACCTTTTTTGAGTTACTGTCTTTTTGCTCAGCACGGCAGAGTCTAGTAATCGTAATATCCGAATTTCTAGAGCGTCACTCAAAAGCCAAGCGCATCTTATTCACAAGCGCTATGTCAAGTCTGAAGGGTTAGCCTATCCAAAAGAGTAGTCCGAAGGAGGTCGTAGTCCGGTTACCAAAAAACCAATAATAATAATATTCGTTTTATTGAAAGAATAACCGGTCGACATAACGCGACAGTTAACAAGCACAAAGGAGCAGCGAATAAAGCCTACTAGTAAACGTTTTTATACAGCATCCGTGTTATGAAGTTTTTATTGTTTTTATTAGTGAGTTCAAAAGGATGCGGCCTAGAGCGCAGATTGTATTTACTAGGACGTCCATAAGATAAAAATTTATGAAGAACATGATCTTTGTCTTTAACTATAGCTTTGAAGAGGGCAGCATCAGCAGTTTCAGCCATAATGTCTGCTTTAGGGGAGTCTAGAGGGAGGAATCCAGCTCGTCTGACACGTCCCAGGAACCTTTCGGTGCGGTCGACCTCTCGCGCGCTCAGCAGTCCCCACCAGGCTGGAGAGGCGTACAGCAGACGTGCAACTGTGGTCGCTCGAGTGATGACATGCAATGCCGGTCCAGGCATGCCATGAGCATTGAGCACGCAGCACGCGCAGAGCTTAGATTGAGGTGGCACATGAGCTTAGGGTATTGTCAACATGCTCCGAAACAGTAAGACGTTCACCGATTGTAACACCCAGTATTTTTTATAGAAGTAGCTCTCTTAACTCCTGTGATAGACGAAATGGGGGCCAATGAAGCATGCGATCTCCTCACTACAGCCATTTCCCTGGTCTTTTTTGGGTTGATGTGCAGGTTTTTGCTGGAGGCCCAAGTTTGTATGTGTTGGAGTTCACTTTGGGCAGATCTGATGTTGTTCGAGCCAATTAGTAGGTAGGTGTCATCTGCATATTTTAATAGTCGGTTTTGGTCATTAACTGGATGAAGGTCAGAAGTGCCAGTGATAAACTTTGCCGGGCCAACGCCAGAACCCTGAACGACACTAGCATTTATTTTCTTAATTGTAGATGTTTTCCCTTCGAAGCAGGTTGCATGTTTTCTGTCATCAAGGTAGGTTGCAAACCTTTTGAATATGCAGTCAGGAATATCCAGCATAGAGAGAGTGCCAACAATTGCGCTGTGTCTGAAGGAATCAAACGCATTTGTATAGTGCATTGAGATAACAACGACATGGTGATTGGTGGCTAAGAGGTGGCAGAGTAGCTGTTAGGGTGGGTGGCGTTTAGGTCGAAAATTGGATGGTGGAGGATCAAGTGAGTCGAGATAGGAATTTCTAAAGAGTTAAGACTTCAGTAACGAATTGAAAGGAAGAGGAATGATGGATAGATCAGCCTGACGAAAGCAATGGTGGGTGACTAGCAAGGATGGAGAGGGAAAGGAAAAGATCGGAATTCAGGAGGCAGATAATTACAGAGGTGAGGTGCAGTGTTTGACATGGTCAGAGATGGGTTGTAATTTAATTGAGTAATTGAAATTACGTAATTGAAATTACAATTGTAATTGGTAATTTGGAACTTGCTGCTCCGTATCAAAGCACTTTGTAATTTGTAAGTCAATTAAATTCCTGTAATTTATAATTTCAATAACATTCCGCAAAATCAAATTACTTTGAATGCAACTTTCTTAAGATTATTCTGGTAAATCATACGACCATATTTTAAACTACGTGGCTATACCTGCAGTCCTGCAAATAGTTTGCAGACCAAACTAAAAGAATAATTACATGCATGGCTAGTAAGTACATCTGAAAATACCACCAGTAGCGAACAAAATACTGTGCATCCAGTGGTGATTAAGGAGAGGAAGATGAAGAATTTTATGGTTTTAGTGTGCAGCGTGCAATGACCACAAAGTCAACTAGCACAAAACAAAAGCGATTTAGAAAGCTTGCAGCATGTAGAAGACGACGTCAGAAAGGGAACTAGCAATGCCTCATAGCTATCCAACTCCTGAAAATTGTTTATTCAATTTAACGCTGCCCTGCCTTGGTCTGCACCAGTAGATACTAGAGAGGTTCTTTGGTTTTACAGGCATGATTGCAAGGCCCTACAGACGACTGCTATCAAATAACTTGCTTGAACAGTTGCTGTTTCTTAAAGAAAGCTAAATATGACATTTTCTTACAGAGTAAATAATAATACACATAGGAATAAGGGGGGAAAGCATGCACTTCCTGCCTGAGTTTTTTTATTCCTTAGATGAGTAGCGACAAGAGGTCGAGAACGAGTGAGACAGGCGGATGATCGGGTAGAGCGGGTTGGCTGAATGGTGAAGAGTAACGAAGACATCTTGGTTGAGAGTACTGTACGTAGTTTTAGGTTAGGAGCATAAGGCAGTTGATTCGAAGTGGCATTTAGGTTAATCAGACAGTGACCAACTGACCATAATGCAATAGGCCTACAATTTATTAGCAATCTCAATTTTACGGCATGACTGTGCATAGCGTTGCCAGCGGCAGCGCGCAGTCTTACAACGGTATAAACAAGAACCAATGAGATTCAAGGAATTCTAAATGCGGCAGCTTTTTACAACTAGCGATAACAATATTTCATCGAGAGAGTTGAGTGTTGTGGATACCAATTACGAAACAGATTTTCTCGAACAACGATAATCTGGACTGTGAAATTTTAACAGCGACTGCAATTAGATCGTCAGTTAACTTTGTTGGGAGACGATATTGAAGGCTGGAAAGTTACATTCGACGTCCGTAGTGTTCGTAGAAATTAAACTCTGCGACATTGAAGGTCTTCAGAAACATTCGAACGATTTCGAAGTTTGCGGGTTTGATCAACCTATGATAATAGAGAAGCGGAAGATCGAACTGTGTTTCATCAAACGAGGATGCGAAATCGCAGGTCGCTCTTCCCATGTTATAAGACGAATACTATGTACAATGTAGATGAAGTAGCAAGTAGACCTACTGGTCTCTCGATCTGCATGTACTACTCGGTGGTGTCTGCAGTGGCGGCGCTAGGGGGTTAGGGGGCTAAGCCCCCCCCTAAAAAAGACCGTCCATTTTTTTGCCATGTAAAAAAAAAAATTTTTGGACGATTTACCCCCTTTAGCCCCCCAAAACTGAAATCCTGGCGCCGCCATTGGGTGTCTGCTGCCTCATTTTTCACGTTGACTCTTTGGTGAACAGCAAGAAAGTCGAATTTCGGGAAGAGACGGGGCAATGCTGCAGGTCTTTCTATCAAAATTAACACGCATCTTCATATAGCCTACGCATGCGCACCCACAATGTCTGTCGGTTTTCTAGAGTGAGTCCTTGTTGCACATTCACTTTTTCTGGTGGCGCAATGAAATGCATTTACATGATTGTATGTATCGCCTCGCAATTTTTCCTTTTGGATTTTCGTTCCTGGGGAAGAGCTTTCCTCCCAGAGACGTCTAGAGTAATCACTGTTGATCGGTCGTTGCAATTTCTCGGTGTCCCGTCATTAGCGCGCAGGACAAAAGCGCGCCGACATAAGCGCGAACCGTCATTAGCGCGCGGGGAAAAAGTGCGCCGACATAAACGCACAGTCAACCAGACATAGACTAACATACACAGACACAAAACTGAAGAAACTCACGAACAAACGCATGCAAATACGCAAATAATGTGAACAATGGAAGAAAAATGGAATGTCTAAAACAGAGGTTCTCGACCATTTTCCGCTCGCGACACACCTACTCTTGCAACCAAATTTCGCGACGCACCATGCAATCGTCATAAATCGTCATAAATTATAATTTGTGTGAATCTCTTTAACATTAAAATAAGCATAATATGTCACAGTTAAAAATGTTTCTATATTTTGAATAGTTAAAAATGATAATGAATGAAAATGCTGACACTGAATACGTTCTAGTGTCTAATGATTTAAACAAATTAAATTCCACTGAACTAAACCTACGATTCAACGTTGTTTTATGACACTAGGCCCAACGTTAATTGTGATTTTTTCCTCAATTTTCTTTGGATAATATAATTACATAGTAAGACGCTCGATAATCGATGGGTTTTGTGAGTGCAAATGTGCAATACCGGTAGGCCTGCATCAGCTGGGTAGCTACTTATAGCTATGGTCCCTGGACGCTTTAAGCTTGTGGTCGTACACATTAAAGAGACTAACGAATGAACATGATAGGATAGCTACTTAAAACTATTTTGAGGTAAAAAAGCATAAAAGTTATCATCAGTTATCCCCATAGTCCAAGCCATCCTAAATATTCATCAATGATCAAAGTATGAAAACATGGGACAAAGACAGCTAACCACGGCCAAAAAAACTATGCCCCTCAAAACGTCCAATTATACTTGTTACTGAAAACTTGAAAAGTAGACCTAGCCTACAGGAAATTTTTAAGTCAGAATGTTTGGGGTCATGTGGACCTCGGGGTCCCTGGACTTTTTAGCATACACCTACGTTGACTTTAAATTCGCAAACAGTCTGAGAGGACATAACTCCGTGTCATCCGAAAAAAATCCATTTCCTATAAAATTTCTCCATTTTCGAATATTACCGCATTGGGCAAACGTTTAGTCGGCGGGCTCGCTTAGGCTACGTGTTTTAGGCTATTGTAAGCTAAGTGGCCACATATCCGCGTCATCCGCAAAATATTTCATGTAGGCTAGACCTACGTAGGGATTGTGGGCCGCTTCAGACTGCGATGAAATAGAATCGATGAATAGAGTGCTAAGAATTTTTATAGTCTACACTCGTCAAACTCACCTTGTCACCTTGTGCCGTCGATTCTTTTAACCTTAGCGACCGCCATGGTCAACTTTCTCCACTTGCTACGATCTTCCGTCGCGTCTCTCAGTTCTTCCAAGTTCATCTTCGTTCTCTCGTGTATTTCTTCCATCCACCTCCTTCTTGGGCGTCCTCTCCTTCTTCCTCCTTCTCCGCAGGCCAGCATCATCTCCTTTTTCCAGGCCGTTTGCTCGCATCACATGTCTGAAGAATGCCAACTTCTGCCTTGCCGCTCTCTGTCCTAATGACATATTCCCTCGTGACTGTCCTATCTCTAGTAACATGGATTCATTTGTTCTTTTCTCGATCCATGGAATTCTCAATACCTTCCTCCATATCCACATCGATTTTCGTCAAACTACTGAAGTAATCAAGTCAATGTAATGCAAGAACGAAGTCTTATGTTGTGAGAATTCGCGACACAACAATTCTACGCGACACACCAGCGACACACCAGTTTTACGCGACACACCGCCGGTCTATTCGCGACACAAAAGTGTGTCGCGACACACCGGTTGAGAACCTCTTCTCTAAAACATTTACGTGCCGTAGTTTAAGCTGAGCAAATATGCAACTAGTAGGTAGGGAGCCTTCTTGAATCTTTCGGTTTCCTTAGAAGTCTCATCAATCAGCGTTATGCAGTCGTTTTGGCTTATATAGCCCTATGTGCCATATATGTGCCGTAGTTTACGCTGAGCAAGCATGCAGCCAATAGGCAGCGATCCCCTTGAATCTTTCGCTCTCCGTCAATCGACAATTAAAATTACAAAGCTGTGGTTAATTTAATTTCTTATCTGTGGACAAAAAACTTTTATCAGAATAGGTGGTTGAATCAATGGAGTGGGGAATGGCTTTGAATAGAGGCTACATGTAGGTGAGAAGCATAGGCTTTCAATTATGTTAGGCGAAGCGATACTACAGCCTTTTGGTCACGCCGCGCGCTTATGTCGGCGCGCATTTTCCGGCACGCTTTTGTCTTGTGCGCTAATGACGGGTACCCAATTTCTCATAAATCATGACACAAACCTTACATCAAATAACTGTGCTGATGTCCATTGTTATTATAAGTTTTGTTTTTTTTTGCTTAGATTCTGTACAATGGATGCGAGTAAATATAAGAATTTTGAAACCGCAGCTTTAGACAAATTTACAACTCGAGCTTATTTTTTAAGCAGAGGAGCATCTGGCAATGTGTATGGTCCTATTACACGGCAGGGATCACAACTGGCGATCAAACAAGTGACGTTCGCAGCTGGCAAAGTTACCCACGATTTCAAACAGCGCATAAAAGCAACGAAACGTATCTGGACTTTGCTTGAACACAAGAACTTAATGAAAATTCACCAGGTGGAATTAACCAGACTTCCAAAAGTGATGTTCATCGTGATGGATTACGCTGGTGGTGGTTCGTTACACAAAACTCTGAGGTCACTGGGACATGGGAATAAACTGCCGATCAACGTCGTAACAAACTGGGCAAAACAGATTGGAGAGGGAATGCTGTATCTACATGATATAGGCATTGTTCACAGAGAGTTGAAACCTACAAACAGTGAGTAAATGATTCATAATATTTCATTTTAAAATCTGCTTTTATGTTATTCATCTACATGTATTTTGCTCTTGTTAATCAACATTCACTAATAATAATTATTCATTAGACAACCCGCAGATTGGAACACACTATTGCTCGATCCGGATGGGTTTTTGTCCCTTCAACGGGTTGCTTGAATATAATCTGAAACTCGGTGAAGACCATCGGGGCAGAGCTGGTCAAGAGCAGAGGCGGACCATCACAATGATGCAGAATACAGTTTGTCCAATGACAACTTACTAACGAAACAATAACGAATGTACTGCCACGTTGCACCCGCTGTCTCATCATCCTCTTGTAAAATGTCAACATGTGCTCAACACGTGCGTAACGATCTTGGACGAATTGCAAACTAAAGCGCTTTTGGTTTGGCTATTAACATTTCTCGCAAATGACCTTGCGTATGGACGAACGTTTTGCACATGTAATTATATACATAATAAATATTCGTTTAGTGACAAACCAAGTGACACACCCCAGATGGGTACACAGAGATATAAAAAAAAGTATTGAAAATGACATCTTTAAAATCGGTCATTCAGTTAAATAGACCCTTAAAGATGAGAGTCAGTGCCATCTGTCTGTCAACAAAGATAAGAACTGTGTTTAGCATTTCACACTAATCCAATGTAGTCCCTGTTCACATTTGAAATTTTTATCCGATCCTGAAATAGGCCTATTACCTAGCAATGTTGGACTGTATTGGAGTGAGGTGACCTAGCAGTATGTCTTATGCCATGTAACTGAAAGGCCACAAGTCTGAATCTACCTCAAGTCAGTGCAGTATGATACTGTGGGGCGCGGTGGTGTAGTGGGTATGTTTGCTGCCTTGCAGCCGAAGGGTTGCTGGTTCGAATCCACCTCAAACTGCCATGTAGGGATCTTGAGCAAGTCCTTCACTCGCAATTGCTCAAGCGCTTCAGCGTGAAACTCCGAATCAGTGTCCGCGCTGTAGTCTGGAGAGCTTCTAAATAGATACATTGAAGGGGCGCATAAGTACATACACACTGGAGTACATACACAGTTCTTATCTTTGTTGACAGACAGATGGCACTGACACATCATGCATTTCATGCGTATATAACTATAATGAGATTTTGCATCTCTGCCTGGGTTTAGAGTTGGCTATTCTGGAATACAATGTATGTCCAAGGTTGTCATACATACATACGGTACTGGACAAGTTGCTCATCTACAGTTGTCTATCATGAGGAAGGCAACGGTAAACCACCTCACTCATCTTACCCCCCAAGTGTCATAACAGCCAAAAGACTTGCCTTTGCGGGGAGTTGTCGTCATGGTCGTCATCATCAATGAACTGATGTTCATGCTGGAATTGCCATGTTTTCATAATAGGCTACTTTTTAATTTCTTTTCTGTCTTCATAGTTTCACATTAAATATTACTACTAACACAAACTACTTGCATTATTGTGGTAAATTAAAAAATTAAGCTTCTGTTTTATTCCGATTTTTGGGGTCCTCTGAATCCCAATGACGCCAAATGGCGTCATGCCTAAAAATGCACTTTTTAACATTTTTTTCACAAAATTCCAAAAGACATGTGTTCTGGTCTATAAAGTAAGCGTACTTTACAAGTTCAATAATTTTTTCCTCAAAATTTTTTTATTTGGGACTCAAAGGGTTAATACATTTTCTTTATAAATAAATTTTCTTTATAAATAAATTTTCTTTATTAATAAATTCTGAGCATCGAAAACCCAGAGGTCGTTCGCGTAGGAAAAGGTTTGGCGTCGTGAGGATCGGTTAGGTTTAATGTTAGGATTAATGTCGTCATTATATACGTTCCAACCATATAGAAATTGCTGTCTCCGATACTCTACTTTGCCTTAGTAAATACACGCCATCAGTTAAAACTTGCTTACTTACTTACTCTTAAATGCAACTATCTTCGCTCTGCAACGAACCAGTGGATTTGCTGTTGTTTCGTTATAAATTGTTGGTCAAGTTAATACAGCTTGACCAATAACTGCAAATATTAACTGCAAATAGCAGCAGCAAACTCCGCCTCTGGTCTTGGCTGTCCTCCAGATTTATCCTCGTGAGTAAGCTTACACTGAGTAGGCCCACCATGCACTTCTGTAACGCAGGGTATCTCTTGTAGGATAGCTCGTTCTGCGGTGCTTTCTTAGAAGCGATTCTGCTTACCATGCATGAACTTTGTCGCGCGATCTCAGACACAGCCGTCCGTTCATCCTCCTGCTAATGCAAACTTCCGGTTCCCACGTTTGCAGTTAACGCCTCAGATAAGCGGCATTGCGAATTCTCGATGGTGGGTAACTCAACTTGGACTGGACTTACATCGGAGATCCGCCTATGCTTTAATAGTGGGTGAAACCTAATTAGGGCTGCCGGACTGTGCTGGGCTTGGGGCGCCTGCGAGAAGGTTTCTTGGAGAAGCGCTATAGCCGATAGGGTTTATGGAAAATGTCAATGATTATAAATACAACTCGAATTACGAATTTAGGCAAATGGCGAATATCAGATAACGTAATAGAAGAATCGAATCGCATCCGCAGATCATCGGCTGTTTCTGTGAAAATATTATGGATTCAATCACGGAAATGCAGCTAAATTTTTTCTTTGCCAGGTTACGGTACAGTAGTGATTTTATTAATTAATAATTAGTAGGCTACTTATGTACAAGCTTCTAGAACTTTAGTCTTAGAACAAAATCCACGATGCTTAGGCCTACTCCTATATAGGTAAGCTTTTAGTCTATTGATACTTTTATTTCATGCAGTTTTGCTGAAGAAACCCTTCGATATTCGTAATGCCCACAAAGTATTGACTCTGAAGATCGCAGACTTTGATGAAATCAAAGAACACAGACATACTGCCACAATGTCAACATTAGGAACATGTGCTTACATGGCACCCTAGGTCCTTAAAAGTAAATTATATTCCAAAGCCAGTGACGTATGGAGGTGAGTCAAATCTATTCTTAAATAATGCATTCAATACACTACTACTATAGGCTATATCTGTTTCTGTAATGTCCGACAATTTGAAATAAGCATGTAAGGCTATGCGTTGCAGAAGTTCTATCGCAATCAGTTAGCCTAAATCAAAGAACCAGAAGTAGCCTAAAGAGGCTGCTCTGTGCAACATCCGTTCGCTTCTTGTGCTCTACCGACCGTACGAATAGAATATTATTTATCCATCGTATTAGGATTGCCTTGGTTCAATGCGAAGAATTTACACCGATTCTTTATTCTCTGACTTCACCTTTCCTCCAGTGTTCGTGACCTGGGTGTCATATTGATAAAATTTATATTACTTTGCATTTTCTTAGCACCTGTATCTCTCCCGATCTGCTCATGTAAATACCAACTGAAACGACTTAGAGCAATTAGGAGATCGGTGTCCTCCGTTGTGTTTTCGACCATGGTTCCTGCCTTTGTCTCCGCACGAACTGACTATTATAACTCCCTTATAATTGGGCTTTCTATGGTTAGTCAGTAGTGTGGTCCACAAACCATAGCCAAAAAATTAAGTTTTAGAATTCTGTCTCCACAAGGCTTATTTTTGTCCACTTGGGTTAGATAGTCTCCCTGTAAAATTTCAGCCTGATTGTGCAACATTTAGAGGTCAACCCATTCTGAACATTTTACTTGAGTGCTAATAATGTCTTTACGTCATGCTAACCGTGGTTATTAGACTAATAATGGCTTTGTCTAATTTTTGATCCGACACAGAGCATTGGCTGTTGGAAAAAGTCTCTCGGCTATCTAGGCAACTGCAAGATTAGGCTAACACACAGCCTGGATGGACAGCAACTGCTTCAGTTTCATCGTCAATCACTAAAGGTCGGCCCCATCCGGAAAGTTGCAAAATGTCTCGTGATGCAGTTGTTTCTATTTGGGTGCTTGCCAGAATACCAACACAGCTGGTTGACTGGTGGGTCAGGAAACTGTCAAAGCGTTATCAGAACTACCTAACTTTGAAGACGCACAGACCACTATTAAGAAAAAGTGACAGGATGAAAAAAACATGTTCAAGAGTGATCTTCAGAAATTATTCGATATTGCCTCAGAGAATGTGATGACAGAAAATATTATTCAGCAAGAAGGAGAATTCATTTGAATGCAAAAAGAAGACGTGTTTTCCAGTAGCATGAGTGGAGTAGACATAAAGACAGCAGCAAAAGAGAGCAGAAGGAGGCAACGCCAGGAAAAAGAGAGAATGGTGAAAATTGATATGAAGAACGCAAAACAAGAGGCAGTAATGAAGCAGTAGGTGAACTTTCTGCGTTGGCATCTAGTCAGGATTCAGAAGAAGAATACTATTTTGATTTAATGCAATGATGATTATCAGACAACCTTGTTATCGTATACGAGTACATATTCGTCTACACTCTTCAATGGCTGCATAAACAGCTGCTACTAACTGCCTCATTATCAAAAAAGATCCAAAAACCTCCTCGTTAGCTTAGTTATTGGTGCTTTGTATAGTGTTGGCCTTCCAGAAGTTCTCTTTCTTTAAGAACGGAATTTGCTAGAACAAACTCCCGTAAATTCTCCATAAAATGTAGGGGCCCACTATTATGGAATAGTCTGCCACAAAACCTAAAGGCCTCTCCTAACATTAACCTATTTAAAATAAACCTACGAAAATGGTTAATAGTTAGTTAACCATAACCGATATTAAATTAGTTATCAAATTATTAACAAATGTGCTCCTTCTTCAAGGCTCCTCCTGCATTGGGAGTTGGTTTGTTTAGTGTGTCTTAATTTTTTCATCTGCTGTTGTTCTTGGTTCACTTTTTCACCTTCTGCATTGTGTGTTGGTTTTCTGTGCCTGCACATTGCTTTGATGTCATAGGTGTGTCCTGATGAACAATCTTCAGGGCTTTTTCTACTTTATGCGTTAGTTTTTAAGTGTGTCTTAATTGTTTCATCTGCTGTTGCTTTTGGTTCATTTTTTTCATCAATTTGTGGTGTGTATTAATTAAATGTCTTCATAGCTACTTGGGGGCCCTACTTAGCGGGATTCCCTCCCTTCTGGGTCTCCATTTGTGTCCTAATTCCGTACTATAGAGTTCTCTTTAACACACTCCAGGTTTATGGCTAACTGTTCACACTGGTATCACTCAATTCTATAGCCACTGGGTTTAAATAAGATCTTCTTATAATTATATTCTTGGGGGTATTTCCAATCTAGGCGAAATGTGTTATAATTTGCGTTAACTAATTAGTTCTCACCCTCATTATTGCCTGATTAATTTGTGATACTTGTTATACTTTATGTAACTTTTTCTGCCTTATATCTTAGTGTGCTTGATACATACGGACCAATACAAAAATTGATTGATTGATTGATTGATTGATTGATTGATTGATTGATTCCAGACCGTTATGCTGTGTTTATAAATGGAGCTGCCACACTGGCGATTGGTTGTGACATTAATTTCAGAAATCACATTTTCTAAAAGTTCGTAAAAGAAACACAAGAAGCAGCTGCAATGGAAGAACAAGAGTGCACACTGGCAGGCCTGCTATTACCTCACTGAGAAATCAAAATGTTGCCCATGCAGCATCGACGGATAAAAGGAAATATGGACCGCATAGCTATTATAGTTCTCACTGGAAATTGCCAGGAAAAACTCTTGGCAATCCCCAAAATGGTTAGCGACATATAAGAAGGTGACTCTCAGGCCAGTGTTGATAATTGAGAAATGAAACCCCCCCCAGATAGCGCTCAATGTCGCTCAAATCGTGCATTAACCATTTGGAACAAAATTAAATTATAATTATTCTGTCCAAATAACATAAAAAGTGTCAAATGGGTTGACCTCTAAATTTCATTTGTTTTCATTGAAATTTTGTGTGATTATTATAATCATGATAAGGAACAAAACAAGCCTTGTGGAGAACTGAAATCTGCAAGATGAATTTTGTGAACCTCTCTATTAGTCAGCCATCAGTGAAGTTTTTTAATGCTGCTGGTAGACTTATCGCAGGTCCTCGATATACACGAATCTTCACATACATGATTCATGGCCTGCGCTCCCGATTCTTTCATTTTAGCTTTGGGGTGGTGGTTTGGGAGATGCTGTCAGGAGACATTCCGCACAAAGGACTAGCACCAAAGGCTATTATGTCTAAATCAATCAAAGGGAAGCTGGATAATTTACCTCTACAGCCGTCATTTCCAAAAGATCTCAAACTGCTTCTTATCAGTAAGTTAAAATTCGTTCATCAGTAGGCTGTGTTTACATCCTATCGTATTTTTTGTCTTGCAGTCGATTAATTAACCCTTGTAATGCGAGTGGTTCGCACATAATTATTTTTAACACTTGAACGAGAGACATTAAAAATGACTAATTAAATATTCTTTGAATGAATTTATCCATTAATTTTACCCTTTAATTTATTGGTCCAAATATTAGAAGGTTAACATCTCGCTTTATGATGCTACTTTTTCGTTATTCTGTAGAATAGCCTACTAGATATCCATATGGACTGTGCAGTGACGTACTCGAATTAGAAATTTCAACTCATTCATGACTCAAGCGTGTCAGACCGTAGTCAAAAATTCTTAAGATTCAGGTCATTGGCCATCATGGGCGGAGTTTGGTTCCCGTTTGGGGGGGGGGCTAAGAACTTGGTCCAGAAGGCAAGGCGCCGAAAAAATTTCGGCCGGGAAAAAGTTGATGACCTTTTTTTAAGTCATGAAGTTCAAATCTTAAAAATTACTATGTATTTCCCGGCCAAAAAAGGTGATGACCTTTTTTTAGTCATCAGTTGGAAGTGCTTGAGGGGGGCTGAGTCCGAAAAATAGACCATTTATACGTTGACAAACATGATTATGGGGCTTCTTGGGGGGCATAGCCCCCTAGCCCCTGATAAACTCCGTCCATGTTGGCCATGCATAAGAAAAAAAGACCAAGCAAGTACTTCCTCTTTCCCTTAAGTAACCAATCCCGTGCGATTTTGAGCTATGCTTGAACACTTTTGATAATAGTTTATTTTGAAGCTCTTCGGAGACCAAGTAGCTACACTGGTGGACATGGGTGCGCGCACAGATTTAAATTTCTGAAAGATGAGACCTATTATCGAATAGGCTTGTAGAAACAAAATTAAATGGATGAGTTTTAAATCAGCTCATTATTATTGTACATCATAATAATTTTAGGATGCTGGGAGTCAACGCACACGGAAAGGATTTCGTTCAACGGCATATCTATCATCCTACAGCGTATAGGTAATCTTATATGTTGGTCGCCCACATTCAGTGTATACCTCAGTTTTATCACTACAAACTTTCTGTGCAGCCTTGTTGCCAAGTTGCTTCACCTATCATTGTCTGTGAGAAAGGCAACGGCAAACAACGTCACTCATTTCATCCCAGGTTGCATTGAAGCCATGCATGAACTCATCATCATCTTCATCATCATCATCATCATCATCATCATCATCATCATCATCATCATCATCATCATCATCATCATCATCATCATCATCATCATCATCATCATCATCAACATCAACATCAACATCAACATCACCGCCAGCATCAGCATCATCATCATCATCATCATCATCATCATCCTCATCATCATCATCATCCTCCTCATCATCATCATCATCATCATCCTCATCATCATCATCATCATCATCATCATCATCATCATCATCATCATCATCATCCACATCATCATCATCATTATCAATCACAATCATCGTCATCCTCGTCGTCGTCATCGTCATCTCATCAGCAGCAGCATCTTCATCATCATCACCACCATCAGCAGCAAGAGCAGCATCGTCTCAGTCTTACCGTCAATAGTGTTCTTTTTCATGACTCTGATTTCATTTTATCTGCATTGTATACAATTCTTCTTTGATCCTAAAATTCATATTATTGGCTGCAGCAATTGCGAGCTATTACCCGTTAATTTTCACAATATGTGCACAACGTGCAGGTGTGTATCCTATTCCAAATCTAGTACAACCTGAATATAATACGGTCTCGAGTCACGAACTATTCTAACGAGTTAATTCATCGCGGTCAAAAAATTGAAGCGTTTAAACTGAATTGCCAAAGCCAATGGTGACCTAATTGCATTACTATCCATAAAAGCATCAAGCCACTCCAGGAGTAACCCACGACTCCGTTGAGTTTCTTCTGCATATAGAACGTTGCCGTAGCTGATGTCGCATTAGTTGCCACACATTAGATGATTTTGAACTAGCCTGTCTTAGGCCATTGCCTTTCTCGTGATCCTATAATAAACATGCAGTCTTCCTTCCCAGAGCTTCATACTTAATGTTTTTTCTTGTAAATTTTCTCATTGGTTTCTAAACTAATAGGTGATAATAGCTTACGTTTATTTTGTGATGTTTCTGAGTCTGAGAGTCGTTGTTTGCATATTCACGTACTCAAGAGGTTCTCAACCTTTTTCGACGAGCGACACCAAAATGTACAACCAAATTTGGCGATAGGGCTGCCAACCGTCCCGGATTCGCCGGGACAGTCCCGGAATTGGCCCTGTACATCCCGTGTCCCGGATTGATCCCATATTGTCCCGGAATTTGCTGTTAAGACTCACATTCCACAATATTGTTCTTATTTTGCACACTAAACTTAATAGATTGTTTGATGAATTTGACGTTCTTTGCTAAACATAAAATGTTGGACAGCGCTGGGTTGAAGTCTTCAAAACTTCATGAACCTCCTATACTCAGTATCAGGGGTTATTGTAACGTGCAGCTGGACACAAAGTGTGTAGTTGGGAAAGAGATTTGTGCAGTTGAAAATCAGTTCTTGTGCAGTTATTTTTTGCCTAATTGCGTGAACCGACGAAAAGTTAGTAGTAAAAAATTGGACACGAACATGATAGTAACAGTCCAAAGTGAACACCTTTGAAGCGGTTTATTTGGGTGATATTTATGTTCAGGAAAAGAGCAGGCCTGTTGAAATTTGACGTGAACTACAGATATACCGACATGATTTAGGATTGTATACTATAGGTCAATGCATACTCAAATTTTCAACCAAATTCTCCATATATATCCCCATATTACACGCATCCTTTTGAGTATATGTGATCCCATTCCAAAATCACCATCCTCAAAATCTGAAAGATACACGTAGGCCTATGTTATTGAACTAGCCTCTCGCACAGGGGCGTAGACTTAGGTGGGATAAAATCGAGGAACGGAACCCAGAACTTGTGGTGGTGACGGAGATGCTTATATCTTATATCCCCCAAATATTTCAGAAAATATTACCACAAACATTATTATAGATTTAAACGGTGTTATCCACTGCTTATCCATAATTACCAATTATGATACAGATGACAGCTCAAACTACCACCATTACGTTATGTAAATTAAAAAAATTAAGATACAGGTAGGGGGAATTATTCAAGTCTTAAACCACGTCTCTGAGCACTAAAATTATGATTGAATTTCTCAAAGGTAACAGCTTAAAATGCTATTAAAACAGTGGGCAAATGACATTTTTTTCAAACAATGGACGAGAAAAGAAATTATGAGTAATTTTTTTAATGACAGCTTTAAACGCGGGAGTTACAGTGTGTAAATGACAAAATTAAACAATAAAGAGGAGACTCTCTAAACTCTTAAGCCATATCTATCAGCATTTAAAAATAGCAATTTTGTTCAGATGACAGCTCAGAATGCTACCATTACAGTGTGGAAATTCAAAAATATAAACAATGATGAGGAGCATTTATTGAAGTCTCAGACCATGCCTTTTGGCGTGAAATTTGTGAGAAATTTCTTGACGATCAGAGCCTGAAAGTTGTCATTATAATGTTCTAATCAAAAATTATTTAAACAATGGGACGGGACACCTATTAAAGTCTTAAACCATGACTATCAGCACTGAAATGATGAGCAACCTCGCTAAATTACAGCTTAGAATGCCACCAGTGCAGTGTGGAAATTGGAAAAAATCTAATTTGGGATTGGTACGTCACCTTTCAGAACCCCTACCCTGCTAGGCGCTCGTGCATTGGAAATTATTGTCCTTCTGTCTCTCGTTCGTTTCCACAAACCCTGCAGGACCAAGTCTGCGATTTTTTCGCGCACACATTCTGTTTCTCATGAATGCGTGACACCAGAACTTGCAGCATATAAAATTTCCAGCAGTCGTACCCGAAGCCAAGTTATGGTGTGGTAAAATATCATTTACATGTAGATCAGCGACGCGGCTCCAGGTTGAAATTGCTGTTAGCCTCATCTTGTACTGTCAGCTCGTAGAGCTCTAGCGATCGTCCTGACACATATTCTCCATTGTTCTCTGTTCGCAGACAAGTCCCTCAGTTCTTCCAAATGCATGCCAGTTATGTCGTGTATCTCGTCCATCCATTTCATCCTTGGTCTGCCGAGTCTTCTCCTTCCTTCACCACAAGCCAGCATCATTTCCTTCTCCAAACCATCAGATCGCATTACATGCCCGAATATGTACTGTGTAGGCTAACAGCTAGGCTAACAGCTTGAACTTTAGCCTAGCCTAGCTGTTAGCCTACACAGTACATATCCGTGTTGAAATGGATGTCAGTATAGGCCTATCGATCAACAATGATCATTTGGGTGGTTTGCTCGTGATATTTATCAGTCTTACATCGTATTTTGCAGTTAATGGGTTATATTTAGGCTAATACAAAATTTGAAATTAGCTCAAAGATTTTATTTCTTCGGGAAATATCTCATCCTGTCTGCTAGCTCTAGCTTTGGCAAAAAAATAATGATGTTGATCTTAATGACTAGGGTTTCATTGCAGAAATAAACATTTAGACGTACCCTTACATCATACAAGCAAACTTTGGAAGTGTCCAGAAACATAGGACCATTGAACTTTATTACACTTGCAAACTTTCTGGGCTAATTCCAATTATGCGTGTCATATAACGTGTACTGATGACAATTCAAGCAACAGCAGAGGATCTTTAAGGGATCTCTAGTCGATTAAGGATATTGAAAAGTCTAAACGTCAAAGAACGTTTAGCTGATTTCATTCGTTAACTCATTTGGAGATTTTGCCATGATGAACTTTGAGTCAAACATTATCGTAACATTATTGATTTTGATCTGTAATATGAATTTTTATAAAGTCGAAAATCTTAATATTTAAACATCTAAAGCTCCAGTCGAAGGCCAAGCGCAAAGCACCAGCTTATCAACGAGCGCTCACCAAAAGCTGCTTCTGAAATAAGTAAGCCTATTAAACCGTTTTTAAGCAAATGAATCAAAAAATGAATCTAAAAATGAATCGAATTCACTCTTTTAAATCAAATGGATACCAAAATATGCCTTCTGCTTTGGGGACAAATCCCTGATCAACGACTTTCCTGTGTCCAGTCTCAAAATACGTCATTTATGTGCAGTTGAGAAAATTTCTTAGAATAACCCTGCTCAGTATAGCATATTTTGTCCTTCGTAGGCCTACTACTCTCATTCCGTTTTAATGCTTTTTGCGAGAGAGAGTTCAGCATTATGGACTACCAGTTGTCTAACAATCGCAATTAAAATTTGCCACCACACACCATTGTGTCGCGACACACCGGTTGAGAACCTCTGACGTACTCAATGCCAACTTGATAGTCTTGAATGCGCACTCGACGTAACCCTGTTCTTCGTTGTGTAACGATAATGAATTTCACGTGAAATTTTGTTTCTCTGTATTTGTCAGTTTTTACCACTTCCTTTTTCTAATTTAGCATCGGTCTGTCTAACAATCATCATCATCATCACCGCCACAGTTATCCGTTCGTTTAATT
This sequence comes from Lumbricus terrestris, assembly GCA_949752735.1. Lineage (NCBI taxonomy): Eukaryota > Metazoa > Annelida > Clitellata > Crassiclitellata > Lumbricidae > Lumbricus > Lumbricus terrestris. Next base: position 82,836,213 of record OX457037.1, on the reverse strand, counting down.
TCAAATTTGAGTCGTTTATTTCTTTCTTTCATTCTCTGTTTCTATAGCGCTCCTTGTTGCTCACTACTCAGAGGCGGTCCTGACTACAGCGCGGAAACTGCGTCGGAATTTCAGGCCGAAGCGCCCAAGCATTTGCGAGTGAAAGACTTGCTCAGGGTCTATACGCGGCGGCTTGAGGTGAATTCGAAGTTGGAACCCTCCGGATCCAAGGCACCGACGCCCCACACTTATAATGATTAGGCTAATGATTTAATGAGTCAGCGGATTGGCGTTTTCATGTTCACTGTGAGCTAATTTTGTATAGTCTATGTGGTCAGTTGATGTTTAGGCGTACGAATAGACCAGCTCAAGGTCAGCGTCTAGACAGTTAGGCCTGCAGGTGACAGACTGGCGGGAAAGTTGGCGCGGCTCGGCCGACCGTCGCCGGAGAGCGAGAGAGAGAGAGAGAGATAGGCAGACAGACAGACGGACAGATAGACGGAGAGAGGCAGATAGAAGGACAGAGCGGCAAGGGGAAGAGTGTACGCCCAGACAGTGAGTTAAGTCGTAGAAGAAGGAGTTGGTAGTAGAGAATAGAAGACGTTTTAGAGAACAGTGGAGTTAGATAATAATAGTTGCGTTGCTGTCGTAGAATTCAAGCGTTTGTCGTCGTTGATCCATTGTTGTGTTATTTGCGTTGTTATGAACGAAGAAGAAAATACAAGAAAGAGAGCTTTGTTGTAATTGAACAAGTTAAGAACTTTAGAAACTTATACACTAGCTTTAGATACCGAAATACAGTGACTAGGTTAGGCGTAGGCTGCGCTACTGAACACAAGGAAAAACTGGAGAAAACTTGAAGGTCAATTGAAGGTTGACATTTTGGTGGCAGCGGTGGGATACTGAATTCAAGCAAAGGACGTTGGGATAGCGAACTCAATTGGCGGAATATTTTCAGTTGGAGGAATATTTTCATTTGGAGGAATATTTTCAATTGGAGGAATATTTTCAATTGGAGGAATATTTTCAGTTGGAGGAATATTTTCAGTCGGAGGAATATTTACGGTGGATTTTGCTTACGAAGCGTTTTCGACGCCAAGTTACGGACGGTGAATATCGAATCAATCTGAGGAGCCGACCACACGGGAGAAGGAAACTGAACATCCGGTCGATTGGAGACGCATTTCGGAGTCTGGTGAGAAGATACAACGGGCATACGAACGACATTACGACAACGCAACGCCAGAGAGAGGTATACAAAACTTGCTTGTTTACCCAAGGAGCCATAAGAATTAAAGTCAGCCAATCACAGATAGTCATAGCCACTCCCTCGATTTCTTCACGGTAATCACTGAAGTAAAGAAGAAAGATGGAGAAACTTACAGAACAAAAGCAAGCCAGTATAAAGAAGATGTCTTCTGATCGATTAATAAAGTTATTAATTGAAGAGGGTCTAGACATAGAAGAAGTCGAAGAGATGTCTAGAGAAAATTTGATGGGAGCATTAGCAGAGGTTTGGCTTAAAAAGGAAGCTGAAGAGAAAGGTGCAGTGGGTGGCGTTGAGGAGAAACCAATTGAAAAACCACCGGCACCGATGTCTATGGAGGCGTTGATGCAATTTATGATGATGAGGGAGGAGCAACGCAGACAGGAAGAGAAAGCGAAAGAGGAGCAACGCAGACAGGAAGAGAAAGAGAAAGAGGAGCAACGGAGACGAGAGGAGAAAGAGCAAAAACAAGAAGAGAAAGAAGAGCAACGTAGACGAGAAGAGAAAGAGGAGAAACGTAGACAAGAAGATAAAGAGAAAGAGGAGAAACGTAGACAAGAAGATAAAGAGAAAGAGGAGAAACGGAGACAGGAGGAGAAAGAACGAACAGAAAAGCTTCGACTAGAGGAAAAAGAAAGAGTGGAAAAAGCAGAAAGGATGAGACAACAAGAGATTGAGATGCAGAAGCAGCAGTTCCAGCTTCAGCTAGAACAACTGAAAAGAGATCGTGACGAAGCAGAACGAAGAAGAATGGAATTGATGATAGAATACGAGAGGGCAAGGAAAGGTGATGAAGAAATACGAAAACAACAGATTGAAGAGCAAAAGATTCGTGAGGAAGACAAAGAAGCCATGCGTTTGGCAGAATTACAAAGAGCCGAAGAGATTCGACAGGAAGAATTGAAAATGGAGAAAGAAAATTTGGAAAAAGCGGAACGAGAAAGGGAAGAACAATTAGAATTAGAACAAAAGAAACTCGCTCTTAAGGAAGCTCAGCTCCGAGAAATGGCTATAGAAAAGGAGGAACGCAGAAGACAGTTAGAATTGTTGCAGCAGAAGATAGAACAAGAAGAACTGCGTAGGGAAGAAGATCAAAATAGACTCAAGAAAAGAGATGAAGACGACAGAAGAAGTCGGGAGGAGTCAGAACGAAACAGGGTCAGAGAAAGTGAGACAATGGTGTCCAAGATTAAAAAGATAGGTGATGCAATGAAACACGTATTACCTAAGATGCCATATGATATGATGGAGGTGCCATTATATTTTGAGACAGTTGAGAATACATTCAACAGTTTTACGGTGGAAAAGCAGTTTTGGGTCAAATTGCTGTTGCCACTAATGACGCCAAGAGCAAGAACGGTGTTGAACCGATTGTCTTTCGCTGATCTAGACGATTACGACATAGTGAAAGAACATTTACTGAAAGAATTCAAATTGACAGCGAGAGAATATCGATCACGATTTGGAGATGCGAGGAAAACGGCAGAAGAAACATACACGATGTTTACAGCAAGATTGAAGAATCTGTTGAACTATTATGTCAGAAGTAGGCGAGTGGGCAAAAGCTACGAGAAGTTATTTGATCTATTGGTGGCGGATAAATTGAAAGAATGTCTACCACCAGGTCCACTACAGTTCGTACTAGCAAAAGAGGGTACTGAATGCTTTGAAGCTAGTAATGTTGCAGAACTCGCAGACGTACACGTGAACAATCGAATTGGTCTAATGTTTCAAGACAAACCGAAATATGAAGCATGGGGAAATAGTTCGAAGCAACCCAGGTGGAATAGTAATAACAAAGAAACAGGAAACCAAGCCAGAAATAACGAAGCAAGGAATGATGGTGCTCCTGGAAGACAGTTTGGTCAAGATAGAAGAGAAGCAACGGGTGACAGACAAATGTACAGTCGAATTCCAGTGATGGGACGCCAAAGAGGAAACAATACAGCGTACAATTACAGGCGGGAGAGCACTGAACAGAGAGGGATTGTTAAGAAACGTTGTCATAATTGTCAGTCAGACCGACATCTGATAAAGGATTGCAAAGTACCACCAAGAATGACAAATCTGAGAAATAGATTTACTCGAAGTGCAGAAAATCTCAGAGTAAATCAGATACAAGTAATGAATGCACCGAATCAGTCTGAAGAACAAGACAACCGCGAAACGGAAGTGAAGTCAGTGATGAAGTGCACGCCTCAATTTGCTATACAGAGAGAAATAGTAAATTCTGCTCCAATTAAAGATACTGGTCGAGAAACAGAAAGCAAAGATGAGTGTCAACGTACGAAGAAGTCTTTACTACAGCATGTTAATGTAGAGATACGTGGAAATGATGACAGTTGTCATCCCGTGCAAGTCAGAGCGCTGATTGACTCTGGTACTGAGATTCCAGTAATCAATGAGGAATTGTTGAAAGGAGCGACAGTGGAAGAAATTGGCAGAGTACATTTGCAATGTGTGGCTGGAGAACCCATTCCAGCTAAGTTGGTGAAAATCGAAGTGCGGATGAGTTGTCATAACGAAGGAGGAGATTTGAAAGACAAGGGAGTAAATATCGCGCCATATTTAACCTTAGTGTGTGCCAGCATTCCGGCAGTCTTGTGCAAAGATAACAAAGAAAAGTTCTTGCTGCATCCAGAGATAATATCAGAACTGAAAGAGGTTCCACCAGTGAGTGTACTACAAGGAGAATTGCAAGCGAATGTGACTACAAGAGCACAGAGTCGGAGAAGAGAAGTGGAAGAAGGAGAAGAGGAAAAGTCAAATGAAAGTTTGCTAGATGAGGACACAGAAAGCGATGATGAACAAAGCGTTCAAGAAGAAGAAGAAGGAATAACATCCGGAAACAATGAAATTGAAGAAGAGATGGTTGCATGTGAACGTGATAATGATGATGATTCTGAAAGTGATGGTGAAATAGACACGAGTATGAGGGATTTGTTTGCCGAGAATACGAGTGATGAAAGACAATTGGCAGACGCAAAGACATTTGAAGAGCAGCAGAGAAATGACGAGTCACTGAGGTCGTGGTGGAAGATAGCTGAAGACAAAGGATCAGAGTTTAGTGTGGTGAATGGGTTGATGTATAAGAAGCATCAAATGTTGGACCAGTTGGTGTATCAGTTGGTGTTGCCGAAGGAAAGAAGAATTCAGGTGATGGAATTGGCACATGAGTCAGTATTTGGCGGACACTTGGGAGAAGAGAAGACAAGGGAACGTATCAAGTTGTCCTTTGTGTGGCCAAGAATGCGTAGAGATGTGGTGAAGTTCTGCAAGTCCTGTGAGAAGTGTCAGTTGAAAGCACGAAGTTTGGTGATGGATCGAGTGCCGATTACACCAATACCAAGAGAGGATGTACCGTTCAGAAGAATGACCATGGACGTCGTAGGACCAATCGAACCGACTTCAGCAGCAGGGCATAAGTATTGTTTGTGCATCGTGGACTCATGTACAAGATGGCCGACAATATTCTTGATGAAGTCATTGACCGCTAAGGCTGTATGCGAAGCTTTGATGAAGCTGTTCATGGATGTGGGAGTTCCGTCACTGATAACGAGTGATAGAGGAACGAATTTCACAGCCAGTCTAACAAGAGAATTTCTGAAACTGATGGGATGTTGTCCTCGATTCGATTCGCCAGGACATCCAGAAGCGGCAGGATTGGTGGAGAGATGGAATCAAACGTTCAAGAAAATGATTCATCATGTCGTTGTGGAAAATCCGAGACAGTGGCATAAAATTATTCCATTTACAGTCTGGGCATTGAGAGAAGTGCCTAATGCAACTACAGGAGTGGCACCGTATTTGCTGGTCTATGGAAAGTTGCCGAGAGGGCCACTCACCATCCTTAAAGAAAGCTGGACCAAAGAAATAAATCTACCACCGAACATTGGAGTGCAACCGGCAAAGTACCTGAAGAATTTAAGAGCAGACATGGAAAAGGCCTTGACATTCGCCGAGAGCTGTGCTGAAGAAAAGCAAAAACAGTACGCCAGTCAATACAACAAAAGAGCAAAAGATAAAGAATTCGAGCTAGGAGAGAACGTCATCGTGCTGTATCCAACGTCAACCAATAAATTGATCTCCCGATGGCATGGTCCATGCACGGTCCTGCAAAGAAGATCCAAATATTCGTATCTGGTGGACATGAACGAAAACGGTCGACGGATTATTCATGCTAACAAGATGAGGAAGTTCATTACGAGAACATTGTCTTGTGGTCTGATCGTGGAAGAGGATGACGAATTTGGATCAGTGGTAGAAATACCGCTGAAGGAAGACTATTCAGAGACAAAACAGAAGTCACTTCAATTGGATTACGAACAAATTGGACATCTGACCAGCGAACAGCAGAAACATTTACTTGATGTACTGAATCGATATGCAGACAGATTTTCAGACAAACCTGGATTATGTACATTAGTAGAACACGAAGTGGTGCTGAGACCAGACTTTCGAGAAAAAGAATTCGCGGCATATCGAATACCACTAATATACCGAGCAGAAGTGGAAAAACAAATACAAGAGATGCTGAAAGAAAACATCATTCAACCATCGTCAAGCAGAATGGCAAGTCCACTTGTCATTGTCAAAAAGAAGAATGGATCCTTGAGATTGGCTTGTGACTACAGATACATTAACTCTTTTACTGAAAACTGCCGATATCCTATGCCAATCGTCAACGATGTCTTGAGCAAAGTTGGAAAATCCAAGTTCATTTCTGTTATGGACTGTCGCAGTGCATATTGGACTTGTCCTGTGAAAAAGAGTGACCAATGGAAGACTGCGTTTGTTACACATAATGGACTGTATGAATTTACGCGTGTTCCGTTTGGAATGATTAACTCTGGACGGACTTTTGTAAAAGCGATAAATATGATCTTGCAACCGATTCATGATTTTACTGAACCGTATGTTGATGACATTGCAGTGCATTCTAATGATTGGGACATTCATTTAAGACATTTGGAATTATTTTTGAAACAAATAAGACTGCATAATGTAACATTGAACTTGAAGAAATGTGTGTTTGGTAAGAGTGAGGTGAAGTTCATCGGTCACCTCATAGGATCAGGGAAGAAGATGATGAATCCAGACAGGATTGACAGTTTAATTAATTTGAAGAAACCTGAAACCAGGAAGGAAGTGAAGCAAGTCTTAGGATTTTTTGGGTTTTACAGACAGTTTATTTGTAATTTTGCTGAAATTGCTAAACCATTGACAGACTTGACCAGCAAGAAAGTACCTGATAACATTGTTTGGACTGATGCACATCAGAAATCTTTTGATTCCCTTAAACAGATTGTCTTATCAAATGTGATTCTTTATATGTTTGAGGTTGGGAAACCATTTAATTTGTACTGTGATAGCAGTGATTTTGCTGTGGGAGCTGTACTATCTCAGGTGGACGAGGAAGGGATTGAACGTCCTGTTTCATTTATCAGTCAGAAGCTGACAGATACTCAGAGGAGGTGGGCGACGATTGAGAAGGAAGCCTATGCAATCATATGGGCTTTAAACAAGTTGAAAGAAATTCTTATTGGTTCTAAAATCAATGTGTTTACAGACCATAATCCTTTAGTTTATTTGACTGAATCAATGTCGAAATCTGCTAAATTAGTCAGATGGTCTTTATCATTGCAAAATTTTGACATTCTGTTGAACTATAAGAAAGGTAAATTGAATGTAGTAGCTGATTGTCTGTCTAGATTGTAGTGTAAGATATTTTATGATGTATTATGTTATGGACTATTTGCATTGTTTAGTTAAGGTACGTTCGCTAATTTTTATAGATAATTAGCTCTCTTTAAAAGAAAGGAGGGAGGTAATGTGAGCTAATTTTGTATAGTCTATGTGGTCAGTTGATGTTTAGGCGTACGAATAGACCAGCTCAAGGTCAGCGTCTAGACAGTTAGGCCTGCAGGTGACAGACTGGCGGGAAAGTTGGCGCGGCTCGGCCGACCGTCGCCGGAGAGCGAGAGAGAGAGAGAGATAGGCAGACAGACAGACGGACAGATAGACGGAGAGAGGCAGATAGAAGGACAGAGCGGCAAGGGGAAGAGTGTACGCCCAGACAGTGAGTTAAGTCGTAGAAGAAGGAGTTGGTAGTAGAGAATAGAAGACGTTTTAGAGAACAGTGGAGTTAGATAATAATAGTTGCGTTGCTGTCGTAGAATTCAAGCGTTTGTCGTCGTTGATCCATTGTTGTGTTATTTGCGTTGTTATGAACGAAGAAGAAAATACAAGAAAGAGAGCTTTGTTGTAATTGAACAAGTTAAGAACTTTAGAAACTTATACACTAGCTTTAGATACCGAAATACAGTGACTAGGTTAGGCGTAGGCTGCGCTACTGAACACAAGGAAAAACTGGAGAAAACTTGAAGGTCAATTGAAGGTTGACATTCACTAAGACTTTTAACAATCTTAAAATATTTATAGAAATCAGTTTTTACGGAACAGAATGGCGTTTTCAACATGACTAAGAATATGAACAATCTAAAAATATTAATCTATAGAAATAGGGTTAGGTGGTGCAAAAGTGGTAGGGGAGGGTAAGAGTGGCACACCCACTTTCGAAGCATGTACTTATTTTCTGAAACCTTTAACTAGTGCGAACGTAGACTATCATTAAGTGTTACGTTTTCATAAGCTGAGAGTTTCCAAGAGTTGAATGGTAAAAATATTATATAAAGTTTTATTTTGTATTATGCAGGAATGTGTGTTCTTTTAAATGCCAAAAGTGTTAAGAAATTAGGCAACGCAATAATGTTGATAGATACTCGTAAGTATGAGCACCCAAATCGGGGCAAAAGTAGCATTGTATGCCACTCTTGCCCCCGTTTTACGTGCCACTATTGCCCCATCACTCACACTTTTGCCCCAGCGGTATGGCAGTTTTGCCCCAGCGGTATGCCAGTTCTGCCCCAGTTCTGCCCCAGCGGTATGCCAGTTTTGCCCACAGGTATCCTACCGCTATATCAGTTGATTAATTGGTTGGCACTTTGGCGATGTACATAATGTACTATGTGATTCAACGTTATATATAAGTGTAAAACTCAGCGAGAAAGTCAAACTGACGATGTATTGTGCCATGCCATGAAAATGGTGTCTAGTGGAGATTTTCGAAATGCCAGGCAATAATAAAGCATGGAATTTCAAGCTATTGACCTACGCCTTTGGAATCCTGGCTTTGTGCATGCCTATATGCCGGTGCACGGTCAAAAGCGCGCATGACAAAAGCGCGCAGACAAATGCGCGCAGACAAATGCGCGCAGTAACAAAATCGCGCACGACAAATGCGCGCAGACAATGCGCGCGATTAAGAACAAATAGACCCAATACATATAAATGTTTTTAATGAACATACAAACATAATGAAACATCATGATGATGATGATGAGGATGATGATGATGATGATGATGATGATGATGATGATGATGATGATGATGATGATGATGATGATGATGATGATGATGATGATGATGATGATGATGATGATGATGATGATGATTGTGATCTTCCACAATAACCCACGATTTTCCAGTCTCTTCCGTGTTCTGCAGCGCAGCCTAGGCCTAACCTATTCACTGTACTGCGGTAGCTATGGCTAGGTTATAAGTGTCTAAAGTTCTTAAACTTGTTCACTTACAACAAAGATCAGTTTCTTGTATTTTCTTCTTCGATTTCCAACATTCGCAAACAACACAACAATGCATCAATGACGACAAACAATTCAAATGCACGACAGAAACGCCATCTTATTATATTACTACTCTAACCTCTTCTATACACGACTAGCACTCCTTCTACAACTTATCTCACTCTCAGCGTACACTCTTTCTTTGGTCGCACTGTCCTTCTCTCTGCCTCTCTCTGTCCGTCTCGCTGTCTGTCTGTCTGTCTGTCTGTCTGTCTCTCTCTCTCCGGCGACGACGTGCAGCGGCGCTTTCCCGCCACTCAGCCAGCTGGCCTAGGCCTGTCTGTACCCTCAACAATTAGCTGACCTCGAGCTGGCCTATCCGTACGCTCAACAATTAGCTGATCACAATACGCTATACAAAATTAGCTCACATTACCTCTTTCCTTTCTTTTGAAGAGAGCTAATTATCTATAAAAATTAGCGAACGTACCTTAACTAAACAATGCAAACAGTCCATAATATATAACATCACAAAATATCTTACACTACAATCTAGATAAACAATCAGCTACTACATTGAATTTACCTTTCTTATAGTTCAACAGAATGTCAAAATTTTGTAATGATAATGACCATCTGACTAACTTAGCAGATTTCGACATTGATTCAGTCAAGTAAACTGAAGGATTATGGTCTGTAAACACATTGATTTTAGAACCAATAAGAATTTCTTTCAACTTATTTAAAGCCCATATGATTGCATAGGCTTCCTTCTCAATCGTCGCCCATCTCCTCTGGGTATCTGTCAGCTTCTGACTTATAAATGAAACGGGACGCTCTATCCCTTCATTGTCCATCTGTGATAGGACAGCTCCCACAGCAAAATCACTGCTATCACAATACAAATTAAAAGGTTTACCAACCTCAAACATATATAAAACCACATTTGACAAGACAATCTGTTTAAGGGAATCAAAGGATTTCTGATGTGCATCAGTCCAAACAATGTTCTCAGGTACTTTCTTGCTGGTTAAGTCTGTCAATGGTTTAGCAATTTCAGCAAAATTACAAATAAACTGTCTGTAAAACCCAAAAAATCCTAAAACTTGTTTCACTTCTTTCCTGGTTTCAGGTTTCTTCAAATTAATCAAACTGTCAATCCTATCTGGATTCATCATCTTCTTCCCTGATCCTATAAGGTGACCAATGAACTTCACCTCACTCTTACCAAACACACATTTCTTCAAGTTCAACGTTACATTATGCAGTCTAATTTGTTTCAAAAATAATTCCAAATGCCTTAAATGAATGTCCCAATCATTAGAATGCACTGCAATGTCATCAACATAAGGTTCAATGAAATCATGTATCGGTTGCAAAATCATATTTATCGCTTTTACAAAAGTCCGTCCAGAGTTAATCATTCCAAAAGGAACACGCGTAAATTCGTACAGTCCATTATGTGTAACAAACGCAGTCTTCCATTGATCACTCTTTTTCACAGGACAAGTCCAATAGGCACTGCGACAGTCCATAACAGAAATAAACTTGGATTTTCCGACTTTACTCAAGACATCATTGACGATTGGCATAGGATATCTGCAGTTCTCAGTAAAAGAGTTAATGTATCTGTAGTCACAAGCCAATCTCAAGGATCCATCCTTCTTTTTGACAATGACAAGTGGACTTGCCATTCTGCTTGACGATGGTTGAATGATGTTTTCTTTCAGCATCTCTTGTATTTGTCTTTCCACTTCTGCCCGGTATATTAGTGGTATTCGATATGCCATGAATTCTTTTTCTCGAAAGTCTGGTTTCAACACCACTTCATGTTCTACTAATGTACATAGTCCCGGTTTGTCCGAAAATCTGTCTGTATAACGATTCAGTACATCAAGTAATTGTTTCTGCTGTTCGCTCGTAAGATGTCCAATTTGTTCATAATCCAATTGGAGTGATTTCTGTTTTGTCTCTGAATAGTCTTCCTTCAGCGGTATTTCTACCACTGATCCAAATTCGTCATCCTCTTCCACAATCAGACCACAAGACAATGTTCTCGTGATGAACTTCCTCATCTTGTTGGCATGAATAATCCGTCGACCGTTTTCATTCATGTCCACGAGATACGAATATTTGGATCTTCTTTGCAAGACCGTGCATGGACCATGCCATCGTAAGATCAATTTATTGGTTGACGTTGGATACAGCACGATGACGTTTTCTCCTGGTTCGAATTCTTTATCTTTTGCTCTTTTGTTATATTGGCTGGCGTATTGTTTTTGCTTTTCTTCAGCACAGCTCTCAGCGTATGTCAAGGCCTTTTCCATGTCTGCTCTTAAATTCTTCAAATACTTTGCCGGTTGCACTCCAATGTTCGGTGGTAAATTTATCTCTTTGGTCCAGCTTTCTTTAAGAATGGTTAGTGGCCCTCTCGGCAACTTTCCATAGACCAGCAGATACGGTGCCACTCCTGTAGTTGCATTAGGCACTTCTCTCAATGCCCAGACTGTAAATGGAATGATTTTATGCCACTGTCTCGGATTTTCCACAATGACATGATGAACCATCTTCTTGAACGTTTGATTCCATCTCTCCACTAATCCGGCCGCTTCTGGATGTCCTGGCGAATCGAATCGAGGACAACACTTCATCAATTTCAGAAATTCTCTCGTTAGACTGGCTGTAAAATTCGTTCCTCTATCACTCGTTATCACTGACGGAACTCCCACATCCATGAACAACTTCATCAGAGCGTCGCATACAGCCTTAGCAGTCAATGACTTCATCAAAAAGATTGTCGGCCATCTTGTACATGAGTCTACGATGCACAAACAATACTTATGCCCTGCTGCTGACGTCGGTTCGATTGGTCCTACGACGTCCATTGTCATTCTTCTGAACGGCACATCCTCCCTTGGTATTGGCGTAATCGGTACTCGATCCATCACCAAACTTCGTGCTTTCAACTGACACTTCTCACAAGACTTGCAGAATTTCACCACATCTCTACGCATCCTTGGCCACACAAAGGACAATTTGATACGTTCTCTTGTCTTCTCTTCTCCCAAGTGCCCGCCAAATACTGACTCATGCGCCAATTCCATCACCTGAATTCTTCTTTCCTTCGGCAACACCAACTGATACACCAACTGGTCCAACATTTGATGCTTCTTATACATCAACCCATTCACAACACTAAACTCAGATCCTTTGTCTTCAGCTATCTTCCACCACGACTTCAGTGACTCGTCATTTCTCTGCTGCTCTTCAAATTTCTTTGCGTCTGCCAATTGTCTTTCATCACTCGTATTCTCGGCAAACAAATCTCTCATACTCGTGTCCATTTCACTATCACTTCCAGAATCATCACAATCATCACGTTCACATGCAACCATCTCTTCTTCAATTTCATTGCTCCCGGATGTTACTCCTTCTTCTTTTTCTTGAACGCTTTGTTCATCATCGCTTTCCGTGTCATCGTCTAGCAAACTTTCATTTAGCTGTTCCTCTTCTCCTTCTTCCACTTCTCTTCTCCGACTCTGTGCTCTCGTAGTCACATTCACTCGTAATTCTCCTTGCAATACACTCACTGGTGGAACCTCTTTCAGTTCTGCGATTATCTCTGGATGTAGCAAGAACTTTTCTTTGTTATCTTTGCACAAGACTGCCGGAATGCTGGCACATACCAAGGTTAAATATGGCGCAATATTTACTTCCTTGCCCTTCAAATCTCCTCCTACGTTATGACAACTCATCCGCACTTCTATTTTCACCAACTTAGCTGGAATGGGTTCTCCAGCCACACATTGCAAATGTACTCTGCCAATTTCTTCTACTGTCGCTCCTTTCAATAATTCCTCATTGATTACTGGAATCTCAGTACCAGAGTCAATCAGCGCTTTGACTTGCACGGGATGACAACTGTCATCATTTCCACGTATCTCTACATCTACATGACGTAGTAAGGACTTCTTCGTACGTTGACACTGATCTTTACTTTCTGTTTCTCGACAAGTATCCGTAATGGGAGCAGATTTTACTACTTCTCTCTGTATAGTAAACTGAGGCGTACACTTCATTACTGACTTCACTTCCGTTTCGCGGTTGTCTTGTTCTTCCAGCTGATTAGGTGCATTCATTACTTGGATCTGATTTACTCTGAGATTTTCTGCACTTCGAGTAAATCTATTTCTCAGATTTGTCATTCTTGGTGGTGCTTGACAATCCTTTATCAAATGTCGGTCTGACTGACAATTATGGCAACGTTTCCTCACAATACCTCTCTGTTCAGTGCTCTCCCGTCTGTAATTGTACGGAGTATATGCTGCGTTGCTTTCTCTTTGGCGTCCCATCACTGGAATTCGACTATATATTTGTCTGTCACCCGTTGCTTCTCTTTTATCTTGACCAAACTGTCTTCCAGGAGTACTATCTTTCCTTACTTCATTACTTCTGGCTTGGCTTCCCGTTTCTTTGTTACTACTATTCCACCTGGTTTGCTTCGAACTATTACCCCATGCTTCATATTTCGGTTTGTCTTGAAACATTAGACCAATTCGATTGTTCACATGTATGTCTGCGAGATCTGCAACATTACTAGCTTCCAAGCATTCAGTACCCTCCTTTGCTAGTACAAACTGTAGTGGACCCGGTGGTAGACATTCTTTCAACTTATCCGCCACCAACAGATCAAATAACTTCTCATAGTCTTTGCCCACTCGCCTACTTCTGACATAATAGTTCAACAGATTCTTCAATCTTGCTGTAAACATAGTGTATGTCTCTTCTGCCGTTTTCTTCGCATCTACAAATCGTGATCGATATTCTCTCGCTGTCAATTTGAATTCTTTCAGTAAATGTTCTTTCACTATGTCGTAATTGTCTAGATCATCAAAAGACAATCGGTTTAACACCGTTCTCGCTCTTGGTGTCATTAGTGGCAACAGCAATTTGACCCAAAACTGCTTTTCCACCGTAAAACTGTTGAATGCATTCTCAACTGTCTCAAAATATAATGGCACCTCCATCATATCATATGGCATCTTAGGTAACACGTGTTTCATTGCATCACCTATCTTCTTAATCTTGGACACCATTGTCTCACTTTCCCGGATCCTATTTCGTTCTGACTCCTCTCGGCTTCTTCTGTCGTCTTCATCTCTTTTCTTGAGTCTATTTTGATCTTCTTCCCTACGCAGTTCTTCTTGTTCTATCTTCTGCTGCAACAATTCTAACTGCCTTCTACGTTCCTCCTTTTCAATAGCCATTTCTCGGAGCTGAGTTTCCTTAAGAGCGAGTTTCTTTTGTTCTAATTGTACTTGTTCTTCTCTTTCTCGTTCCGCTTTTTCCAAACTTTCTCTCTATTTTCATTTCTTCCTGTCGGATCTCTTCGGCTCTTTGTAATTCTGCCAAACGCATAGCTTCCTTGTCTTCCTCACGAGCCTTTTGCTCTTCAATCTGTTGTTTTCGTATTTCTTCATCACTTTTCCTTGCCCTCTCGTATTCTATCATCAATTCCATTCTTCTTCGTTCAGCTTCGTCACGATCTCTTTTCAGTTGTTCTAACTGAAGCTGGAACTGCTGCCTCTGCATCTCTATCTCTTCTTGTCTCATCCTTTCTGCTTGTTCTGCTCTTGCTTTTTCCTCTAGTCGAATCTTTTCTGCTTTTGCCGCTCTTTCGTTCTCCTCTTGTCTCCGTTTCTCCTCTTTCTCTTTCTCTTCTTGTTTTCGTTCTTTCTCTTCCTGTCTCCGTTGCTCCTCTTTCTCTTTCTCTTCTTGTCTCCGTTGCTCCTCCTTCTCTTTCTCCTCTTGTCTCCGTTCTTTTTCTTCTTGTCTGCGTTGCTCCTCTTTCGCTTTCTCTTCTTGTCTGCGTTGCTCCTCTTTCGCTTTCTCTTCTTGTCTGCGTTGCTCCTCCCTCATCATCATAAATTGCATCAACGCCTCCATAGACATCGGTGGCTGAGGTTTTTCAACTGGCTTCTCCTCAGCGCCACCCACTGCACCTTGCTCTTCAGCTTCCTTTTTAAGCCAAACCTCTGCTAAAGCTCGCATCAAATTTTCTCTAGACATCTCTTCGACTTCTTCGACGTCTAGACCAGCTTCGATTAATAATTTTATTATTCGATCAGAAGACATCTTTTTTATACTAGCTTGCTTTTGTTCTGTAAGTTTCTCCATCTTACTTCTTTACTTCAAATGATTTCCGTGAAGAAATCGAGGGAGTGGCTACGAATGCTGTGATTGGTTGACTTTAATTCTTATTGCTTGTTTATTCAAGGAGCGAGTTTTGTATACCTCTCTCTGGCGTTGCGTTGTCGTAATGTCGTTCGTATGCCCGTTGTATCTTCTCACCAGTTGTTCGGATGCTCGGAATGCTTCTCCGGTTGATCAACTGCTCATTCTCCTTCTCCCGTGAGGTCGGCTTCTCGTAATGATTTGAAATCCACTGTCCGTAACTTGGATACAAAATCCCACCGTCCGTATCTTGGATTGACAATATCCCAACGTCCGTAACTTGGATTGACAATCCCAACGTCCGTAACTTGGATTGACAATATCCCAACGTCCGTAACTTGGATTGACAATCTCCCAACGTCCGTAACCTGGATTGACAATATCCCAACGTCCGTAACTTGGATTGACTATCCCGCCGCTGTGTCACCAAATGTGATCTTCCACAATCACCCACGATTTTCCAGTCTCTTCCGTGTTCTGCAGCGCAGCCTAGGCCTAACCTATTCACTGTACTGCGGTAGCTATGGCTAGGTTATAAGTGTCTAAAGTTCTTAAACTTGTTCACTTACAACAAAGATCAGTTTCTTGTATTTTCTTCTTCGATTTCCAACATTCGCAAACAACACAACAATGCATCAATGACGACAAACAATTCAAATGCACGACAGAAACGCCATCTTATTATATTACTACTCTAACCTCTTCTATACACGACTAGCACTCCTTCTACAACTTATCTCACTCTCAGCGTACACTCTTTCTTTGGTCGCACTGTCCTTCTCTCTGCCTCTCTCTGTCCGTCTCGCTGTCTGTCTGTCTGTCTGTCTGTCTCTCTCTCTCCGGCGACGACGTGCAGCGGCGCTTTCCCGCCACTCAGCCAGCTGGCCTAGGCCTGTCTGTACCCTCAACAATTAGCTGACCTCGAGCTGGCCTATCCGTACACTCAACAATTAGCTGATCACTATACGCTATACAAAATTAGCTCACATTACCTCTTTCCTTTCTTTTAAAGAGAGCTAATTATCTATAAAAATTAGCGAACGTACCTTAACTAAACAATGCAAACAGTCCAATATATATAACATCATAAAATATCTTACGCTACAATCTAGATAAACAATCAGCTACTACATTCATTTAAGGCATTTGGAATTATTTTTGAAACAAATTAGACTGCATAATGTAACGTTGAACTTGAAGAAATGTGTGTTTGGTAAGAGTGAGGTGCAGTTCATCGGTCACCTTATAGGATCAGGGAAGAAGATGATGAATCCAGATAGGATTGACAGTTTGATTAATTTGAAGAAACCTGAAACCAGGAAGGAAGTGAAACAAGTTTTAGGATTTTTTGGATTTTACAGACAGTTTATTTGTAATTTTGCTGAAATTGCTAAACCATTGACAGACTTAACCAGCAAGAAAGTACCTGAGAACATTGTTTGGACTGATGCACATCAGAAATCCTTTGATTCACTTAAACAGATTGTCTTGTCAAATGTGGTTTTATATATGTTTGAGGTTGGTAAACCTTTTAATTTGTACTGTGATAGCAGTGATTTTGCTGTGGGAGCTGTCCTATCACAGGTGGACAATGAAGGGATAGAACGTCCCGTTTCATTTATAAGTCAGAAGCTGACAGATACCCAGAGGAGATGGGCGACGATTGAGAAGGAAGCCTATGCAATCATATGGGCTTTAAATAAGTTGAAAGAAATTCTTATTGGTTCTAAAATCAATGTGTTTACAGACCATAATCCTTTAGTTTACTTGACTGAATCAATGTCGAAATCTGCTAAGTTAGTCAGATGGTCATTATCATTACAAAATTTTGACATTCTGTTGAACTATAAGAAAGGTAAATTGAATGTAGTAGCTGATTGTTTATCTAGATTGTAGCGTAAGATATTTTATGATGTTATATATATTGGACTGTTTGCATTGTTTAGTTAAGGTACGTTCGCTAATTTTTATAGATAATTAGCTCTCTTTAAAAGAAAGGAAAGAGGTAATGTGAGCTAATTTTGTATAACGTATAGTGATCAGCTAATTGTTGAGCGTACGGATAGGCCAGGTCAAGGTCAGCTAATTGTTGAGCGTACAGACAGACAGGCCAGCTGGGTGAGTGGCGGGAAAGTGCCGCGGCGCGTCGTCGCCGGAGAGAGAGAGAGACAGACAGACAGATATACAGCGAGAAGGACAGAGAGAGGCAGAGAGAAGGACAGTGCGACCGAAGAGAGAGTGTACGCTGACAGTGAGATAAGTTGTAGAAGGAGTGCTAGTCGTGTATAGAAGACGTTAGAAGAATAATATAATAAGATGGCGTTTCTGTCGTGCAATTGAATTGTTGGTCGTTGTTGATGCATTGTTGTGTTGTTTGCGAATGTTGGAAATCGAAGAAGAAAATACAAGAAACTGATCTTTGTTGTAAGTGAACAAGTTTAAGAACTTTAGACACTTATAACCTAGCCATAGCTACCGCAGTACAGTGAATAGGTTAGGCCTAGGCTGCGCTGCAGAACCAAAGAAGAGACTAGAAAATCGTGGGTGATTGTGGAAGATCACATTTGGTGACAGCGGTGGGATTCGAACCCGCGCCTCCGAGGAGACTGGTGATGATGATGATGATGATGATGATGATGATGATGATGATGATGATGATGATGATGATGATGATGATGATGATGATGATGATGATGATGATGATGATGATGATGATTATGATGATGATGATGATGATGATGATCATGATGATCATGATGATCATGATGATCATGATGATGATCATGATGATGATCATGATGATCATGATCATGATCATGATCATGATCATGATGACGATGATGACGATGACGATGACGATGATGACGATGATGATGATGATGACGATGACGATGACGATGATGATGACGATGACGATGATGATGACGATGACGATGATGATGATGATGATGTTGATGACGCCGAAAATCAGCATAACAAGTCGGACATAGGAAGAGCCTATGAAAACTTAGATGTATGAAGCATGAATATTTTTAACTGTTCTCAAATTTCTTTTCCGTTGCGCGCTTTTTTTGCGCGCTTTTTGCGCGCATTTGTCTGCGCTCTTTTGACGGGGAAGGTCCCTGTTGCGCGCTTTGCGCGCTATTGTCTGCGCGCATTTGTCTGCGCGCATTTGTCTGCGCGCTTTTGTCATGCGCGCATTTGTTGCGGCGCCCTATATGCCTACTGACGTTTCAATAAAGCATCGGGACATGTCTGTGACTTGGAGATCTGCTAGACCAGTACAGGATGAAGTGAAGAAGGCAACCAACGTTAGGTTGGAATCGGCCAATAACACAGACCGATCAGACAAACAAAGAGTAAGCTTAAAGAAACTTCAACAGGATATTCATTCATTAAATGCATTTGTATAGCGCCTCTTCAAAGAGACTACTAAAAGGCGCTGCCAACCTCAGCGCGGCCGAATAAAACTGTCTTAAGATGAGAGGAAAGAATGAGAATGACGTTTAGCAAGGGAGCAGAGTGTCAGAGGAAGGCCATTCCAGGTTGATGCATATAGTGGAAGTAGGCCAAGCAAAAGAGGGGGTATCGAGAACAGACTTTTCAATTGAACGATGGAGCGGAAGTGGCTAGCACTAAGAGTAGGGTTATAGAACTCTCAAGGGTAGGAAGGAGCAAGGCCTAGGAGGCAGTACCAGACTAGGGTAGAGATCCTATTCTCTATTTGCTGCTTGACAGGAAACTATAGTTGAGAACGTCAAGCATATAGCTGGAGATAACACTGGTCAACACAGAAATCGTTACTGACTGGAAAAGGCCCTAATGTGTAGCATCTTGGTGTGCTGAACATGAATATAACCATAAAAAGTTTTTATTGGCTCTCGTTTTGAAAATATTTCATATAGTTCATTTCTTATGTTTCACCATGTAAATTTATGCAGTAGAACTGCGACAATATCGTAAATAAGTCAAGAAGGCATATCATGCTTACTTCGGATGCAAGGTTGGTGACCAAGACAAGCCATGGACCCCGCATATATGCTGTGCTACATGTACAACACAGCTTTCACAGTGGATGAATGGCAAAAGACCATCAATGCCGTTTGCAGTTCCCATGGTGTGGAGAGAGCAAAGCAACCACTTAGATGACTGTTACTTCTGCTTGGTTCCTCCTCTTTCCGGTGGAATAACGAAGCAAAAGAAGTCGACAATAGTCTACCCAAACATCCCGTCTGCATTGAGACCAGTTCCACATGGTGATGGACTTCCTATTCCAGAACCTCCAGCAGAATATATTTTCGTTGATTCATCTGATGAGGACAAGGGTGAGCCGACATGTTCTTCTCCTGGTCCGTCAGCGTGCAGTGATCCCGATTTTCCCTGTGGTGCATCATCAACCCCGTGCACACAGAATAACACAGGAAGAACTAAATGACCTTGTTCGTGATTTGGACTTATCCAAAAACAAGGCAGAGTTCCTAGGATCGAGACTCCAACAATGGAATCTTCTAGAAGAAGATGTCACAATCACTTCATATAGAAAGCGCCATCAGTAGTTGGAACCTTTCTTCATGAAGGAAGGTAATCTGGTATTCTGTTCCAATATTGACGACCTCATGAATGCCTTACAGATCACTCATGACCCACAAGAATGGAGACTCTTTGTAGACTCTTCGACACTGAGTCTTAAGGCTGTGCTTTTGCACAATGGAAACCGTCATCCATCTATTCCATTAAAGGATATACAAAATATATGTGTTTCTTGTGTGAGTGGGATAGTCGTGCAAGAGAGTTGCACTACGTGCGGAAGGAATGGACTCCCAGACAAAACATGGCAGTTGGACAGAAGAATATCCAGCACCCAGCTCTGGTCGAGGCTCACAAAATCCTACTACCACCCTTTCACATCAAACTAGGTTTGGTGAAGAACTTCGTGAAAGCCATGGACCGCACTTCACCAGCTTTCCGATACCTGCATGAAAAATTTCCTCGACTCGGCGAAGCAAAGATTAAAGGGAGTTTTCGTGGGTCCTCAGATTAGAGAACTTTTCAAAGATGACCGCTTCAACAACTTGCTGGAGGGTGATGCGAAACAAGCATGGAATGCTTTCCGTCTAGTGTCTACAGACTTTCTGGGGAATGTTAGGGCAGAAAACTACAAGGAACTAGTAGAAGACATGCTCAAGCAGTACCAGAAATTTCGCTGCAATATGTCGCTGAAGATGCATTTCCTTCACTCCCATCTGGATTTCTTCCCTGACAACTGTGGTATGGTTAGTGACGAACATGGCGAACACTTTCATCAAGATATCGCAACAATGGAGCAAAGGTACCAGGGAAAATGGTCCACTACAATGTTGGCTGACTACTGCTGGACACTCCGCAGAGATGCTCCCGAACAGCTGTACAAGAGACAGGCAAAAAAAATCTAAGAACTAGTCTATGACCTGGTTTTTACAAATATTAACCGTAAGTGTATCACTATTGGAATGCATTGTGCGATATAAAATTACTTCATTTGAGATTACAAAAAAACTAGAGCCAATTAAGCAATTTCACTGTCATATTCGTGTTCAGCACATAAAAATTGATAAGAACTGACTAATTTCATTTCAGTAACATGACTTTTGTAAAAATTTGTTGTCCAGTGTAATGGTTGAATTTGGGTATGGGGTCAATATGGCGGGCTGCAGAGAGCAGGAAGCGATCAAGGCAACTCAGACAGGCACTCTTCCGCGCTCAACCAGCATGCTGCATTAGGCGAGCATAGAAAGAGCTACAGTAGTCAAGTCCGGTGGTAACGAAAGAATGGGCACTGGTAGCAGCAACAGTGGGAGAAAGCGAGTCAGCAACAGCTAGTGCGCAGTTGACGCAGTTGATAATAACAGGCACGGCTGAGTGAGTGAATGTGTGGAGCAAAGTGAGCTCTTGATCCAGAGCGACACCAAAGTCACGGACTTTGGTTGAGAAGACATAATCAGAAAAGGCAGCACCAATAGCCCATATTATACAGTAGCAACTTTAAAACAGGACATGAAAGTGAAAAGGTTCCAAAAGCTTATGATGAAACGAAAAACTCGGAACTTCACAAGAATTCAAAGAATCAATGCAAAGCTCAAATCCGCCCCGGAAAACCAGAGCTCCGTGTTCAACCAGCCTGCGAGCACTAACAACTAAGAAGTCAAAACACAAGATAGTGCAATCAATATTAAGGTAGCACCTGCCTTTGAAAAAAGTCTTATATAAGAGTATCAACTGTCTTTGACAAAATTGAGATAAGTGATGAGAGAGAAAGAGAGAAACTGTTCTTGTCTGGTCCTTCCAAGAAATTTAAGCATGATAGGCTGCCAATGAGGCTTAGCCCAGCTTCACCTACGAGGACATTCAGAACAGTGCTGCCACTGACTACCAGCCTATGCTCAATGATTGCTCATGTATGAAGCGATTCAAAAGTGATACCGCTGATACTCAGCATATCCTCACCTGTGAGAAATTCAGACAAGTAAAGCAGCGTTTAGGAATAAAGTGGCTTCATGTAAAGGCTTCATGTCTAGTTCTCTTGTTCAGAAAAGCCATCGCCTGGTTATTCTACCCACTGCTGCTGGCAAGCGTAAAAGAAGGAGCGAATATTTAGCAATGCATGATGTCAAGTGCGTGCAAAGCATGTCTATGGAGGAAAACGTGCATAAGACGGAGCAAAGATGGCAGGTACCTGAAAATGGAATGACAATGGAAGCCGAGAAATAAAAAATGCATTTAAAACACAGAAAATTAAAAGTCACAATAGACTTATTTCTTGTGTGCTTTTGTCTTTGTTGTTTACTGACTTAGACTTCTATCTAAAGGTCAGAATATATTTAATATTGTTGTGATTTTTGTGATTAAAGCATAATACAATGATAATATTACCTATAATACAGAGTGCCAATTATGTGGATTGCTTAGCAAAACCGATACTTGAGGGATTTCAGGGAAGGTATCTTCTCGTCACACTATGCATTGCTGTGTGCAATGGTCTGATTAAGTATGTAAAGCATAAGTTCCTGCTCATTGTTGTAGCCTAAAGCAAAATTGTTGAAAATGTAGCCTATGTTACTGTCTCTGGGGGTACGAAGGGCATGCCAGTCTTGCCCTCAACAAGGGGTAAAAGTGGCATGATATCCATGCCCCACATGGTGGGGCAAGAGTGGCCTTTTGGGTGCCTCTGCCGCAAGCCAGATTTTGAAGAAGAAATCGTATCCAGTAGCAATTTAAGCAATTTTATGGATGCACCTACCTACACTACAAAACAAGTTTCATCTTGATATGTTTAATATTGCATATTTTATTTCACATTTTGTGACTTTATGCCTCTCTTGCCTCCACCTCCTATATTTCTGTTTTCACTAGAACTGCCAGAAATATACAAATCGGATCCAGTTTTAATCGAGCCGATCAGAAGAAATATAGGAGAAAAGGGACATAGAGTGATCAGTGGATTGACGATCTTAGACAAAGAATTGTTTGTTGTGAGTGTACAGAGTTCAGAAATTGAAGTCTATGATTCGATGAAATTAGGTTTCAGTCGCCGATTTAATTTAGATGAATTACAAAATCCATTGGACATTGCATCCTGCAGCAGACGTGAATGTCTCTACATCGTCGATAGGAAATATATTTAAGAGTCGAATGAAATTCTGAGAGTTGATCTAAATGGGAAATTAATAAAGAAATGGTCAACAGGAGGCGATTATGGATGGACTCTGTCTGTTACATATGAATCGAATGTCATTCTTACTCTTCAGAGGAAAAATAAATTAAACGAGTATTCGCCAGATGGAAAATTGATCCGTGAAGTAAAACTTTCATATGTAGGAATTCGCTATACATGGCAAGCTATAAAACTGACCAATGGTCATTTCGTTGTCAGCCATGGCATTTTTCATGATGATCTGCACAGAGTGTGTTTAGTGGATGCAGATGGAAAGCTGATAAAATCATTCGGTGGAGAAAGTGAATCGTGCGTCGGACAAATGTATCGTCCAGTCCATTTGTCAGTTGATGGACATGGATTTGTGTTTGTTGTTGACCAAGGGAATCATCGAGTTTTGTTATTGGATTCAAATCTGGAATTTAAAAGAGAAATTATCTCAGAAGGATTACTACATCCACGGAGGATTCTTCTCGATGAATCAAAAGGTCGAGCGTTTGTGACTAAACTGGGCGATGATGGACTTATTAAGACTTTTCAATTCGGATCATAGACCTAGGAATGAAATTGTTTTCGTGTTTCTAAACGACTGAAACAATAAAATTTGTCTATTTGTTTTATAAGCCAAGTCACCTGCTATCATAAATTATCTTCGAGAATTTATGACAAACAATTAGGCTAAATAGTAGCCTATAGTGCCAGGCAAAGCACAGACGTAGCCTAATCGTATATATTGACGTGTAAGCTTACCTCTCGTCAACAGGGCACAGCGTTATACACATAGTTCATGACGAGAGCCTCTCGTCAATTATACGGCAGGCAAGGAGTCTGAAAAACTCGATTAAAACGTATAGAACTCGTATTGCTTACGCTGAGTGCATTGAGTTGGTCTGACCTGTCGCACGATTTCGAGATTTAGGGTAGGCCTAATGACGAAAAGCTTTGTATAATTCCAAAGATTTCTCCAACGTCCAAAAATGTCAGGTTGCGCGAAGAAGTTTAATCACGGGTGCTAGGCCTATGTCAAATCAAAATCGGTTCGCCAGTAGGATCAGAATTTGTTTCAGGTCACAGGACACTAATGCAGGCTTGGCCTTAGGGCAAAATGGTGTTTAGAATTGCATTCCCACTATCCACTTGTATGGGACGCCGCGCACAGCACTCTGCTGTCCATTGGGACTTAATGGTTCCTTCTCTGTGGTTGGTCTAACAACATGGAACGAGCTTTCTTCATATGCGACAACTCCCAAACTGTTCTTAGTTCACAGACGCTGAAGACTGTTTTTCGCATGATCTCTGTCAAGAGCGCCTCTGAGTAGGTAAGCTTATCTTTAAAGGGCGCCATATAAATTCTAATTGATTGTTTGATTGATTGATTGATTGTTTGTTTGATTGATATAACATCGACGTCCTAGCAGTTGGTTAGGCTTAGCTTATATGCCGGATTTTCCATTGCTTGCACGCATTAAAGTTGCATCAACTTTGAAAGACGTGGAATTTGCAGATAGGCTTATCAACTTCCTGCAATTGCGTCTCTCCTCATCGCTCAGTAGCCTGCATTGTGTGGTGACATGATTGTGTTATCCATACGGTGTATTTATAGAACGATCAATTATTCATTATTATGTAAATATGTATTATACCTGGATCACCGATCTACTTTCTAGCGCAAACAAAATTAGTTTTATCGCGTCCTTATACTGCTAATGAAACAATTATTTCTGACTGGTGCCAGTCATAATTAGGTACATAGTCTAGCAGCAGAAGATTCAGTCAGATCCTCCCTCCACCGGATAAGATTGTGATGAAAATGCTTGGTCAATATGAAGACACTCTACGAATGCATTTTCTCCGATCCTAGACAGTGGCGGCGCTAGGGGGCTGGGGGGGCTAAGCCCCCCCTACAAGAGGCTCAGCCCCCCCCTAAAAAAATGGAATTATTTTTACATTGAAATATCGACGATTTTTGGTTGATGACCAAAAAAAAGGTCAGAAATTTTGGCGGATGGAAATGTCAAATTTTGTCGCGGGGCTTCAGCCCCCCCCGAAACTGAAATCCTGACGACGCCACTGATCCTAGATGAGTACAGCAAATAAAATCTCGCCTACTAATTTACTTTATGGGTCAAACTAAAAATAGACTCACTTATATTGCTCCTGGTTTTGGAGAAAATGCGGATTTGAATTTTTGTGCCATCGACTCACCGAGGCTTTCTATCATTCGCATGCCATCATCCACATATCACTCACATAATTATCTCTCACATGCCATGTCTCTTTCATAAAGTCCATTTTGAGGTTTCGTTTTTCTCTTCAATCTTGATAACATCGATGACTTGCCTTAGGGCTATCGTACATTGTAAGCTTATGTGCCATTCTACTGACCATCCTGTCCTTCTTTTTTACATTAAGCACTCATAATAGCTTCACTGTAAACCGCTTAAACATTTTGCGATTGGCGACGAGAAGCATGTAAAGTGATGGATATGGCAAGTAATTCTAGAAATGGTGAGACATCAGTTGAAAGAGTTGACAGAGAATCTGATGGTTTTCACGATGAGAAGGATCGGAAAACAGTAATGTCGCAGAATGAACTTAACGTTACCATATTACAATACTCCCGTAAATCTCGTGGCCTGCCTATGAACTATAATTAATTATTGGGGTTTCTGCAGAAAATGCTGCAGAGTAGGAAGCGTGCGAATTAGGCTACCGATAGACCTACTGTATCAGTACTACACTGTATTAACATGACGCATAGTGTAATTATTGAGGATCCTGTTGTTAATCCAAAATTAATGGTCTAGCATCGAACGCAAAGCATATTTGTGCATAGCGAAAGTGTATAGGTCTGACTGCAACAGGATGAGTCTATAAATTGACGCTATCTCAAATTACACAATATTTGTGGTAGCATTCGTATCAGCATTAGTAAGGAGACACTGACATTTTGCTTGGAACCCAACGACAGTTTCACAGAGCGAAGGTGGGTGTCTTTAGATTTTTCGGAAGTCTTGAATATGCTCAGTATCGTTCGAAAACATTTTCCACTGTATGTCTAGTCCGGCTGAAACGTGACTCCGCTGTTTTCTGTTTTATTTGTAAGGCAAAAATTATATGCAGCAACAAAGCATATTATGACATTGTGATAGACAGATAGAGTCACTATTATATTATTTGCTCCCTGTGAAAGTTATAAAAGGCTTAAGACAAAAACGCTATTTTGATAAATGATCAAACGTCTACAGAGAATGGGCTACCTTCTCACAAATAGTGGTGGGACTATTCTTATGCTCACTACTCTTCCCTCTCTCGGGCCTCGCTTTCCTCTGTCCTTCCCCCAGATTTGAACTTAGCATTCTTTAGCTTTGCCTCTCATTTTAAGTCACCCACAAAGTAGAACAGCACATGTCTACATTTTCTGTATGATCTGTATAATTATTGTGAGCATTAAATTTTATAGAAACTCGATTTCTTAGAAATGACATAAGATTAGCGCAGCCGGTCTTTTGGTGCAGCATGTTTATAATTGCTTCACAGTAACAATCGATTCCACGAATATATTGTTCCTGGGCAATGCGTGTCATTTTCTGCTTAATTGTGTCTCAAATGAGTAGAAAATATTTGATAGCCTATTCTTTTAAAACCTTGCTTTGTGACCCATGACATCATATTTCGAACCGTGCCGATGTTTGCACAACAAAGTTCAGCGAATTTGCCTCTCATTGTTCTCGTAAAGTCAGAAACAATAGGTTAGAGGAATCCACTTGCATAATGAATCAAAAGTAACATAATAACATATTTGTTTAACTCTAGAGATGATGTATTAGTTACACAAATACGACCGCACAAATGCATAGTCATCAAGCTTTACGGTTATACAGTTAATCACTTTCACGAATCAACCCCTGATGTAGTTTTTCATCATGTTATCGTTATACATACACTGTCCTTGGTAGCGATTTTTAATGTTTAGTATATTCTGGTGGAAGCACTCGCCTTACTCCTCCGAATATACTCCCTTGTTCTCCTTGAAGTTGTCAGGAGAGCATCAAGGATATTACTTTGATGTTGAAGCCGCAGCCCATATTGTCCGTAGTTTTTCACTCGAGTCTCAACCTGCCCCACACAGTTGTCGGCTTTGTAATATTATTGTTCAGGAAGCCTGGAATTACTGCAACAAAGCCGTTCCAACCAATTTAATGTGCAATTGTGGCATAGCATTTTCCGAGGGTCCACCAATGGCTTCCAGTTCACATTTTGGTACCCACCAAGTACTCGGTCCGCTGGGAGAGTCCCGCCTATGGTTGTGCCTTGATGTCCCTGCTGTTCATAAAGCAAAGATAGCATGGAAATTTGATTAAACCACATTTGAGCCAATCAGAAATGCTATCATTTTGAAGTGCCCTGTGATACCCTAGCAATATTCATCATACTTCATGGCTTCTAGCAAAGTTCTGACGCTGTTGTAACTTGTAATCCTCTTTAAGGTGCAATAAGTGAGCAAGAGGAAGACATGAATAATAAAAAAATATTATTGTTCACATTATGAAGCAGCGCAGCCTTGAGGCTCCTAGATAAACTGTCATTGAAGAGACGCCCCTTTCAGTCGATTCCAATTGCCTCGAAAAGACCGGTCACCTTGTGGCAGAAGCAGGTTCGCAGGTGAAATGTGGTGCCGAGGTTTTGCCATGATCACCGGCAGGAATGCCGAAATAAAATGTCTTGTAGGCCTCACAGATCATAGCTAAATTTTTCCACAGAGTGGACTGAACCTATGATTTTTTTCATGCTGAGTCACATTTCCAAAGCTCTCACCATTTCACATTTAAGCAAATTCATGACTCAGAAGATCTTACACCTATGCGTGTTTCTCTCTAAAATATGATAGGCCTCCTTGTTGCTAAAACTCGCTTCAAACGTAGCCTACTCGCCACTGCTCTCTTTCACAAAATTCACGTCTAAGTTGATCTTGCATTTCTGCATATTCATTAAGATATTGCAGTCATAAGTCCTTACAAATAGGCTATTATTTTTCGCCAAATACTCGCTTAAAATATGAATATTATCACCAAGTCGCAGTTTCGAAACTCTCGCCCTCGCATCCTTTCGCGAAGCATACCTCTCGTACGTCCCTTCATCTTGTAAATTTCATCAAATACACGTCTAAGATACGAATATCGTCGCTATGTCACAGCTCCAAAGAGATCGCCATTGCAACCTTTCACCAAATTCACGTATCAGAATATTTTACATAGGACTATCTGTATTTTCATTATGAACAAGCTTACCGCTCATACTTGCTTACACATGGTCATTTTCATCAAATGCATGCTTAAATAATTAATTCATTCAAGAATTTATATAGTGCTTCTTCAAGGGGACTAGTCAGAAGCGCTCCCGACTCTAGCACGGCAAAAAGGACAGTTTTGAGTTTAATATAAAAAAATGTTTCAGTAATAGCCCCAGGAAGTAGACGTAGCTCCTGTGGGAGCCCATTCCAGACAACTGGGCCGATCACAGAAAAGGCTCTCTTCTGCATCGTTGCAATTCATTCAAATGAGACCAAGAGCAATCCCTTCAGTGCAGAACGGAGGAATATTGTCACTAACACATAACCTAGTTCCCAAGCTTTCGCCATTGCATACTTTTACCGAATTTGCGTCTAAGTAGATCTTACATTTCTGTATTTTCAGTAAGAATACCTCTCATAAGTCATTATATGTGATAGTTTTCGCCAAATAGACCTACCACGGTAGGCCCTACTGGTAGCCTACATGCCTACAATTCGGATTTTGTTATTCTAGTCTAAGTCACAGCTCCAAAGCACTCGCCATTGCATAATTTCACCAAATTCACATTTAAGAATACCTTACTAATACATCACACAAGTCGTTGAAAGTAATGATTTTCATCAAATATACGCCTGAGATCCGAATATTGTCAAAAAGTCATAGATCCAACGTTTTCGCTGTTGCGCAGCATATTTTCACCAAATTGACGCCTCGGTGGATGACGGGATAGTATGAATGATGGAAGAAAAGATAAGGCTGCCAAACGTACCGGATTCCCCTGGACAGTTCCGGAATCGGCCCTTTGCGTCCCGTGTCCCGGATGCATAATTGCATATACCCGAATCCCAAGCCGTATAGCACTTCAGAGATATTTTATTTCCGTAAATTGGAAGTTGGATGAACGATGAAAACATGATGTTACTGCTGATGTATTGCAGTATCATAAGAAGCTGGATGAGCATATTAACTGACAGAATTAGAAGTTGGATCAATAATTTTTTGTGCATTTATGCTTTCCAATAGTTGTTTTTAAAAGATACAATAATTAAAAACTGATTGAATTTGTATGTGTTTTGCAGCATTTATTCAGCGATTAGCCTAAGTGAATCATCTCGGATTGATTCGCATATTGAGTATTGTAACTTGTAAAACATTCAGTTCATAAACGGATCAAGTCAAGTTGATTCACTTTGACGTAAAAATTACGAATATTCTTGTCAACTCATTACTGGCCCACGCTACAAAAATGCTATTTTCTCCAAAGTTCACTAATATTTACTGGCGGCATTGTCCATGCCGATTATATGCATCATAACAGTTTATAATATCAATCTTTCATCCCCAAATGTTTTCATTCCAATTTGAAATAGGCCAACTAGAGAAGGCCAAAACTTCAAAGTCGATTTTCTCAAAACAGCAAAATTGTCGTTGAACCACTTTTGAACTAGGGGGCTCAAGTATGACACACGTACGAGTTACGTAGCCACCTTGGAAGTTGGAGTGTTTAGCATTGAGGGATATTCTACAGGCCTACCAACTGGATTTTAATCAGTTAGTTTATGACTTTGCCAATAGAAAAATGCGCAAAGTCTCTACTGGACCCATAGGCGTAGGAGGCGAGGGTCCAGGGGGTTGGCAAATGCCCCCTAAATTTCGGGCAAACGTGTTTTTCGGGCAAGAGACACGCACGGGAAAAAATTCGGAAATGTTTGTCAGGCAAGCAGGTACAGGCTGATATTTTTTCGTGCACACAGGGGTAAAAAGCAAAATTTTATGAAGATTTACAGGAAATGACTAAAAAAGGTCGTCAGATTTTTCGGGCAAAAATTAAATTTTTGCCCCCCAATTCCGAAATGTTCCCTACGCTTATGACTGGGCCTACTCAAATTGAGATCTATGGGCCTACTGTGGCCTAACCAAGATATTTAACTGACTATAGCTATTGTTTTTCCCGGAGGTCTCTCTTATCACTATTTTTACTTTCTGTGTTTTTTCTGCATAACCTATACATGCAGTGATTTACAGCCTACTAAAAACTCGACGCTTATTCTTGTACATTGTATTTGAGGAAGGAGTTTATACCAAATAATACAATAGCAAAATAAGAGCAAAATGATCATCTCAATTTGTCTTCATTTATAATTAGGTATTTATTTTTTTTATCAACAATATAAACATTTCTTTCAGCACCTTTGCTTATGATCGATATGCTATGACTGTACACATGTAGGCCTACAGGTCTTGTCTCTGTCGGAGACTGTGCAACAAAAAGCAAAATATATATTGCAAAAAGGGCCCCCACCTTAATGGGCGCCCATGGGCCCCCACCACCCTAAATCCGGCCCTGGTTGGATGAGCTAGGAAATAACGTTTTTATGCAAAATTGTTACCGTAAAACATAAGGCTGGATGAACGATCAAAATATTTTTAGTTGATGTAGAAGTTGAATGAATAACGGAGCTGTGATAATAGAATTATAAGTTGGATGAGCGATGAAACAATGAGGGAAACATGTTCAAATAACTTTACGATGCTATATGGCTTGTGATTCGGGTATATGCGACCCGGATTGATCTCAAATTTTCCCGGAATTTGAAGAGAATAATTATTCATTTAAACAAATTATTTTCTTATTTTCTCATATTAAATTCAAGAGGCTGTTTGGTTAATTTTATTTTGTTCGCACTATCAGTCTCAGACCTGCTGCTGTTAACTCGACATTGGGTCGGATGTAACAGTTGGGCAGCGCTGGTTTACTTTATGCATACTTTATTCGCTTGGCTACCAGACAGTCCCGAGCCTTCTCGGTTGTGGGGCCGTCAATCTGGAATGACCTCCCCCTAACCTCCATCTCCTCCACCTGACCAGTCAATCCTTATTCCTTAAGTCCCTTAAATCTTTTTTCTTTTACCGTGGCTGGGCTGGGAGCGCCTCTGAGTAGTTTCTTGAAGGGGCGCTATATAAATGCTAATAATGAATAATGAATGAATGAACCCACTGCCGTGGCATAATGTGTCTAACGAACTGTCATTTTCCGCTTCCAACGCTTTTGTGAGAGAGTTCAGCATTACGAGCAACCTGTGATCTGACATTGCCTAGCAACGACCTCGGAACTCGTGACGAAAATAAAGTTTGACATGACATGTGCTAAGTTCTACGATATCGCACGATGTGATCCGGAATTGCTTTAAATGGCATCAACTCTACAGCGTTATAAGTTTAAGGGAAGTTCTGCCATGACGTAGCAGACCCAATAACTGGCATCTGCAATCTGCATGCATTTAGGCTAATGGGTCTATTTGTATCATATGAACATCGCTCGTGCCGGGTCATAAGCCTAAGTTTCGGTTACCCTACACGCAGCTCAATTTCTTACTGAAACTGATTAATGGTCACACTCTTTGGATGATTTGATTGCAATTATCAACGTCTAATTTCAGCCATGTAGATTCTGTACTAGCCTGAGGCAGCATTCGTTATATATTGCATATAATTAAAATTATTATAGGCCTACACACTACACAGTGATGTGGACAGCGTGAATTGTCGATGACATATTGAATGACTGCGAGCGTCCAGAAATGACATAACCAAAAGTTGGCAGCCCTAAGAAAAGAAGATACGAAGAGAGGATTTAAGAATGGGAGAAAGAGAGGAATGAAGGAAGATAGAAGCAGACGAGTGTAGGAAAGGAGGTTGAGAGGAGTGAAGGAAGAGAATAATGGGTGAAGGAATGAACGGATGGAGAAGGGACGAGAGAAGATGGTTAGAGAGAAAGAGATGGGAAGTATGAAAAGAGGACAAGAGAAATGAAGGAAAAGAGAGAGAGCCAATGTGGATAGGATGAAGAGAGTAATGAATGAAGATAGTAAGATGTGAGTGGAAAATGTATGAGAGAATGGAGAAAGGATGAGAATCGTGGAGGGAAAGAGGGAGAGATAGTGTGGGTTTTGGGAGAGGGTGCATGGGATTGTCGGTCTACAGCTGTAGATTATAATTAATGGGCGTAGTACCAGCATAATTAATAATTGTTATACTCGTGCCAAATAGCGATTGAAACTAACAAACCATATGCTGAATAGCCTAGTCAACAAGGTCATCAGATTGCAGCATGTGTACATGTAACTCTGGTCATATAATAGGCCTACTCATATCTACGACTGACATTAATTTTAGTGGCCGCGCTTTCTTGGAAATTAATTTGCAGCTCTCTCTCTGTCACTGTCTGCCATGTGCCTCTGTTTGTTTGTCTGTTTCTCTGTATCTGTCCTTCCTTCTCAGTCCCTTTGTCTTTCTGCATCTGCGTCTTATCCACCAGCGACTGCATCGGATTGATAGCAGTTTGCCTTGGTGTAGGCTAGGCTACGATCGATAGGCCAAAGTGAAAAGAGCTCCATCTCTCTCTCTCTCTGTCTGTCTCTCTCTCTCTCTCTCTCTCTCTCTCTCTCTCTCTCTCTCTCTCTCTCTCTCTCTCTCTCTCTCTCTCTCTATCTCTCTCTCTCTCTCTCTCTCTCTCTCTCTCTCTCACACTCTCACTCTCACTCTCACTCTCTCTCGCTCTCTGGCTGTGTCTGTCTGTCTCCTCCCTCTCTGTCTCTCTGTATCTCTCTCTCCTGCTGACATTTTTTACTGAGGTTGACCTAGAAAAGTAACCACGGAGAGCAGACTCCATGTGGTTATACTGAGAGCATCGGCCACTCTATAATAATAACCATGCACACTGCTTAAACTATAACCACATCTCGTACTCTACAACACCGACAGATTTTATGATAAAGAAAGTGATCGCAGACGACAAAAGAACAGCACAGATGGTGAAAACAATCTGAATTTTCAAGGTAGACATTCTTCACTTTTTATAAATAATTAGGACAAGTTATATGGCGCCGTACCATGACTGTCCCTAACACTGGCACCTTTTGTAAGTTATTTAAATGGTAGCATCTTATGTTGTATGCATGACTCGTAGCCTACATTCATACAAGCATTGTATAGTATTAGATATACCTTTAAAGAGAAAAGATAGACCAGATAGATAGACAGGCAGGTAGGCAAGAAAGAGATATCGATCGTAATAAGAGGGACAAACAGACAGACAGTGGCAGGGACAGGGTTACAGAGAAACGGATCAACTAATTTGAACTGTGTATAATGAGTCTGCAACTTCATAACCAAGGCGAATCATAATATATTTGACTCAAATAACCTATGCGAAGTTGCGAACACTCGAACAGTAAGCATACTAGCTGTGATCAACCACGTACCTTCAAAATAGAAATCAATTCACAAAATACAACTATGTTAGCCTAATGCATGCTTGATTATATCCTACTAATGATTACTAAGTCTTATTTGTTCAACGAGTTATGACTACTATAATTGCTCAAACTCGATCATTACCATCGTTATAGCGGATGTCGGGCACTAGCCCAGTGCTAAAAATGGCTTATAATTATTACCATCGCAAACCAAACCTCTTGTTTATGTCATACAATGTTTGGTGAATGTTTTGGATGCTTTGCAACATTTTATCTACTATGTGAACTAATTATCTCCATTTATCTAATGACAATTTCAGAGCACCAGCTTATTCACGAGCATTTCAGGCAATGTGATTGTACTTATGACAGGATAACGGTTTGTATCATTTTCTCAAGACTTGCAATGATGATTTGTTTCTCCTCGCACATTCTGAGGATTGCTACTATCGTTTCGTGCATCAGTCGTACAGTAGGCTACTGCAGCAACACGTTGACCTTGGATGGATGGTATGCTACAGCTCGTGAATAAGCTGGTGCCCCGCGCTTGGCTTTCGATTAGCCCTTTAGCAATTTTGAGTTTACGATTACAATTACAGTACTTGAGTGTGCTTGCAGCCAACAGTACAGTTGTCTGAAATAAAACTATCGCTACCTTGGTTAACCTTGTAAGAGATATAACAAGTTTTGTCAGGCTGGTATACTGATTGGTCAGCACCATTTCCATTGTCTGATTTATATCTTGTAAGAAGCATCGCACCTATCTTACTTATCAACACCGCCCGTTATCCCATACCTTGATTGTAGAGGAAGAACATGGGAGTCTGAAAACAGGCGTGACTTTATTCTGTCTCTGTGGCTATCCCTGCACACGACCTTCGTCCACCATCCAAATAGTTCATGCACTGGATATCACTATTCAGGATAGGCACAACTTGAACAAAGTGAAAAACAGTGGATCATATTAAATGAGCCAAAACCTATGTCGAGATGGAAGATTGATCTGGAAAGGTAGTACAGGGTTGAGCCCGGCATAAAGGGAGGGGATAGAGGCCTCGGGCAGCACAGCGGTCATGACAGCATGTCATCAGTTGGCCTACAAGTTCTTTCCTTCTGGCTACTATGGCTTTCAAGGTAAATTGACCTTACAGTTTCATCCACTAGGCCTACAATGTCATTATCCCTTACATGCAGCTTCGTACCCAAACTCAAGTCAGAGGTGCAAAAGTTTAGGCCTCTGTAAAAATAGTGAGTCGCTAGTCTGAATAAATCGCGAGCTAATGTTTGCTTCATACTTTAAATAAGGCAATGACAGAAGTTGTTGTTTGGATAAATGAAGTTTGGAGATTTGCTGTGTGAAACGTCATCTGAGCTATTATTGTCCGACGTCCGCTCGCATCACACAGAAATTTTCATGGGAAAACAAACTGTTATTGTGTGATAATATTCTCTCAGCATATTGACTCACAATCATGGCTACATTAAACAACAAAAACACATTCTGTGCATTATTCCTGCTTCAGTACAAAAATACATTTACTGGTGGTAACGAGGTTTTTTGTCGCTTTTCCTTATGTTACTGTAGACACATCATCACAACCAATAAAATGTTCACAACTCGCATAATCCGGCAAAACACAATATAATTGAATCTATAGTCAACAAAAAACAATGATGACTAGGGTGTGTCTAAAAATTAAAATTTCGATGTTAATGACGACCAATATATTTCTGCGTTCCACCTTCATAAATATAGTTACCTGCAAAATTAGATGAAAATCGGAATTGATTTAGGACTTGCTCAAAGCACTGGAAGAATAGCCACTTAAGCAACATTGTGACACATTGCAATTTTCACAGATCCAAGCAAATTTCAACACATAAACATCAGATATAGGGCAAAATCCAAAGAAGTACTGTAAATTGTCATAGTTTATTCCTCTTAAGACATTTGAAAAATCTGGCTTTACTTGACCATTGCAGAACAAAATATTGTTTCTCCCCCTTATTTCTAACCAGGACTTTATTGAAGGACTGGATAAAAGTCACTCTGTCAGATCATTCGTCACTCTTAGGTGGGGTTAGATATGACTTAAGTATGGATTCCCATTTGGGCTTCATTGTTTCAGGTACATAGCCCACAGATGAAATAGCACTTCACGTGAGACTAAGTTGCTGTCACAGAGAGTGACACTTCAAGTAAATGATTACTTTCCTTTTCAGAGTAGGATGGTCGAGATTATCCTCTCTGTGCTCTGACGTTGCTTATTGGAAAATAATTGATAACTGAAAACCCACAACTTGATCATGTACATCGCATATGACATCCAACGCCCTCGGTGAAATGCACCTGGTTACCGGAACTTTATTCTCTTGGTGGAATTCATCTTTGGAAAACGACTATTAGATCTAATAGTTCTTGACTATAGACTTCCAATACTATAGTCCCTGTAGAATCATGCAGTGAAACACTTTTCCAGAACAATTTCAGATACATGGTATCGATGGCAAGGTTCAATAGGTCCTTTCCTAATTTCGCTTCCAGATCCATCTACAATGTATATGCCGCCCTTGCAACTCGTTTTACTCCCCACTGTGTCAAAACACATGGCCAGAATTTTGTCTTCAAATCTCCAGCTTCAGTTCTCAGCCAACAAGAATCTTGCATGACAATAGCTGTCACTGATTGGAGTAAGACGATGGCCAATAGTTTGGTAACATCCTTTTGAAATATGCCATTATCGTCCTGTCTCTGTAACATCTGGCATAATCTTGTCATTTAAGTGAAGAGTAAGGGGAAACTGTGGCTCAGAAGAATCTCTGCTGCCAGGGCTGCAAGATCATCTCTCCCAAATAGAAAAGTACAATAATTATTGGTACTCTCTCTTATGAGTTGTCATCCAGACACTGATTCCTTGGTGTAGGCGCAAATTGAGTAGTACCTTGCATCAGTGGCGTAGCCAAGAATTTCTGATGGGAGGTTTGGGGTTTTTATGGCCTCGCCGGATGCCCTTTCTCACACCAAACCAACAGTGTTACAGTAAATAACGAGGGAATAAAGTAACAAAGACAATAAAGTAAGAAAAACAATTGTTACTATAAACAATTGTTTTGTTTTTCTTATTTGAGTGGATAAATAATTTTTTCTACAAATCGTCTAGGCCAATGGGGGTTTTAACCCCCGAAACCCCCTTGGCTACGTCACTGCCTTGCATGGGAACTTCTCCTTTGTGAAGACAGCTTCGCATATCCGAAGTCATATCAGTACTGCCTATATCAAATAAATCTCAGCTTTTTGTAATAAATTTTGCATTGCGCCTGTCACATGATACAAGAATGAAAAGTACCACTTCCCGCCATTTGCAGCACATGACCAGTGACAAAAATAACATCATATCAGTTACGACATGATCACGACATGATCACGAATGTTTATTTGTTGGGAACTAGTCACTGAGAAGCAGTGGCGTAACTACGGGGGGGCAAGGGGCAGCCGCCCCCCAAATGAAAGGGCTGCCACCCCAGCTGCCCCCCCCAATCCCTGCGTTTGTTTTACTTTTTACTTTTACGAGTGATAAAGAATGTTATATAATTTCTGACTTATTTTATTTTTTATACAACTTCCTGTACAACTTCTTATAGGGTGGGTGATGGGAAAGTGGGACAGACAAGCTAGTGAGGCTTGCATGTGTATTTATGTCCAATACTGTAATACATCCAAAATCTAAAAATACATAGTCTAGGGCAATATACCCTTCGTCATTAATATGTGCGTACACACATTTTATTGCTTGTGTTTATTGTTTAATGGCCTTTGGTTGGGCTTTTCAAAGTGAGAGTGAAATTTAATATTGCTGCTAATCACAAAAACAGTAGAATACATCTATTTTAGGTTTGTGAAATTTTTACTGCCATATATTATTTAGACATTTGATCATTAGACAACAATTTTTTTCGCATTCTGATATTTGTAGCTTCAACTGAGACAAATTAAGAAAATATATTTGTAAATTCACTTACGACTACTATTTTGTGATTGTGACTTTTACTGAAATTACTTCGTTCTTCAGTTACTGAGTTAAGACACGTTAACGTCGTTAAGACATGTCAATTATGTGATTGCTCATTGCTGTCATGTCAATGATGTCATGACACTCTTGACTACATTCAATATTTTGTTCAATTGCTCAATTATCGTGCGTACGGCTCGCGATGCCGATGCGCGCTTTAATTGCCAACGGTAGCCACCCCATCATTTTAAGCTGCCACCCCACTGCCCCCCATGAAAAAATTCCTGGCTACGCCACTGCTGAGAAGGGTTCTATAGCATGCAGCTCGCATGCATTGAAACAGTAGACTGTAATGCTTGCCGAGTTGAACCGAGTTCCTAACTTCAGTCCTCTTGAGCAAGTCCTAAATGTTCAGCTATCGAGATATAATTTCAGATATTCAGTTTACACATGATTTGGCACGATAATTTCACTTGGTCGTTAAAACATCTTTTATTTTAAAATTTCACATGTACCATAAAAACACCCTAGTGATGACCCTATAATAAATTATACAGTTGCTTTTTATTTCGGCAACATGTTCTCTAAGCGACAGTGGTGATAACGTACGCAAGTCTCTAATGGGTTAAAGTAATATTGCAATTATTATTTTTGATGCCGAGATACATGTACTTAATCAATCTCAATGGAACCTTGAAGCTTTTACGGTCTGCGAACACTCCTGAGAAGCTTTCTTGAAGGGGGCGCTATATAAGTTCATAAATATAACGAAGGAATGAATGTTCATGTCTCTCAGTTCCATTACTCTGCTGGAATGTATTGCTCCTTTCACAGGATATTCACGTTTGTCCGCTTTCTCAATTATACCGGTGTGTTGTTGGGTTTTGTCACCAACATCTGGTGGTGCAATGTGCTGCATTATTATCGAAGTGATCTAATATTTCGAGATCATGCAATACACCAGCCACCTAACTGGTGTGTGTGTGTCTGTGCCAGAGACCAAGTGTAGCTTTAGCAATGTGTAGGCTACGATCATTCAGTCACATTGCAACTGTATTGGGAACGTTTACAGCCTGATAGAATGCATATCTATGATAGGTAACCATTTTCTGTCTTTTTTGTCATGGAACCGATTCTATAATTATGTTTGAAAAGCATTTGCAGTAGGCCTATAATAGATTGATAAAATGCATATCTATGATAGGTAAAAAATGTCTGTCTTTTTTGTCTCGATACATTTTGTCACGGAACCTAATCGATAATTTCGAATTGTGTTCGAAAAGCATTTGCAGTATAATAGAACCTAACTCGTGTCGGAACAACGATCGTTTTACGAACATCTTCTTTGACGACCTCGCATTGGGTGATGTCATCATCTAATCTTCTTTTCATGTAGCTCTATATCAGCGTGAAGTTTGATTTGTCAGATAGAATGCAAAACATGCTGTTTTTAAAGTTATGGACTGATTTTAACTCTTGCCAAATACCGCAAAAACACGTATGCTCGCTGTCTTTTGATTGCAAAGTTGTTATGATATTATGTGATACCGCACAAGCTGATGGGCATCTTAAAACTGCACATATTTAGCATAGACCACATGGCATTTGCATAATGTTACTGTAAAAACCGGAGTTGTAAAATTTTCATATAATTTTATAGGTCATGTTCGATTACGAAGTGTTAAACCCGTAGGCTACATTAGTCTAACAGGATACTGATTAGGGTGGCCGTTAAAAATGAAAGTTTGAATTGACTGTTCTCCAAGGCACCGTTTGGTTCCATTCTCCCCAGAAACATCACACAAAAAGTTGTAAGACAAAATATTAATATTTAGGACTAGCACAACGCCATCAAAGTTTTACCCTTATAATAGCAAGTCTTCTAATGCTCAAAAGTAGCTATATGGCTGTAGTCAACCAGGAATCTTCAAACCAGGAATCAATTCAACTACCTGTAGTTGCTCCACACTTAAACATGATGATGCTACTGTCATCGTAATCATGATCATCAATTTATATAGCGCCGCTTCAAGAAATATTCCTCTAAGGCTAGAAAACCTGTATAACACACCGCATTACAGATAATATCCATCACATCTTATTTCTTTACAAATAGTACCTGTTTTACCTTGTCTTGATTGATTATAATAGCGTATTGTTCTTAGACTGCTACAGTAAGAGAACAGTAATAGTATAAATTATATTGGGAAAAAATATAAAATTTGTGCGGTTTCATTGGTGTCTTATATAATTAATTTATTGTGCAAAATCACCAAAATTCTTAATGATGTCCGATTTCTGAGAAATATTTCTTTTTCTACCGTCATTGTTCACGGGGTTACTGGGTACAAGGAACTGGTGCAATATTAAAAAGTAGAAATCCATTATTTTTAGATGCGAATTTTTATCTCAAATTTAGGCTAAAATGTTTTCGACCTGAGGCATTATTACACTGTCTCACAATTCAAATTGCATTTGGTCATTGCATGGGTTTGAGCTATGTTGTAGTTTCCCTCAAAGTGAAATTTCTGGCATGTTGCCCAAGGAAGGTGCTCATCTGTCTCCAAGGGTGTACCAATGGGTGTTGTCTTGAGAGTGCTATACTTAGTATGCCCTTGAATTGGTTGGTCGTCTGAGATGTCCATGCGGCTACTGTAATTTCAGCTGGATCCATTGTTGAGCATGATGTACAGATTTTGAGTCGCATAATAGCTTACGTGTTTGACACCATCGCCTTTCATGCTAATTTATAATAGCTAGTTAATTTACAATAGCTAATAATGGCAGTGTGATTTGATTCCACTCTTGACAACACTTTCTGTGTCAATTGTTTGACTCTGTGTTCATTCTTTCAACTCTAAAAGTATACATTTAATGGGATAAATTCTATATTATGAAATAGACAACAATGTGAGTAGGCTTCATCAGGCACTGAATTATGATGCTCTCTTTGGAAGTTGTATAAAAGCTGCTTTTTGACTCCTATGGGGTAATAAGTAATTTCTTAGATCTATAAAAATTATTATCTCAATAATTTCAACATCTATTTTAATTCATTTGTTTACAGCAGCTCTTGATTTTATCTGTGATGCGCTGTGTCATTCTGCTCTGATTACCACAATAAACGAAAATACATGTGTCATCAGTAGTTTTCTCTCGTTCAACTATTATTGAGGTCCTTGTCCGTATTATATCAGAATTTGTGTGAAAGTTAAGCATGTAATAAAGAGCCTTTAGTGTAACAAAGAATCTCTGTAGATAGAAATCAGGACTATCAAAAGAACATGGCAATGTGTTGACTTTCTAGTGCAATAATCTTCATTTAATCACCCAATCTAACACAACGCAGAATGATTACAAGTACATGTTATACGAAATACGCCCCTCTATAGCACGACACGCAGGTCGGTTTTACAGCAGTGGGTTCGGTAGCTTAACACTAATGGGCTAAGTGCTGGATCACTCCTGGTCGGCCAAGCCAGAAGTGGGAGGGGCTATCTTTATTTTTAGCAGAACCCGAGTCAAGCAACTCAACAGCAAAGTGCCAATGGCAGCTAACAGAAATTTAAAGTAGATTTATAGTAAAGGTTTTTTTGCTCACGAGAACCAGGCATGCCACCCATCACTCTCGAATATGGGCAAACTATAGACTAGGAATTAGGCCAGACCGTAACTGTCTAGAAGAACTAATTCCTACTTCAGATATCCAACCAGGCCATTCACTGGGTCTTCCAATTGTTGACGCTCTTATACTGGATGGAGCGTCATAGTCATCATGCTGAAGCCTGGCACTGCATGCACCTTTTCAGATTATTCCTTCCATACTTTCTTGCCCTACTTCACAAGACAGCTAGAGCACGTACATAGAGTAGATGCTGTATGGGATGAATACGTGCGTGGCAGCTTAAAGACACACACACACGCAGGCAGAGTTGTTTTCTTTCTTGAGTCTGCGAATGTCAAAACTAGAAATAGAAACAGGGACACAGATCACAGCCACTTGCCACAAGTATGTGCACGATCTGTACTCGGCAAAAAGACACAACTGGACTTGCTCCATGCACTCAGCAGGAAGCTGATACAAGAATTTTTCTGCATGTCTCCGATGTTCCCAAACATGGTCATCGTTGACTCTGACGTGTTGGCGTTGGCCGTAACAGCAGTTCAGCAGCTGAACATTGATGAACTGTGATTTTGCCTCAGGCAAAAAGCTTCAGATACCTCCCGACCCATGAGATGGCGAGTGCCCTCGGACCAGAAAAGTGCGTAGCCTTGACCTTTCTACACGCATTCAGCGGATGTGACACAGTATCATCCTTTGCTGGGTGCGGAAAAGGACTGTCTGGGATATTTGGAAGACATTCAGCGATATTACCCTAGCCTTCTGCACCCTATAGCATCAACTCCCAGCTCTGTTTATGACCAGCTCAATGTAATTGAGTGCTTTGTGGTTCTTCTGTACGACCGTGTTAGTGGTGAGGAGAAGGTGAATGAGGCAAGGAAGCAACTGTTTGCACAGAAAGACAGAACTATGGATGGCCTTTAACCAACTCAAGCTGCTATGGTGAAACACAAGCAGAGCTGCCTACCAAGCAGGTCACGTTTAACAAAGATGTTCATAGCTGTTCCTAAACTACCATGTCCTGGTCAATGGGGTGGCTGAAAACGATTAAAGATGGCTGGAGAGTGAAGTGGACAACACTTCCCGGAGAGCCACGTGCCGGTTGAGAACTGCTCAGTTGTGGCTGTGAGGAGGGATGTAGGGGACAGTGTAAATGTGTGAAAGCTTCTCTACACTCTACAGTGTACTGGTCTCTGTCTGTGCAGAGGCCTATGCGACCCTGAATGACGTGGATGATGTTGTATAATTCTGTGGTCAGTACATTGTCTGCATAATGGCCCCCAAATGTGGACTTAAATCACGATAGGGACATCTAGCCTACGAGCATATCAGCAACATTTTGAATTGCATATATTCCAAAACTTGTTTTATTGCCAAATGAACATGAACTCAATCAGAAGTTTAAGAAAAAGTATGATGCAATAAATAGCTTTGATTATACTATATTTATACTTACCGCGCCATGAGCCCATAACAGCTGATTTTCAAATAAGCAGGAACTTTTTACCTCACGGCACCATTGACGTCATTGGCTGCGAATTTTGTGAACATAAACGTTTGTCTTTGATTCCATTAAAATTCCTGCCCTTGACTGTGTATGTTTAGACACCAAGATAACGATTCTAAGTGTACTGGAAGCTGAAATATTGAAATATCCTTTTTTGGGTCGGCCATTTTGGAAAATGGCCGCCATTGAAGCCATGGGGAACATTTTCAATGGCTCTGTTGGAATGCCTGCCCCTAGCTATGTATGTTTAGACACCAAGATGACGATTCTAAGTGTACTGGAAGCTGAGATATTGAAAATCCGTATTTTGGTCGGCCATTTTGGAAAATGGCCGCCATTGAAGCTCTCGGGAACATTTGTAATAAATGTTTTGAAATCCTCGCCCCTAACTATGTATGTTTTGACACCAAAATGACGATTCTAAGTGCACTGGAAACTGAGAT
Organism: Lumbricus terrestris; assembly: GCA_949752735.1. Lineage (NCBI taxonomy): Eukaryota > Metazoa > Annelida > Clitellata > Crassiclitellata > Lumbricidae > Lumbricus > Lumbricus terrestris. The sequence goes on along the minus strand of OX457037.1, from coordinate 82,793,266 downwards.
AATTTAAAATCTGTAAACAGGTCGGCCATTTTGAAAAATGGCCGCCAATGGGGCCATGGGCCAAATCTGCGATGGCCCTATAGCCAAATATTTTTCTCATGACATTTTCATGGTATGTACCAAATTTCATGCTTGTGTCACAAAGTGAACAATTTTTCACCAGGCCGCTCTACTAGTAAATAATTGCAAAAAGGAATGATTTGACGTTTTTGTACTAGGGTGATATGAGAATTAGGTCATTTGACATAATTAATGGGCATAGGTGGCTTCCTATACAAAACACGTGAGATGAAGTGTCTGTCGTCTTTGATTGGCAAAACAAAGTTGTGAGGGCGTTGTTTCAATTGGTAGGAACGATCGACAACCGGTGGGAAAAGCGATCGAAGAACGTGGAAACCGTTTCTGGAGACTGCTGCCAGAAGACGGGCATCGGCAAGATCTACCATTTCAGTAGCAGTAGGCGAGTCATCAGGCAGGTACCCGGAACGACGGACTCTTGCCAAAAGACGTTCAATTTTGGCCCGGTCATTGGTGGTAGCAAAGCCCCACCAGGAAGGAGCAGCATATAACAATTTGGAGACAGTAGTTGCTCTAGTGACTATATGAAAGCATCAGATGACAAACCATGGGCTCTTAACGTTCGCAGGGCATGCAGTGACCCAGCACATGAGGAAATTACGTCAATTGCATGAGAGGTGACACGAAGATCAGAGTTAAGGGTAACTCCAAGTATGTTCATAGAGGTAACTCTTTTTAGTCCCACCATCAGCTCTGGAGCATCAGCACCATGACGAGAGGAGACGATCATTTCTTTTGACTTTTCCATGTTCAGACAAAGGTTATTTTTAGCTGCCGAGAAAGCTACGTGACTAAGCTCCTCCTCAACTGTTGACCTCATCTCCGACCCCACCAGCAAGTATGTGTCATCTGCATACTTTTTAAACTTGTTGGCAGTGTGAACCGGTTGGAGGTTTGAAGCGTCGATGTCATAAGTTGCTGGACCAATTCCAGATCCCTGGATCAAACTGGCATTAATAGGCCTACATGCAGCACTTGATGTCAGACCATCAAACCTGGTAACATGTTTTCGATCTTTTAGGAAATTAACAAGACAGTTGTAGACGCTATCCTGTATGTCAAGTTTGGAGAGTTTTACTGCAAGGGTGGAGTGCCGAACCGTATCAAATGCAATGGAGACCTTGCAGGACTCAATAATCTCACTCTCGGCATAGCCTAACTTATAGAAGATTCAATGTCATCGATAGTTGACTGTGTATCTTTCTCGCGACGCCATCAGGCCTGGCTACTAAAATGCTTAGTTCAGAAAAATAATGTAGGCCTACTGCATGAGTCGTATGATCGCAGTTAGGGCTGCAATAAAATTCCATCACTAATAAACTAATGACCGCAGCTACAGTCACAACAGACGTCTACGCCCACCCTATAATAAAACTCGAGGTCTGAATGATGTACAGTGCTCTCTTACACGTGGCAGCCCATCGTAAATTAGACCAGAGGAAACCCCTTCGCTTTATGACACGCGTCAGCTCTGCTGAAAAGCATCGACAAACCAGGCCAGGCTGAGAATCTGATCTCCCATTACCAGAGGTACCATTGATTGCCAGCACGACTCCTAAAGTCCCTGCATATCTGGAGTACGAGTTAACTCGTACCTCGCGGTCAATAGGTTTGTGCTCCCGCACAAGGACAACACAAACTTTATTTCCAGAGTCCTCTACAAGAACGCTTACAACCATTAAATCATTCTATCTCATTAACAATGATCTGGGGTTTTTTGTAAGACATTTTAATTTCATTTTATGATGTTTGTCTCTCTTGATGTCACCATGTAACCAGGCTGCGGTGTGTCAACCTGGACGTTTTTCACGAATTAAACGAATATCTACTAAGCTTACTACGACAGAGCGAAACTATCGGGAGTATAGGTAGGTGTTTTAACCATGCCTATAGGTTTGTGCACGCCGGATCGAAACTATCGGAAAGTCCCTGGCGTTTTGTCCTGGTTATTGGTTGATGTTGGTTAAGGTGATTTTTAACCAAGGCTATAGGTTATAAATATTTTTTTTAACCTATTAGGAGGGTGGTTTGAACCAAGAATTAGGTGTTTTGTCCCAGAATATCCACTTTCCTACTACTTACTTCATAACTTTATTGATTGGAAACATTATCTATCATGCGTTAAATCGGAAATCAGCCACTGGATGATTGGTTTAGAAATGAAATTTTGCGTCACTGAACTGCGCTGCGTCCTATTTCTGAATAATTACAAAATGCATTATTATTAGCTTCTGTTCAACGAGACTGTGCTGTGTCAGTTAATGACCTGCCCTCCTAGTCTACCCAGATTTTTGGCTGGCACTGTCGGAGTATGAAGAGTGGCCGAGTTAGGGGTCTACTCTTGCCGGTAAAAGTTATTAATAATGAGACGACTTCAAAAGACATTCTACTCATAGACCTATTATTTTTAACTTCACTATCTATGCGAAGGATGCTGGTCCTTGCAATATCTTATCTGTAGCCTACACGACGTATTAGACGTTGGACTTCGATCGTTCATTGCTCATACCTGTTCACATGGTTGCTCTCGTGTTCTAAGTGTTTGGTTATGAGTGTGCGTACGGCTGCTAGGCGCTGAAGATAGTTGCGTTACTTTTGCTTACTCAAAGTAAGAAACAATTAATTTAACCTCAGCCATTAAGTTAAGTTTGCATGAATGTGTCTCTGCAATTACTCTTAAGCTGAGCTCCGAGGATAAATAAATTGCAAGGTAAGATCTTGCGAAGTTTTCTTTACGAGAGGTAGATTTGATATGAGTTCTTCTTCTTCTTCTTCTTCCTCTTCTTCCTCTTCCTCCTCTTCCTCCTCTTCCTCTTCTTCCTCTTCTTCCTCTTCCTCCTCTTCCTCCTCTTCCTCCCCCTCCTCCTCCTCCTCCTCCTCCTCCTCCTCCTCCTCCTCCTCCTCTTCCTCTTCCTCTTCCTCTTCCTCTTCCTCTTCTTCTTCTTCTTCTTCTTCTTCTTCTTCTTCTTCTTCTTCCACCATTGGGCTACCAAGAGTTTAACCATTGAGCTACCAAGGGGGGGTGTTTGCCACCGTATGGAATAAAATTTTGAAAAAATAGGTAGCTGTAGAGGGTTCATTGGCACACACTTTGAGCTAAAATTTTTGCTGATGACCCCTACCTACCGTTCAAAAGTTACACCCGATATACCCAAGGTACCAGAGGGTGGATACCACCCCCCTAGAATATCGTCTATAACTCTTCCGCCCTTTAATATTAAGAGACACAAATTATACCATTCTATAGAGCGAATGTGGGGCTACATCTCCATGCTCACTCAGTTGTCTTTTGACAACCGGAAGTGGTCAAAATAAATTAAAATATTGTTGTGAGCATTGTTCCCTAAGTAAAGGTCCCTACTTGATTCAGCTCACATAAAATAACTCGTGTCTAGTTTAAAGGTATAATTTCACATAAAGAACGAAACTGATACAGTTACCACACTGTAGTCCAGTGGAAATTCGTCGACGGCATTGTCATTCAGCGGCGAACGGACGAACAACATCTTGTCACAGCAACAGGCTGGCGAAGAACGAACTTAACTAAAGACACCAAGGCGAGGTGTACGAACGAAAGCTTAACTATACTTATTCTAACGAGACCTGACAAGAAGACTGCCATGCAGGCAAACACAGTCGAGAACATCAGCGCCTCACCATAGCTTAACTAACATCTTAAGAGCAAGACCACCACCAAGAGCAAACTCCTGAGAGCTCACTCCTGAGAGCTAGACCACTCCTGAGAGAGAGACGCCCCCTGAAGTCAGACCTTATATAGAACACGTCTGTCACCAGGTGTCACCCTCCAGGCTACCAAAGTCAACCGTCCGTGGCAAAAGCCCATCCTAGGACAAGAACCAGTCGTAGAGAGAGAGTCGTGGGACCTAACATACCCCCGAACGACCACGAAAGGCAGAAACCAGAAGGGTTTCTGACTTAACTAGCATGCACACGAAAGAAGGTTACACGACTCAAAGAAAAGAATCGCATAACTAATCAGACATTATGACAAGTACACATACATGACAAGAGAAAAAATGTAGTTAACTATACAAGCGAAACGTTCAAGTACATGTACGTTCCCCCTAAAACATTCTACTCAAGATTTCGAGAAAAAAGTTCGAAACAAAAAATAATGAATGAAGTTTCCATAAATATTTCACATGGTTTATGAAACTCGAAAAGTCATTACAATTTTCACATCAATCGCCAAACGAAAATCTGCACACTACATCAATTAACGAAATCGAACGAAACGATCGAAGCCGCATGTTCCAAGAACACATTCTCGAAACAATCCAAGGCGAAAGTTCCAAGCCATCTTTCGCAAACTTTCTTTTCAGTGACTGGCAGAAACTGAAGAACCATGGCACACAGCCAAACCATAGTGTGAGACGACACACCACGGCGAACATCGAAGTCGCAGACTCGGAAAGAGACAAGAGCGAAGACACTTTCTCGCTCGACAGCATGGACGCAATAGTCGGGTCAATCTACGAAAAAACTTTGGTGAACCCCAAAAAAATTGCAAGAAAGCGTTTTATGACGATTTTCTGGTGTCTTAGGTCTGGTGATGAACATACTAAAAGTTGCAAGAAATCGGACCACGGCAAGTGGTCTAATTTTGGCGGGAAAAAAGATGGCCGCCAATTGGACCAGGCATGGAATCTGGAAATGTTACTGTTAGAAGAAAATCATGTAATAATTTGCTAACATGCTTTTCTAGACTAATTTGACCCTCCTGAGAACGAAAATCGTGGTTAGCAAGCTTGATTTTTAGCGGTTGCATGGTAAAACAAGATGGCGGCCAAAATGGTGGTCTATAATTGCTTCAAAAGGTTGTATAGTCGGGTCAATCTACGAAATGATCCGCAAAATTGCAAGAAGGCGTTTTATGATGATTTTCTGGTATATTGGGTCTGGTGTTTAACATACTAAAAGTTGCAAGAAATCGGACCACGGCAAGTGGTCTAATTTTGGCGGGGAAAAGATGGTCGCCAAATGGACGAGGCTTGGAATCTGGAAATGATACTGTTAGAAGCAGATCATGTACCAATTTGGTGACATGCTTTTCTAGACTAATTTGACCCTTCTGAGAACGAAAATCGTGGTTAGAAAACTTGATTTTTAGCGGTTGCATGGGAAAACAAGATGGCGGCCATAATGGCGGCCTATTGCTTAAAAAGGCTGTAAGTCGGGTATTGTATGTGACATGACAACAATCTTGTAGTTTAAGTTAAGATGCAAGGTTTTAGGCATTCAATGGAATCAAAGACACATATGTAGCACTGAAAGAAAGTCAAAATGGCGGGGAAAATGGCGGCCAGAATGTTGAAATTGCTATAAGTGAAGTGATGTATGCAATGAAAACATGAATTCCGACTCCAACTTAGCAATGGAATCAACTTTGCAAATGTGACACTGCAAGAAAACCAAAATGCCAGCGATTGGAAGCGTTTCCGAGAAGTTCGTCAACGGAACTTTTGGTTTCATGACAAGAGGAAGCGTCTCGGAAATGGATGGATCTTTCGGAGGAGGAGACGGAAGAGAAGCGGAACGGGGTAGAAGGCGAATGGAATCCATCCTCCGCAATCCGATCCTCCGCCAACCCATCCACATCATCATCAGCATCATCTCCATCACAGCATGACATCAAACGGCGCTGGAGGGGGGTTCATTCCAGATCTGGGGGTCAGTCCATCGAACAAAATGTTCATGGGGGTCGGCGCTGAAACGAACGGCGGCATCAACGGTCACCAGGTACAGTCAGCATCATCCCTCTACAGAAACCAGGCCTATACGGGCACCTGCGGGAACACTCAAACACGACAAGAGTTTGCTATCCATGACGCATCAATCAGCGTGCCCCTACGGCCCGTACACCAAAGGGGGTTGCCCCTACCATCCGTTGTTCCATCGTCGTTGTCTCGTGTCCTCTAGCCGTCGTCCAGTCCCAATCCGCACACTACGAACCTCTGCTCGTTTCTCTATTCTTCCCCTTGCGTTGCCAGCCTGCGTCTGGCAAAAGGAACGCTGAGAGAAGGATCATCTCCCAGGGGGCCTCGAACGACTGTTTGGCAAGGGCGGTCACCACCAGCACCACCACCATCAACACCACCACCTGGAGGTAGAAGAGATCAACATGAAGGACCTAGTGCAGAAGATTAGCAGTGAGCTGAAGAGGTACAGCAACCTCCCACTATCGATTCAGACTGGACCCCTGAAACATCGCTGTGCAAACTGTGGTTTCTACGGTAACGTGATCTGCGTTTGGAGCACAGAAAATATTGAAGCAACTTCCATCTACAGGTGGTGGTGGTGCTGGTGGTGGTGGTAGTGATGCGTCATGGATAGCAAACCCGTTGTCCTGTTTGAGTGTTCCCGGCAGGTGCCCGTAGGCCTGGCTTCTGTAGACTCAGTGTAGAGGGACGATGCTGACTGCCTCTGGTGACCGTTGATGCCGCCGTTCGTTTCAGCGCCGACCCCCATGAACATTTTGTTCGATGGACTGACCCCAGATCTGGAATGAACCCCCCTCCAGCGCCGTTTGATGTCATGCTGTGATGGAGATGACGCTGATGATGATGTGGATGGGTTGGCGGAGGATCGGATTGCGGAGGATGGATTCCATTCGCCTTCTACCCCGTTCCGCTTCTCTTCCGTCTCCTCCTCCGAAAGATCCATCCATTTCCGAGACGCTTCCTCTTGTCATGAAACCAAAAGTTCCGTTGACGAACTTCTCGGAAACGCTTCCAATCGCTGGCATTTTGGTTTTCTTGCAGTGTCACATTTGCAAAGTTGATTCCATTGCTAAGTTGGAGTCGGAATTCATGTTTTCATTGCATACATCACTTCACTTATAGCAATTTCAACATTCTGGCCGCCATTTTCCCCGCCATTTTGACTTTCTTTCAGTGCTACATATGTGTCTTTGATTCCATTGAATGCCTAAAACCTTGCATCTCAACTTAAACTACAAGATTGTTGTCATGTCACATACAATACCCGACTTACAGCCTTTTTAAGCAATAGGCCGCCATTATGGCCGCCATCTTGTTTTCCCATGCAACCGCTAAAAATCAAGTTTTCTAACCACGATTTTCGTTCTCAGAAGGGTCAAATTAGTCTAGAAAAGCATGTCACCAAATTGGTACATGATCTGCTTCTAACAGTATCATTTCCAGATTCCAAGCCTCGTCCATTTGACGACCATCTTTTTCCCGCCAAAATTAGACCACTTGCCGTGGTCCGATTTCTTGCAACTTTTAGTATGTTAAACACCAGACCCAATATACCAGAAAATCATCATAAAACGCCTTCTTGCAATTTTGCGGATCATTTCGTAGATTGACCCGACTATACAACCTTTTGAAGCAATTATAGACCACCATTTTGGCCGCCATCTTGTTTTACCATGCAACCGCTAAAAATCAAGCTCGCTAACCACGATTTTCGTTCTCAGGAGGGTCAGATTAGTCTAGAAAAGCATGTTAGCAAATTATTACATGATTTTCTTCTAACAGTAGCATTTCCAGATTCCATGCCTGGTCCAATTGGCGGCCATCTTTTTTCCCGCCAAAATTAGACCACTTGCCGTGGTCCGATTTCTTGCCACTTTTAGTATGTTCATCACCAGACCTAAGACACCAGAAAATCGTCATAAAACGCTTTCTTGCAATTTTTTTGGGGTCATGTCACAGATTGACCCGACTACAAGCGACAAGCCATCGTACTCGTCACTCGCGAAGGACACACGCGAAGTCGTCCCAGAAACCGTCAAAGCCAAGATGGTAGTCACCATCCATTGACCCACGAAGGCGCTCACGTTCCTTCTTCGAAGCCTCGCACAGTCGTAGCGCAGACTCACTCCATTGAAGACCAACGATTCCATGCCATCCATCTGCAAGGAACCGCTCTCACAAGACAAAACAAAAGAATTAGCGACATGGCAATTCACATCAACTACTGGCAACGAAATACCAGCGAACACATCACTGCACTCACGCCCAACAGACCAGAACGCATCTGCAAAACCTTCATGCACAGAAGATACACTCACACTCACTGAAGAGTCCATCACACCAACCGGCTGAAACATAACTCTCGAAGCAGTCGAGTAAACGCAACACAACTGAAACTCAGATAAATCTGACGAAGCATCATGATCATTCAGATAATCATCCAAAGAATTAGACACAGTCTTTCGCACAGCACTAACGAGAAACACATGAAAACGGACAATGCCATCCAAAAACAACTGCCCCATTCCTGCAGAATTCACATCCTTGTCAACATGAACAATAACATCAGTCAACACAAGTTCATTCGGCCCATGTTCACAAACGAAACAATGCGTAGCCAAGACACACTTGTTCACCTTAGTCATGCGTCCACATAACTCAACATTCATTGACAACAGTGCAACCGTAGACACCGTACAACACCAACCCATCATCCATCTGTTCTCGTAGACAACAGTCGTTATCATAGACTGCACAGCCATATTCTCATTTGCACAATCATGCAACAAGACAATAGAGAACGGTGACGACTCACACACAGCAGTTGTCCCACCCAACTGCATCCCCAAAGAATCATTCACGCTATCATGCGACGAATCAACCACCGAAACCGGCGAATGCACAACACCATCCATTCCTGATTCACCCTCAACAGTCTCTGCAAAATCACCAAGTGAATCCGAATTCTCTTTCGCTCGAGACCAATTCTTCCAATCAAATTTACTGCGCACAAACAATTTCGCACCATCTTCACCATCCAAGTCATTATACCGACATGCAATCACATTGCTAACGAAGTCATTCATGCGCAAGAGACCTATTTCCTTCAACAATCTGTCAGACACATAACTTGTAAGCCAACTTCGGTTATCTTCACGCTCATGCAAAACATTCAAACAAGTCTGATGCAAGCTTTGAACAGGCAATCTCCTAGTCCACATGAACTTTACACCGTGTGACACAAAGTCAAAGACAGAACAACTAGGCCTACTTCCAACTTCATCACCCATAAACGTATGCACAAAATCCAACACATCCTCAAACAATCCGTTCACCTCAAGCGTACACTCATCACATACATTCAACAACACGTTAGCCTCTGTCTGGCAGCCAACTTCAACAAAAGAATCATGCAAAGCACTTAAACTACCATGCTCATCCAACCGTGTACTCATACCTAAGTCCCGTACAGACACACCTTCCAACGAAATGCCTAAGTCAACAGACTCATCCGACATATCAGAATCACCAACGAAATCATGCACACACTCAACATCATTGACAGTGTCATTCAACGAACCCAATACAGAATCATGCTGTACGTCGTTGTCTTCAAATAAACCACACTCGGACACATAGTCAAAAGCATCGTCGTACACGTGCATCTGTTCATTTGCCTGCGTATCGCCACTGACATGATGAAGGTCAGCTCGAAACACACCTTCGGACTGAATAGGCCTACTTAAATTCTTATCTACCATGCAAGCAGAATTACTCCGATAAACTGACACGCCTTCCTTAACATTTCCCGACGAAACCTGACTGAACCCAAAAGAAACCTGCTTAGTCTCAGAGGCCAATTTCTCCTCGAAAGTCTTCCACGGACACATTCTCAATTTCTCAACGCACGAAAGAGAAAAAAATTTGGTTGCCACGCCCCCAAAATTCTAAACTATCGAAATTCTCTCAACTTTCAAGAAAAAACTTCTCGAAAAAACTCTTGAAAAACTCAAAACTCGCAACAGTCGAAAAAAAACCTCCGAAAAACTCCTCGGAGTGCGACGTCAAAACTTCAACCGCAAAACTGTCAACCGGACTTAATACCGTATAAATGAGCAGACACGCCCCTCAAAACTCGAAAGTCAAAAACGCAAACCGGAATTCATACCGTAAACGAGAGCATACACGCCTCTCAAAATTCGAAATTCAAAAATGCAAAACGGAATAAATACCGTATACGAGAGCATACACGCCTCTCCAAATTCGAAATTCAAAAATTCAAAACGGAATAAATACCGTATACGAGAGCATACACGCCTCTCAAAATTCGAAAGTCAAAAACGCAAACCGGAATTCATACCGTAAACGAGAGCATACACGCCCCTCAAAATTCGAAAAACTCGCAAAACTCTCAAAGCTTCCTCCAAAAGCAAAAGCCATTGACCTATCTTCACGGCCAACGAACAATTAAACACTGTCAAACGGAATATCTACCGTATAATAGAGCTGACACGCCCCTTAAACATTCTCTAAATTTCACGAAAACGCCCACTCACGACGCAAAATTCTGAATAACGTGAAAAAAAAATATCCCGCGGGCCCCCATATGTTGTGAGCATTGTTCCCTAAGTAAAGGTCCCTACTTGATTCAGCTCACATAAAATAACTCGTGTCTAGTTTAAAGGTATAATTTCACATAAAGAACGAAACTGATACAGTTACCACACTGTAGTCCAGTGGAAATTCGTCGACGGCATTGTCATTCAGCGGCGAACGGACGAACAACATCTTGTCACAGCAACAGGCTGGCGAAGAACGAACTTAACTAAAGACACCAAGGCGAGGTGTACGAACGAAAGCTTAACTATACTTATTCTAACGAGACCTGACAAGAAGACTGCCATGCAGGCAAACACAGTCGAGAACATCAGCGCCTCACCATAGCTTAACTAACATCTTAAGAGCAAGACCACCACCAAGAGCAAACTCCTGAGAGCTCACTCCTGAGCAGGGATGCCACTCGGGATTTTGAAAAAAGGTCAGATCCGGTCGAAAAAAAGGTTAGAAAAGGCTAGATTGACGATTTTAATGTAAAATACATGGATTTTTCCAATTTTCCGGCTTGAAATTTCTGACGACCTTTTTTAGTCGTCCGATAATTAGAATTTGTTCTCTTTTTCTTCCCGAAAAAATTCTGATGACCTATTTTTTTAGTTTTTCGCTCCAAAATTTCCAATTTTTGGTCCAAATTCACAAAATTTTCGATTGTTTTCACATATTTTGTGCATTTTCACTTAAAAATAATAATTTTGTATGTAAAAAGTCGAAAAAACCGCCGTGAGAAAAAAAGGCTAGATCCTGACCAAAAAACCCTAGAAACCTAGACAAGACCGAAAAAACCTAGATCTAGGTGGAAAAAGCTATGAGTGGCAACCCTGCTCCTGAGAGCTAGACCTCTCCTGAGAGAGAGACGCCCCCTGAAGTCAGACCTTATATAGAACACGTCTGTCACCAGGTGTCACCCTCCAGGCTACCAAAGTCAACCGTCCGTGGCAAAAGCCCATCCTAGGACAAGAACCAGTCGTAGAGAGAGAGTCGTGGGACCTAACAATATATATAAAGGTGTTTTATTTTCATAAAATGTTCATGTTTTTTTAAATTATAACTTATCCATAATTTATATTTTAATAGAAATAAATTATGCCATTGTGTAGAGGGCATTTAGGGCTATTTTTAATACTATATAATTAGGAATTTGATGACCGGAAGTGTTAAAAACAAATTAAAATGTGTGAAAATGTTGGGTTTTTTACAACGCAAACCGATATGTCTGCGTAAACGTTTTTCAGCAGCTACTACATGTTTGTTTGTTTTGTTTGTACATAAAACAGACTTATTACTAGTTTTTATTGTAGAAAATTGGACTTTATTATATGTAAACTATTATTGTATATATAAATCATGTTCAAAACCCACAGAATCTAATATATTCCCTATGCGTAAGTATACGTTTTCGTGGAATCGACGGGTACCCATGGTACAAAAATTCATAATTTCGAGATGCATTCATATTTTCTAAACCTAAATATACCATTTTGTGCAGATATGAATGCTGAATCCAATGGTGTATTACAAGTTATGATATCTCAAACCAGACCCAAAATCTAGAGGGGTGGTAACCAGCCCCCTTGGTAGTCAGTGTTACAAAAAAGCTTGGTAGCCTGAGGGTTAAGTTCTCTGCCCCTCGGCAGTTTCCAACTTCCATTGACGTCATTTTTCTCTTCGCTGTGCTTTCCTCTTCAGTGCGCTGTATCCTTCACACATCATCCATCCCAGCATCATTTGTCTCGGTCTTCTCTTTCTTTTTCCCTCCAATCACCCTTCTATGATTTCTCTCAGAAGGGAGTCTCCTCTTAATATGTGTCCAATCCAGTTTTTTGCCTTTCTCTTAAAGTTGTCATGAGTGATCTTTTTTCTTCTACTTTTTGCAGCACCTCTTCATTTGTCACTTTCTCCGTCCAGCTCGCCTTTTCCATCCTTCTCCATATATCCACATCTCGAAAGCTTCCAGTCTCTTGATATCCTCTTTCCTGATGGTGCATGTCTCCGACCCTAACAGTACCATGCTCCATACCAGTACTTCGACAAGTCTCTTCTTTAGATCTTTGCTCAACCCTCCTCTCATCAACTCTCCTCTTTTCGTGAACGCATCTTTTCCCAATATTGTTGAAAATTGGGCATGTGGGTTTCTTTTTTAATTACGTGTGCTTGCCGCTGTTTGCTTGAGTATTGCTCGCTAGCGTATACATGGCCTAGCGTATACATAGCCCCGCACCCGTATACATAGCCTAGCGTATACATAGCCTATTTAAATTGGGGGGGGGGGCGGTAGCGCAATGGATAACACGCTGGCGTAGAGTGCAAGAAGTAGTGAGTTCGAGAACCCGTTGGGCGGATTTGCTTTGTAGGCTGCCATTGGCGCCGTGTAATTACAAATCTGTCTGTTCAGTTAGTAGTTAAGTTTAATTAAGATTACTGCATAACTTGTAAATGTAAAGCGCAGTGCGTCTTGCAGGCGTTTAATTAAAGAAAAAAAGCCTAGCTCCCGTATACATAGCCTAGCGTATACATGGCCTAGCGTATACATTACCTACATGTAGGTTAGGGTGGTCGCATCTGTAATGGCAAATTTTCAACTTCATTTTTGTTCTTTCCTCAACCCCCCATTTGGTGCCACTTGGTAAAAGACTGATGCAGTCCAAAAATTATCCCGATAAAAAAATATTTAGGACTAGCACAACGTGTTTGAAGTTTTGGATTTTACGAAATTTCATCGTCTTTTTGAGTATAATGCTAATTTAGCTACATTTTTGGACCTATGACTAGTTTTAAAAGAAATGCAACATTCTTTTACTCAAGCACGACTGACAAGTATGTCTGACTTCTACAATGATGATAATGGTTTGTTATATTATATTTTTATGAACAATTGACCATCACAATAGTATTTGACTCGTGAGTCCCTGAGATCGATGACCATAAACCTTTACTATAAATCTACTTTAAATTTCTGTTAGCTGCCATTGGCACTTTGCTGTTGAGTTGCTTGACTCGGGTTCTGCTAAAAATAAAGATAGCCCCTCCCGCTTCTGGCTTGGCCGACCAGAAGTGATCCAGCACTTAGGCCATTAGTGTTAAGCTACCGAACCCACTGCTGTAAAACCGATCTGCGTGTCGTGCTATAGTGGGCCGTATGTCGTATAACATGTACTTGTAATCATTCTGCAGTGTATCAGATTGGGTGATTAAATGAAGATTATTGTAGTAGAAAGTCAACACATTGCCATGTTCTTTTGATAGTCCTGATTTCTATCTACAGGGAGTCTTGTTACACTAAAGGCTCTTTATTACATGCTTAACTTTCACACAAATTCTGATATAATACGGACAAGGACCTCAATAATAGTTGAACGAGAGAAAACTACTGATGACACATGTATTTTCGTTTATTGTGGTAATCAGAGCAGAATGACACAGCGCATCACAGATAAGATTTATCAAGAGTTGCTGTAAAGAAATGAATTAAAATAGATGTTGAAATTATTGAGATCATAATTTTTATAGATCAAAGAAATTACTTATTACCACATAGGAGTCAAAAAGCAGCTTTTAAACAACTTCCAAAGAGAGCATCATAATTGAGTGCCTGATGAAGACTACTCACATTGTTGTCTATTTCATAATATAGAAGTTATCCAATTAAAAGTATAAGCTTACTTTTAGAGCTGAAAACATGAACACAGAGTCAAACAATTGACACAGAAAGTGCTGCCAAGAGTGGACTCAAATTACACTGCCTTTATTAGCTATTGTAAATTAACTACCTATTATAAATTAGCATGAAAGGCGATGGTGTCAAACACGTAAGATATATATATGCGACTCAAAATCTCTACATCATGCTCAGCAATGGATCCAGCTGAAATTACAGTGTCCACCAGAACCTCCCAGACGACCAACCAATCCAAGGGAATAAGTATAGCACTCTCAAGACAAACCCATTGCTACACTTTTGATGGCAGATGAACATCTTCTTTGGGCAACATGCCAGAGATTTCACTTTGAGGGAAGTGAATCGTGAAAACTACAACATAGCTAAAACCCATGCTAAGACCAAATGCAATTTGAATTGTGAGACCGTGTAATAATGCCTCAGCTCGAAAACATTTTAGCCTAAATTTGAGATAAAAATTCGCATCTAAAAATAATGGATTTCTACTTTTTAATATTACTACAGTTCCTTGTACCCAGTAACCCCATGAACAATGACGGTAGAAAAAGAAATATTTCTCGGAAATCAGACCTCATTAAGAATTTTGGTGATTTTGCACAATAAATTAATTATATAGGACACAGATGAAACCGCACAATTTTTTTTATTTTTTCCCCAATATAATTTATACTATTACTGTTCCCTTACTCTAGCAGTCTAAGGTAAAACAGGTACTATTTGTAAAGAAATAAGATATGATAGATATTATCTGTGATGCGGTGTGTTATACAGGTTTTCTAGCCTTAGAGGATTTTTTCTTGAAGTGTCGCTTTATAAATTGATGATCATGATTACGATGACAGTAGCATCATCATGTTTAAGTGTGGAGCAACTACAGGTAGTTGAATTGATTCCTGGTTTGAAGATTCCTGGTTGACTACAGCCATATAGCTACTTTTGAGCATTAGAAATCTTGCTATTATAAGGGTAAAACTTTGATGGCGTTGTGCTAGTCCTAAATATTAATATTTTGTCTTACAACTTTTTGTGTGATGTTTCTGGGGAGAATTGAACCAAACGGTGCCTTGGGGAACAGTCAATTCCCACTTTCATTTTTAACGACCACCCTAATGTAGGTATACGCGGCCTTGTAGCGTATATAAGAACGTTTCTACACAGGGGGCAGCAGTCTTTAATTTGAAGAGTTTGGAGAGTTTTTGAAGAATTTTTACTAAAGAGAGAGTTCGAGTTAGTCAAGTGTGTGACAGCTTAGTAAGTGAGTTTAAGCAGTTCAAATTAAGTGCAGCGGAGTTGTGGTGGAAGCGCTTTGGAGAGCGCAACAGTGGATCGACGACGCGACTGGGATTCGACGCCTGATAACGGGAGGTTCGGTGACCTTCTACGCACAACGACGTCTGGAATTCAACGCCTGGCCGACTGCAGGCGTACATCGACCGAGTAAGCACGGAGGCTCGGTTTCATTGTACGCACGACGACGACGACCGGGATTCGATGCCTGACTTTCTGTGGGCGCTAGCGATACAGCGACGATCTACAACCACGAATCGGCGTTCTGCATTGACAATCGCTGCGAACAGTGGTGCATTAGTCCGGACTGTGGCGCTATACAAATAGCTCCGAACTTGCTCCGAACATTGCTCCGAACTTGCTCCGAACATTGGCGCTACAGAAGTTGACTGCGAACTGCGTTGCGGGTTCTTCTCTGACATTGTGGTTTTCCGAATAAATGAGTTTAAGCCTAGTCGGCTAGTCTTCAATCTACAGTTGAAGCCTTAACTACGCGGACGGACGGTACCTTGACGACTAGGGTTTGGGATTCGCCTCGTGGTACATTTTGCTCAGCCCTAGTTCCGCTACAATACTATTCTTCGTTTTATATCATTATGGCATCTTGCATCTTTTGTTATCATACTTCCCAAGTAGTAGAAATCGCCTGACCTGTTCCGCCTCCTCCCCATTTATTGTTGTTGTCATTGCTATTTCCTCCTCCCCACCACTTATCATCATGACCTTTGTCTTTCCAATATCTAGCTTCATGTTGTATTTTATTGAAGTCCTGATTGGCTGACCCATCAATTTCTGATGAGTTATATGATAATTATTATGTATGGATTGGAGATAAACTGTTGCTCCATTATCTGGTCTGAAATAAATGCTTCTACATTACACTGCTCATAGTCAATGAATGCAAATGATGATCAGCCGTTATGATATTATAATACATCGCTATTCACAACTGCACTTACTTTAAGCTGCAAGCATCAGTATGACATAGGCCTATGCTCGTGTCTGCGGTTGGCCCGACGGTATGAAAAATTAGTGTCCTCCCTCTTGAGCTGCGCCTATTCTCTGAGCCACTCTCTGACACATTCTAAGAGCACCCTCAAACTGTTCCTTTGACCGTGCTTGAGTCGGGAGCACCTCTGAGTTGTGTTTCTTGAAGATGCGCAATGGTTTATAGGCCTTCTTGAATGAATGAAAATTTTTGGAGTAGACCTATTAGTGCCAAAATTTCGTGTCTGTTTTATGTTTGAGTCAACGTGGGCCTAAAGCAGCGTTTTTAGGTTTCAAAGTTCTTTCTCTAGTTCGTGTAACATTCAAATTTCTTATTAAAAATGTACGACATATGTTAATTTCCTATCTTTATAGTGACAACTAAGCTATTTCAAACATGCAATTGACAACGAAGCTCTGCCTTTTATTTAGCTTTCGCCTTGCAAATAAAACTGTTTCGTTAATGCATGATCTATTCGAAATGTTTGTTGCTAGATCTTAGGCTACATGGTCAGAAACTCCAGTTTCAGCCCAAATGATCTTATTAAGTTACATCTCAAATATTTTGTATCAAATGAACTTGATATTGCTTCACAACCTGTGTTCAATGTGTCAACCACCAGTGTTCAGACTTGTTCAGAAGTTGTTCTCAGTCTCTTTGTAAAGTTCTTCTGATGCTCCTGTCCGCAATCTTGGTGTAATGATTGATTCGCATCTCTCCTTCTCTAACCACGTCTCTAACCTATCGCGTTCCTGCTTCATGCACATCCGGGACCTCCGTCGCATCCGACCTATGCTCGATTTCAAAACTGCTTCTACCATTGCGACGTCCCTCGTCCACTCAAAGCTTGACTATTGCAACTCTCTGTTCTTAAATATTGACTCTTCACAACTTAAGCGCCTCCAATTCATTCAAAATTCTCTTGCTAGAGCCGTCACCAGAACACCCAGACATCATCACATCACCCCCATCCTCAAGTCGCTTCACTGGTTGAAAATTCCAGAGCGAATCCACTTCAAAGTTCTCTCCTTAACATACAACTCTTTACAATGCTCCCAGCCCAGATATCTTCGCGAACTGTTCACCTTCCAGCCTACCCGTTCTACCCGATCAAACGCCTGCCTTACACTCTCTCGACCGCTGGTCACAAATCAATATCAAGTTCTCCAACCGAGCCATATCCAACTCGGCACCACGCCTTTGGAATTATTTGCCTCCGGAATTCCGATCCTTTTCAGTCCCTCCATCATTTTCAGTCCCTCCATCATCATTGCTAATCACACACCACCTTTCTCGGGCTCCTCTATCCATCACACCTCGAGCTTTTCATTCGATACTTAAGACATTCCTTTTCACGAACTCTAAGTCTCTTACCATGTCTCATCTGATCCTCCACCCTCCAATTCCCGGCCCAGACGACACCCGCCTTAGCAGCTGTTCTGCCCCTCTGATCTTATGGTAACTCGACCCGGACCACCACGGACAACTCTCACGGACAACCCTTCTAACTCAACGCAGCGCTCGTGAATAAACTGGTGACCCGCGCTTGGCTTTCAAGTGGCGCTTTAGAAATTTGGAGTTTACGATTACGATTCCCATCATCAATTTCAATGCGACTATCAATTCTCTATCGTCTATTTATCTAGAATCAACCGAGGTAGGGCTGGTTTGTCTCTAAACGTCGCCGTTTGTATGAGCACATTGAACAGTCCTAAGCCCTCCGTTTTCAAGCACGCCTGTTGTATGCAATTATTGCTGTGCTAGGCCTACACAGACTTGCAGACTTCAAATTCTGTGCTGCAAACATATGCCAAACATAGTGCTACAATGTTAGTAATTCTAATTTCAACAATTTATATGAATCTTTCTTTCATATAACGTGCGCTGACCATTTATTCATTGGTCAGTAACCATAGGCCTAGGCATGTATGACTAATAGCCGCATATCTTGCGGTATCCTTAGTATATGCTGTGGTTGTGAAGCACAGGGCTGGACAATACTCACGCAGAATACACCATTATATGCCCAAATGGTTGTTTTAGGATGACCTAAAAGCAGTTTTTGCAGATCCATAGTCTTTAAACAGTTATCCGAGAAAACGGGTCTGGGGTCCGGTCGGACCCCCTTGAGCACTCGAGGGTTAAGGTTCACAGACTGAATGGAGAACGACAATGATACTATAAGCTATGTTGCTGCAGTTTAATCCATAAAAGTTACGTTTTTGATTATCATAAATTATTAAATTTGAAAATTAAATTCCAATCATTAAGAACATTTAAGATCTTATCAAAATAATTCATATACTTGAAGTGTGAATTATGAGTAGGCCTGTCTAAATATCATAGGCCTACATTCGTACTCACACTTTTGTAATATCTGTTTGTTTTTATTTTAATTTGCTCAAAAAGCCTACAGATAGTCTAGGGTCCTTGACTGTTCAGCCCAGGGGTCCGGAATTTTTGTCGGCGGGCCTATCAACGCTCAGTTGACCATTACTGTGCATGTGGTGTCCAGCCGTTACCGCGCAGGACATCTGCGCGCCGTCATTTGCGCGCCGACGTTTGCGCGCAACGTCATTTGCGCGCAGGACATTAAATGCGCGCCGTTTACTCTAAAAATAGTGTTTACTACCAAAATATAAACAAAGTCACGTATGAAACATGTCAACCTTCAATTGACCTTCAAAGTTTTCTCCAGTTTTTCCTTGTGTTCAGTAGCGCAGCCTATGCCTAACCTAGTCACTGTATTTCGGTATCTAAAGCTAGTGTATAAGTTTCTAAAGTTCTTAACTTGTTCAATTACAACAAAGCTCTGTTTCTTGTATTTTCTTCTTCGTTCATAACAACGCAAATAACACAACAATGGATCAACGACGACAAACGCTTGAATTCAACGACAGCAACGCAACTATTATCATCTAACTCCACTGTTCTCTAAAACGTCTTCTATATCTCTACTACCAACTCCTTCTTCTACTACTTATCTCACTGTCTGGGCGTACACTCTTCCCCATGCCGCTCTGTCCTTCTATCTGCCTCTCTCCGTCTATCTGTCCGTCTGTCTGCCTATCTCTCTCTCTCTCTCTCGCTCTCCGGCGACGGTCGGCCGAGCCGCGCCAACTTTCCCGCCAGTCTGTCACCTGCAGGCCTAACTGTCTAGACGCTGACCTTGAGCTGGTCTATTCGTACGCCTAAACATCAACTGACCACATAGACTATACAAAATTAGCTCACATTACCTCCCTCCTTTCTTTTAAAGAGAGCTAATTATCTATAAAAATTAGCGAACGTACCTTAACTAAACAATGCAAATAGTCCATAACATAATACATCATAAAATATCTTACACTACAATCTAGACAGACAATCAGCTACTACATTCAATTTACCTTTCTTATAGTTCAACAGAATGTCAAAATTTTGCAATGATAAAGACCATCTGACTAATTTAGCAGATTTCGACATTGATTCAGTCAAATAAACTAAAGGATTATGGTCTGTAAACACATTGATTTTAGAACCAATAAGAATTTCTTTCAACTTGTTTAAAGCCCATATGATTGCATAGGCTTCCTTCTCAATCGTCGCCCACCTCCTCTGAGTATCTGTCAGCTTCTGACTGATAAATGAAACAGGACGTTCAATCCCTTCCTCGTCCACCTGAGACAGTACAGCTCCCACAGCAAAATCACTGCTATCACAGTACAAATTAAATGGTTTCCCAACCTCAAACATATATAGAATCACATTTGATAAGACAATCTGTTTAAGGGAATCAAAAGATTTCTGATGTGCATCAGTCCAGACTATGTTATCAGGTACTTTCTTGCTGGTCAAGTCTGTCAATGGTTTAGCAATTTCAGCAAAATTACAAATAAACTGTCTGTAAAACCCAAAAAATCCTAAGACTTGCTTCACTTCCTTCCTGGTTTCAGGTTTCTTCAAATTAATTAAACTGTCAATCCTGTCTGGATTCATCATCTTCTTCCCTGATCCTATGAGGTGACCGATGAACTTCACCTCACTCTTACCAAACACACATTTCTTCAAGTTCAATGTTACATTATGCAGTCTTATTTGTTTCAAAAATAATTCCAAATGTCTTAAATGAATGTCCCAATCATTAGAATGCACTGCAATGTCATCAACATAAGGTTCAGTAAAATCATGAATCGGTTGCAAAATCATATTTATCGCTTTTACAAAAGTCCGTCCAGAGTTAATCATTCCAAACGGAACACGCGTAAATTCATACAGTCCATTATGTGTAACAAACGCAGTTTTCCATTGGTCACTCTTTTTCACAGGACAAGTCCAATATGCACTGCGACAGTCCATAACAGAAATGAACTTGGATTTTCCAACTTTGCTCAAGACATCGTTGACGATTGGCATAGGATATCGGCAGTTTTCAGTAAAAGAGTTAATGTATCTGTAGTCACAAGCCAATCTCAAGGATCCATTCTTCTTTTTGACAATGACAAGTGGACTTGCCATTCTGCTTGACGATGGTTGAATGATGTTTTCTTTCAGCATCTCTTGTATTTGTTTTTCCACTTCTGCTCGGTATATTAGTGGTATTCGATATGCCACGAATTCTTTTTCTCGAAAGTCTGGTCTCAGCACCACTTCGTGTTCTACTAATGTACATAGTCCAGGTTTGTCTGAAAATCTGTCTGCATATCGATTCAGTACATCAAGTAATTGTTTCTGCTGTTCGCTGGTCAGATGTCCAATTTGTTCGTAATCCAATTGAAGTGACTTCTGTTTTGTCTCTGAATAGTCTTCCTTCAGCGGTATTTCTACCACTGATCCAAATTCGTCATCCTCTTCCACGATCAGACCACAAGACAATGTTTTCGTCATGAACTTCCTCATCTTGTTAGCATGAATAATCTGTCGACCGTTTTCGTTCATGTCCACCAGATACGAATATTTGGATCTTCTTTGCAGGACCGTGCATGGACCATGCCATCGGGAGATCAATTTATTGGTTGACGTTGGATACAGCACGATGACGTTCTCTCCTGGCTCGAATTCTTTATCTTTTGCTCTTTTGTTGTATTGACTGGCGTACTGTTTTTGCTTTTCTTCAGCACAGCTCTCGGCGAATGTCAAGGCCTTTTCCATGTCTGCTCTTAAATTCTTCAGGTACTTTGCCGGTTGCACTCCAATGTTCGGTGGTAGATTTATTTCTTTGGTCCAGCTTTCTTTAAGGATGGTGAGTGGCCCTCTCGGCAACTTTCCATAGACTAGTAGATACGGTGCCACTCCTGTAGTTGCATTAGGCACTTCTCTCAATGCCCAGACTGTAAATGGAATAATTTTATGCCACTGTCTCGGATTTTCCACAACGACATGATGAATCATTTTCTTGAACGTTTGATTCCATCTCTCCACCAATCCTGCCGCTTCTGGATGTCCTGGCGAATCGAATCGAGGACAACATCCCATCAGTTTCAGAAATTCTCTTGTTAGACTGGCTGTAAAATTCGTCCCTCTATCGCTCGTTATTACTGACGGAACCCCCACATCCATGAACAGCTTCATCAAAGCTTCGCATACAGCCTTAGCGGTCAATGACTTCATCAAGAATATTGTCGGCCATCTTGTACATGAGTCCACGATGCACAAACAATACTTATGCCCTGCTGCTGAAGTCGGTTCGATTGGTCCTACGACGTCCATGGTCATTCTTCTGAACGGTACATCCTCTCTTGGTATTGGTGTAATCGGCACTCGATCCATCACCAAACTTCGTGCTTTCAACTGACACTTCTCACAGGACTTGCAGAACTTCACCACATCTCTACGCATTCTTGGCCACACAAAGGACAACTTGATACGTTCCCTTGTTTTCTCTTCTCCCAAGTGTCCGCCAAATACTGACTCATGTGCCAATTCCATCACCTGAATTCTTCTTTCCTTCGGCAACACCAACTGATACACCAACTGGTCCAACATTTGATGCTTCTTATACATCAACCCATTCACCACACTAAACTCTGATCCTTTGTCTTCAGCTATCTTCCACCACGACCTCAGTGACTCGTCATTTCTCTGCTGCTCTTCAAATTTCTTTGCGTCTGCCAATTGTCTTTCATCACTCGTATTCTCGGCAAACAAATCCCTCATACTCGTGTCTATTTCACCATCACTCTCAGAATCATCATCATTATCACGTTCACATGCAACCATCTCTTCTTCAATTTCATTGTTTCCGGATGTTATTCCTTCTTCTTCTTCTTGAACGCTTTGTTCATCATCGCTTTCTGTGTCCTCATCTAGCAAACTTTCATTTGACTTTTCCTCTTCTCCTTCTTCCACTTCTCTTCTCCGACTCTGTGCTCTTGTAGTCACATTCGCTTGCAATTCTCCTTGTAATACACTCACTGGTGGAACCTCTTTCAGTTCTGCGATTATCTCTGGATGCAGCAAAAACTTTTCTTTGTTATCTTTGCACAAGACTGCCGGAATGCTGGCACACACCAAGGTTAAATATGGCGCGATATTTACTCCCTTGTCTTTCAAATCTCCTCCTTCGTTATGACAACTCATCCGCACTTCGATTTTCACCAACTTAGCTGGAATGGGTTCTCCAGCCACACATTGCAAATGTACTCTGCCAATTTCTTCCACTGTCGCTCCTCTCAACAATTCCTCATTGATTACTGGAATCTCAGTACCAGAGTCAATCAGCGCTCTGACTTGCACGGGATGACAACTGTCATCATTTCCACGTATCTCTACATTGACATGCTGTAGTAAAGACTTCTTCGTACGTTGACACTCATCTTTGCTTTCTGTTTCTCGACCAGTATCTTTAATTGGAGCAGAATTTACTATTTCTCTCTGTATAGCAAATTGAGGCGTGCACTTCATCACTGACTTCACTTCCGTTTCGCGGTTGTCTTGTTCTTCAGACTGATTCGGTGCATTCATTACTTGTATCTGATTTACTCTGAGATTTTCTGCACTTCGAGTAAATCTATTTCTCAGATTCGTCATTCTTGGTGGTACTTTGCAATCCTTTATCAGATGTCGGTCTGACTGACAATTATGGCAACGTTTCTTAACAATCCCTCTCTGTTCAGTGCTCTCCCGCCTGTAATTGTACGCTGTATTGTTTTCTCTTTGGCGTCCCATCACTGGTATTCGACTGTACATTTGTCTGTCACCCGTTGCTTCTCTTCTATCTTGACCAAACTGTCTTCCAGGAGCACCATCATTCCTTGCTTCGTTATTTCTGGCTTGGTTTCCTGTTTCTTTGTTATTACTATTCCACCTGGGTTGCTTCGAACTATTTCCCCATGCTTCATATTTCGGTTTGTCTTGAAACATTAGACCAATTCGATTGTTCACGTGCACGTCTGCGAGTTCTGCAACATTACTAGCTTCAAAGCATTCAGTACCCTCTTTTGCTAGTACGAACTGTAGTGGACCCGGTGGTAGACATTCTTTCAATTTATCCGCCACCAATAGATCAAATAACTTCTCGTAGCTTTTGCCCACTCGCCTACTTCTGACATAATAGTTCAACAGATTCTTCAATCTTGCTGTAAACATCGTGTATGTTTCTTCTGCCGTTTTCCTCGCATCTCCAAATCGTGATCGATATTCTCTCGCTGTCAATTTGAATTCTTTCAGTAAATGTTCTTTCACTATGTCGTAATTGTCTAGATCATCGAAAGACAATCGGTTCAACACCGTTCTTGCTCTTGGCGTCATTAGTGGCAACAGCAATTTGACCCAAAACTGCTTTTCCACCGTAAAACTGTTGAATGCATTCTCAACTGTCTCAAAATATAATGGCACCTCCATCATATCATATGGCATCTTAGGTAATACGTGTTTCATTGCATCACCTATCTTTTTAATCTTGGACACCATTGTCTCACTTTCTCTGATCCTGTTTCGTTCTGACTCCTCACGGCTTCTTCTTTCGTCTTCATTTCGTTCCCTCAGTCTATTTTGATCTTCTACCCTACGCAGTTCTTCTTGTTCTATCTTCTGCTGCAACAATTCTAACTGCCTTCTGCGTTCCTCCTTTTCAATAGCCATTTCTCGGAGCTGAGCTTCCTTAAGAGCGAGTTTCTTTTGTTCTAATTCAAATTGTTCTTCCCTTTCTCTTTCCGCTTTTTCCAAATTTTCTTTCTCCATTTTCAATTCTTCCTGTCGAATCTCTTCGGCTCTTTGTAATTCTGCCAAACGCATGGTTTCTTTGTCTTCCTCACGAATCTTTTGCTCCTCAATCTGTTGTTTTCGTATTTCTTCATCACTTTTCCTTGCCCTCTCGTATTCTATCATCAATTCCATTCTTCTTCGTTCTGCTTCGTCACGATCTTTTTTCAGTTGTTCTAGCTGAAGCTGGAACTGCTGCTTCTGCATCTCAATCTCTTGTTGTCTCATCCTTTCTGCTTGTTCTGCTCTTGCTTTTTCCTCTAGTCGAAGCTTTTCTGTTCGTTCAATCTGCTCTTGTATCCGTTCTTTCTCCTCCTGTCTGATCTTTTCTGCTCTTTCTGCTCGTTCTTTCTCTTCTTGTCTCCTTTGTTCTTCTTTCTCCTTCTCCTGTTGTCTCCTTTGTTCCTCTTTCTCTTTCTCTTCTTGTTTCCGTTCTTTCTCTTCTTGCCTACGTTGCTCCTCTTTTTCTTTCTCTTCTTGTCTCCGTTGTTCCTCTTTCTCTTTCTCTTCTTTTCTCCGTTGTTCCTCTTTCTCTTTCTCTTCTTGTCTCCGTTCTTTTTCTTCTTGTCTGCGTTGCTCCTCTTTCGCTTTCTCTTCTTGTCTGCGTTGCTCCTCTCTCATCATCATAAATTGCATCAACGCCTCCATAGACATCGGTGCCGGTGGTTTTTCAATTGGTTTCTCCTCAACACCACCCACAGCACCTTTCTCTTCAGCTTCCTTTTTAAGCCAAACCTCTGCTAAAGCTCCCATCAAATTTTCTCTAGACATCTCTTCGACTTCTTCTACGTCTAGACCCTCTTCAATTAATAATTTTATTATTCGATCCGAAGCCATCTTTTTTATACTCGCTTGCTTTTGTTCTGTAAGTTTCTCCATCTTTCTTCTTTACTTCAGTGATTACCGTGAAGAAATCAAGGGAGTGGCTATGAATATCTGTGATTGGCTGACTTTAATTCTTATGGCTCCTTGGGTAAACAAGCAAGTTTTGTATACCTCTCTCTGGCGTTGCGTTGTCGTAATGTCGTTCGTATGTCCGTTGTATCTTCTCACCAGTTGTTCGGATGCTCGGACTGCTTCTCCGGTTGATCAAATGCTCAGTTTCCTTCTCCCGTGTGGTCGGCTCCTCAGATTGATTCGATATTCACCGTCCGTAACTTGGCGTCGAAAACGCTTCGTAAGCAAAATCCACTGAAAATATTCCTCCAATTGAAAATATTCCTCCAACTGAAAATATTCCTCCAACTGAAAATATTCCTCCGATTGAAAATATTCCTCCGATTGAAAATATTCCTCCAATTGAAAATATTCCTCCGATTGAAAATATTCCTCCAATTGAAAATATTCCTCCAATTGAAAATATTCCTCCAACTGAGTTCGCTATCCCAGCGTTCTTTGCTTGAATTCAGTATCCCACCGTCCGTAACTTGGATTGACAATCCCAACGTACACTTGAGTTCGATATCCCACCGCTATCACCAAAATGTCAACCTTCAATTGACCTTCAAAGTTTTCTCCAGTTTTTTCTTGTGTTCAGTAGCGCAGCCTATGCCTAACCTAGTCACTGTATTTCGGTATCTAAAGCTAGTGTATAAGTTTCTAAAGTTCTTAACTTGTTCAATTACAACAAAGCTCTGTTTCTTGTATTTTCTTCTTCGTTCATAACAACGCAAATAACACAACAATGGATCAACGACGACAAACGCTTGAATTCAACGACAGCAACGCAACTATTATCATCTAACTCCACTGTTCTCTAAAACGTCTTCTATATCTCTACTACCAACTCCTTCTTCTACTACTTATCTCACTGTCTGGGCGTACACTCTTCCCCATGCCGCTCTGTCCTTCTATCTGCCTCTCTCCGTCTATCTGTCCGTCTGTCTGCCTATCTCTCTCTCTCTCTCTCGCTCTCCGGCGACGGTCGGCCGAGCCGCGCCAACTTTCCCGCCAGTCTGTCACCTGCAGGCCTAACTGTCTAGACGCTGACCTTGAGCTGGTCTATTCGTACGCCTAAACATCAACTGACCACATAGACTATACAAAATTAGCTCACAAAACATATGACAGAAAATCTTTAATTTTATTCTTAAAGTAATAATCGTTAGGAATAAATATTTTCTACGTAGGCTAATGAGCGTTAGGAAAAAATGTTCTACGTAATGAGCATTAGGAATAAATGTTTTCTACGCAATGAGCGTTAGGAATAAATGTTCTACGTAATGAGCGTTAGGAATAAATTTTCTACGTAATGAGCGTTAGGAATAAATGTTCTACGTAATGAGCGTTAGGAATAAAAGTTCTACGTAATGAGCGTTTGTTAATTGTGTTCATTATCGTACCCATCACACAGGAGTTCGCTGTTTGACCATACGAAGACGGCAGATACAATAGTAGATATAATAGTACAAGTCTACGCTGCACGCGCGCGCAAATGACGGCGCGCAAATGACGGTCATTTTTTGCTGCGCTCAAATGACGGCGCGCAAATGACGGCGCGCAAATGACGGTAATTTTTTGCTGCGCTCAAATGACGGCGCGCAAATGACGGCGCGCAAATGACGGGCATTTTTTGCTGCGCTCAAATGACGGCGCGCAAATGACGGCGCGCAAATGACGGGCATTTTTTGCTGCGCTCAAATGACGGCGCGCAAATGACGGCGCGCAAATGACGGGCATTTTTTGCTGCGCTCATATGACGGCGCGCAAACGTCCTGCGCGGTAATGACAGGGTGCCGTGCATGTATTGTAGCGAAGAAGTAGGCCTAAGCTTATAGCCAGTTTTCAATACGCCGACTATTTGAAGGAATTCTATCTAGTCTACTCCCATTAACCTACTTCGAAATTTCACGTGAAAAGATACATGTATTCTATACAATTACCAGTTTCGATTAGCCAGATTGTTAGTTGATGCCATAACCTTGACACTTTATTGCGACATTTTATCAAAATAAAAAATAATGGGCCTTCGGTGTTTTAAAAAGGTCTATCTAACAGGAGCCGAATAAGCCTGGCAGGATTGTTGAGAGAAAATTTAATTTTCGCAGGAAACTCAATTGTAGTTTCACAACAGATAAGTTCTTACGTATTTTTCGTTCCTTCTCTATTGCAACAGTGGCTTCTTCGTTTCGCAAATAGTTTCCATTTTGATGGCCTAAAACGCATGTCTAGATCAGAGGTTCTCAACCGGTGTGTCGCGACACGCTAGTGTGTCGCGAATAGACCGGCGGTGTGTCGCGTAAAACTGGTGTGTCGCAGGTGTGTCGCGAAAATTTGGTGTATCGCGAAGAATTTGTATGTCGCGAATTCTCACAGCATTAACCGCCGTTCTTGCATTAGGCCTACTTTGAACTGCAGTTTGACTGGTGTGGACAATGAAAATGTTTGCACTTTTTTTTTATCTAATTGCATTTCATCGCATTCTGACGCCGCCCACAATCCCTGCATACACCAGCTAGCAGGTGATCGATCGACGCGAATGCTGTGACCGACTTGGCTCAAACCTAAACGTTTTCCTAGAAAACTCTAGTTTATTTTTAAAGTGTACAACGTCAGCTTAATGTATGTCTTTTGCAATGACAAAATAATTCAACTTAATCCCAGACATTACATAGGAAATTTGCCTCCAAATTATGCGTGCTTTAGGCTATTTCCAAAGCCTTCATCCATTGATTAAAGCTGTGATTAAAACTTTGACTAAAACTGCAAATATGTAATAGCTAATAGAATTAGTTGTGCGTGTGAGACTGTGAGTCGTGCACCGTTTGCAGCCTCTGTTCTCTTCTTAGTGTGCTATACCTAATTCCTGTTCTTCTACAACAGTGCTGTCCAACGTGCGGCCCGCGGGCCGCATGCGGCCCGCTAGGTGATTTTAAGTGGCCCGCCCGGGCTCGCTAAATTTATGTACTTTAATTGTGTAAAATGAAGTAAAGGGTAAAGTCACTGGTCGACTTGAGTTTTTATTTTTGTATTGACTTTGTGACACTTGCCGATTTGGCATGCTATCAGGAAGGCCAATCCGAAAACTAAAATTACCCTCTTCTTTTTCTTCCCAGGGTTAGGTTCCAGTAGTCTATCTGGAGATTGACCCACCACTTCTGGTTTTAACAACTCTCACTACTATACTCAACTAAACTCACTTCGCAAACCGTCTCAAACAGTTCACTTCTATAGCCAGTTTCTGAGATCTGTACAGAGTTCCAAGACGTCTGCAAGTGACTGTGACCATTCCTTTCGAGAGAGAGTCAAATTCTAGTTCTAACAATAAGAAAGAACCCATCGATAAGACACAAAGGGACCAGGGATGATGAACGTCGATGTCTTGACTCTGTCTAGTGCGAGGACTATGGTGCTAGCTCTTTAGACCGAGACTCTGGCTTCAACGATTTTTTTTATGAAAGTCAGAGAAGCAGGATGGAAATAAATTCTCTCCAGTCATAGAGTGGATCTTAGCCAGAAAAATTGATTGGGCAACGTATCGGCCTACTGAAGAACTGAGCTGGTCAAACTGTGCCTGAGCGACGAAGCTGAGTGCGAGACAGGGATAAACACCGCCGTTGCCTTGCACAAAATTTTGGTGCTCAAGTATCGTGAAGCATGACAATCGTGGTTTGTGTAGTCTACTCTACTCTACATGCTATTAATATTATTCATTAGTAGGCCTAACTGCTTAAGACTTATCTCTTTGGCCATTCCTGGATCGGTACCGTCGGTAGCATCTCTGAATAGTTATCTTGAACCGGTGTAAAGGTTTCAGATTACCCCCTCCTAAACATTACCCCCCTGCAAACTGTAAATTGCATCAATCATCGCATTTATTGCACTAAAAATATCAAAAAAATTCAGCCCGCTTCTTATTTTGGTCTGAAGATTTTCATCCGTCATCCCACTTCGTGGTTTCTTATCAATATTTTCATCTGTAACTAAAATACTATTCGCCGCTGAAGTTTACATGAAGAAAATGGCTTCGAGGCTATTATTTTTTTCGGATCAAAATATTGATAGCAAACCATGAAGTGGGATGACGGATGAAAATCTTCAGACCAAAACAAGAAGCGGGATGATTTTTCTGATTTTTTTAGTGCAATAAATGCGATGATTGACGCAAATCTAGTTTTCGGGGGGTAATCTTAAACCGGTTTCAAGTTACCGGGGGGTAATGTTTAGGAGGGGGTAATTTGAAACCATTACACCGGCGGCATATAAATTTCATAACAGATAGCTATAGACTAGGCTATGGATTGATAGATAGGTTACAATCATTCCATATTAAATTTCAATACTCGTTTCAATGTTAATAAATAAATAAATTTTGATTTTACTGTTACGGCCCTCGGCTTCAAAAATCTTGCTTTTGCGGCCTGTGGTATCAAAAAGGTTTGACAGCACTGTTGTACAATGATCTTGCAGCAAATGGCATTTCGTTATTCTACCGGCCATTGTTGTTACCCCTTTAAACTCTTCGAAATGACTATTGATAGATTTTTGCCCCAGGGAGCCTAATCAAACTGCTCGTCTTATTGGACTGCCATGACTGTATTTTTCCAAGACTACAATTATCGATCGGGCTTTTTTGGTTTTTGATTCTCGTACCTATCCATCTCTTATTTACTGCGGAGACCAAAAGTTTTGTTTCAAAAGCACAGATTTACATAGGCCTAATACCGTCTACGAAACTCTTAGCGTTTTAGCCTAGATTTGGTTTTGTTTGCCCAGATTCTACGACATGGCTGAAGGTAAATATCCGGAATTTGGCTCTGCATTCTTCAACAAATATACGAGTCTTGATCATTATTTAAACAGAGGAGCATTTGGCGACGTGTACGGTCCCATTCCATGGAAGGACAAGCAAATAGCAATTAAACAAGTTAAGCTGGCACAAGGAAAAGCAACTGACGATTTCAAAAAGGGCATGGAAGCAAAGCAGCAGATCTGGACTTCCTTTGGACACAAGAACTTAATAAGAATTTACTCCGTAGATCTAACCAGACTTCCAAAAGCAACGTTCATTGTGATGGAATATGCGGCTGGCGGTTCGGTAACCGAAACACTAAGGTTATTTGGACATGGAAATAAACTTCCAATTTACGTCATAACACACTGGGCAAAGCAGATTGCAGAGGGAATGCTGTATCTACACGAGAAGGACATTGTTCACAGAGACTTGAAACCTTCTAACAGTGAGTGAATTCATCAAAATCTTATAACCACCTTTTTGCATCAATAGGCTTAATCTATATACTGTTTAACCGCCATACAGACAAATCATAAAACAACGACAGCTTATATCTTCTAAATGAAACTCTAATTATGGCAAATAGCTGTTACGCGACAGTGAGAAACCTTGTTTAGATAGATAGATAGATACTTTATTGCAGGTTCAACTCAGGTTACATAATCATGAGTGATTTAGTACAGAACAATGCAATTAGGTGCCAACAAAAGCTACTAGCTCATACTATTCTGACACCTCTTCCAATTAATAATCATGAATGTTTTCATAGAATACGTATAACTTAACTAGGACTTAATTAATAATGCAACAGTGATAAACCTAACAATTCATTATAGTACGAATAATGAAATACTAATACTTATACTACTACACTAAACTATTAATGCCACTAATAATATAGTAACAGTAATAAAATAATATAATAGTAATAATAATAATAATAATAATAATAATAATAATAATAGTAATAATAAAATGATAATAAAAATAATGATAATAATGTCTATAATAATAATATTATTATTATTAGAAACAGCAATGAGCAGCAGAACTGCACGTCATCACCATAAACATCCACAGCAAGCATAATTAACAACAGTGACAGTCTGGTAAAGAATACTTCGAAAATTCACGTCAATTATGATATGCAAGTGGATGTTCGATTATACAATAGCAGTTTGCTGTGTAAATGCCAAACAACCCTTTTAATAGTGAAAATACCTAATAACAGAAAATAAAATAAAATGAGTTAATAAAAATAAAAATAACACCATGGGCTTTATCAACAATATATCATCAATAGCAACGGCAGTAACACTGACACTGTTTTTATCTCAAATCATATGGCAACAAAGCATTTTTAACATCAAATAGTACTTTCTTTGAAAAAGCAAATTATCTTGTCTGTGCAATTAAACCTATTCCAGCAAAGTACTACAGTCACTGCTCAAAATGGGCACTGATAAAAAATAATTTCATCATCATCATCTACCGTCGCATAGTAGTGTCACCGATAGGATCTGTACCTATTTATGTGGATAGACTAAATCTAATCTATCTGGGGGAACACTTAGATAATCACTGAATACAATAGCTGGTGAGGGTGATCAATCCTGCTAATAAGCCTATTCATTCAGCAACCATTTAAGCTAGGGAACTAGCTACATGGAACACAAACGATAATGGATTTTCAAATTATTATTTCACACACAAACATTAAACATACCCGTAATCAAACACATATTCATAAAGAATCTGAATTAGCAATTTATAATAAAACCAACACTTCAACTCAACAAGCATAAGAACCAGTGCTGTCACCGACAACACTAATCTTAAGGCTCATTAAAGAAAGATAATTAAAGTAACCCCACTTAAACCAGCCCATAATAATAATCTAGAAATTAAAGATAATAATAATAAGCACACACGATACCTTGTGAGCCAGACCGTCAGGAGCTCCTGAAAATCGCTCAGCACCCGCTAATATAGCTCCCTCTGGCTGCTACTTCCAGCCCACGACCAATCCCCAGAGAGTTACCCTACCAAGGAGGCTGGCAGACAGTCTGATTGGCATCTCTCTCTACAGATAATACTTCATTAGCATAATTTATATTTTCCCTCTGTGACATCCTTCCCCTGCCCGACCAGCTCCGAACAGTCCCCTGTTGACAAAATATGGTTGAATTGTCATAAAAATATAAATTTTGCTTTACCTCCTTAACTCTTATTAACCCTAATAAAATTAATACCCACAGAAATAACTTTTCACAATAAAACAATAGCAATAGCAAAAATGCAGCAAGATCAAACACAACTCCACATAACTGACTTCCAACAATGCAAAAACTGACTTCTGATGTTACTTGAAATGAACCAAAGAACAAGGACCGTAAAAAAAATAAACAAGACCCAGAAAAACTAAAATTGAGAACATACATATTAAAATATGTTGCTAACTATCTGGATCTCATCATCTCACATTATGTTTAATAATAGGAATATAAATAATATAAAGAAATAAAAACTTAGTATAATATTTTGCAAATGAGTTATTTGTTATCAATGTGAAATATATTTCGAGAAACGTGCACTTTTCTAGAAAATCCACCTTGAATAAAATGTTCATTAAGACAAAATATTTTTGTTTTGCCCGGTCATGCTCCTCACCTTACAACACTACCAATCATATAAGCAATATAAATAAATAATAAGTATAATTATAATCCAATGTTCCTTTGCTACTTCAGTCAGTTGCACAATAAGCAAAAAAAATAAAGCAAAAGCAGACGATAAATGACAATTACACAAAAATACTGAAACACTGAGAAACTCCAACATTTCACGTAACATAATTTTTACAATAAAACTCTTGATAATTACCCTGATTATATATTTTTAGAAATGACGACCCAATATTCTTTTAATTAATTCCTAACGCCAACTCTAAGCAAGAACTCCTATTACCAAATGCCCACAAACGCAAATAACACAATCTCAACCATGTGACCTAAAAATAATATTAATATAAATTTTCTATATACATGTAACCACTATAAATATATAATAGTTGAGCTCAAGCTAAGCAGCAAGGCAATCGTAAAATAAAGAAGCTTGATCCAAGGTGCAGTACCTGGTCGATTTGCTTGTAGAAATAATAATATAGGTCACCCAGAAAAAATTATGATAAACACCTGCAAACACCTGACAAACAAAAATTCAAGTACAAAGATCAACGTTAAAATTTCATTAACTCTGGAAAACTCGACAACTTCATAACTATACGAGTAAAAACACCGTGATGTAATGGAGAAATTTTTTTAAAAGTTTTATACACTCACGACACACACAAAAAATGTTTACTTTTATACCCTTTTTATAATAGCCAGTTTTATAACTTCACACATAAAATTGCAACAAAAAATAAGATGATTATGATGAAGATGATTTATCTGCACTAAGCAAACGAATGGGAATGAATGGATGAAGGATTTTCCCACTTTCGTTCATGACCAGACTGAGTAAACGACTCGTCACAGTCGCTACATTTTTGGCAATAATATACCTTCATGTCTCAATTTTTAAAACATTGATCGTAAAAATAAACGATTAGTGGTAGATTGCTACGCACCAATAATACATCCAAAAACTGGATAACAGAATTAGCAAGGTCGCTAAATTCCTTTCTTACACATCAAATCGAATGCATAACTGTGTACTATAATCCGTAATCCGTAACGTAGCCTAACTCTCTTAAAAACAATACCTAAATATGTACAAACTAACTCGTGCTTCTGACCACAGAAAGCCGAAAGAAAAAACTTTATGTTCTTCGTACCCGTAAAATATGGCACATAGACACACACACCTTACTGTAGTTCGAATACGAACCCACTATAGTAACTAATGTACCATGTCATCTGTAATCAATTAGCTAAATTAGTAAATCGTTCTTCCTTTTTCACTGTAAACATTCTGCAATATTCTTCCTAATGTAATGTAAACGTAATAATCCTCGTTCTGTTTCAACTGTACTCATATCCTACGTAGTGTAATATGAACGTAATAATCTTCATTCTCTTTCTCTGTACTCTCAATATCCTATGTAAATGTAATAATCATAAATGTAATAATCCGTACTCTCTTCTCATTAGTAAATCATCTGTTTGCACATCCTAAACCTTAGAACTGCTGAAACCTCATAAGACTCCCTGAAAATACTGCAATAATGTCCTATAAATTCGTACTTTCACTTGATAAATACATTACTCTATCACCTCTGTCATAAAATCGCTCTTCAATCTTGACACGGATGTCACTTACTAGCTAAACTAAGCCAGCACAACATGCATAAGCATCTGACAAATGTCAGCTATACTATAGTATATAACTATGTATATTTATTTGTTTACTATAAATTATACAATAAACACGTGTGCGACTGGAAGCCACACACACATGTATAAAAAAATACATTCTATGACCTGAAAACCAGAGTCACCTTTCCAAAAACTCCTTCACTCTGTAATCACGTAAACTCAACACAAGCGTGTAAGCATGAAATACATAAACTCTGACACTGTAAATTAAGTAACTCGTTAAAGTAAACCAACTGCAAACACTTCTGAAAACTCAACGTAATGCACTGTAATTCTATTCTTGTCAGTATCCTAAGTTACCCAACCCCTATGCAAAACCCCTTGCACAAATCACTCATTAATATAATGAACTACTCATGTCAACTGGCTCATCTTACTCATGACCTGACCATAAACTATAGCAACAAGCCATAACTAATACTCTAGTCATCCTCATTATGAGCTGACTGACTCATCAAACACTCACCACGCAGTCGACACGACTAGCAAAATGAATAATAATGAAAACATCGAATACTTGCGTAATAACTGATTACTTTGATATAGTTATGCAAGCGTAATCATAATCTTGAATTGCAAGCGTATAGGCACTATATATAGCCTACTCATTAGCAATGTAATATTCAAATGCTATGTAATTGTAATAAAATTGGTGTACCACCAACAAATAAACGTCGCAGTCATTCGCAAAACTTAATTCAACTTTACTAGACAAAACTTCTTCACTCTGGGATAATTAAAAATCACTCACGCTAAATAAAATTAAATAAATTATGTAGAGAAATTTTGACAAATCTTACATTTCGCACAAAGACTAGATATTAATACCTTGTAAATTATTTGCGCGCTTTTTCACAAAATAAGTGCAATGCACGAAATGCAGATTAAAATCAGAATTATGAAGTCGTCACACTCTACATTAAAAAAATAGATAAAAATTGACTGAAATAATTAAAATATGAACCATCACGAAACTCTGTGACACAGACAAATATTTTTCAGAAATCTCACATGTGCACTTTGTATAATTAAGACACATTAAAAAAAACACTGTCCTTAGTAACTTCTCAATAAGTAAATTTTTAACGCATTGTAGTTATCTGTAATAAACTAGTACATTCATTACGAACGAGATCTTCACTAAATACAAATCAGCGTTGCTGAATATCCTATGCACTGACAATATGCAATTATGCATGTAATAAAAATATCATTTCGACAATTTAATGCTAGCAGACTTTTACTAGACCTGAATAAGTCTACAATCGATTTGACCAGCGCACAATTATCATCGTTTCCATATAATATTACGACCTGTGTAACGATCTGCAATATCGTAATTCGACTGCATAATTATAGGCCTACACAACACAAGATTAAATATGACATAAAATTATTGACGAGTAATCAGCACATTATGACGTAGAAATTACATTGTGATGATAAAACAATAGTTGTCTCTAACGAAAGAGTCCCATCGTAATTTTATTACACGTATGTTTCTAATTATAATATATATATTTTTTGTTTAGAAGTCAGAACTTCTTGACATATAGACCTCTTTTTTTAATTCCGATTTCTTTTATCAGAAAGTCACAGCTGCAGGCAATGTCAACGTTCTGCATTGTATAGAATGTCTGTCTTAGCGCTGCAGTCGCATGCAGACAGCAAGACCACGTCCACTCTGTTCCTTGAATAAGAGATCAGACACGCGCAAAGATGCACGCTGTGCAGAGGCTCGTTGAACGCAGAGACTCACAACCCAGTCCTGTGATGCACCGTAGCACCATACCGGAAGACAACTTGCATCAATGGATGACGCGGAGTGCTGAAACGCTGGTGAAGTTGTATGTTATGTACGCAACGCAGTCACAGAGGAGGGAAAAGGTAGACCCTATTTCTAGGATCTCTCAGTGTCCTCCTAGCGAACGTGCGAGCAAGCTCGAGAGAAGAGAGTCACCAAGGAAGCGTAGAGTGATGTTCCCTGGCGAACATATGCGAACACGCGGTGAAGATGAAGATCACGGTGCACAGCCCTCCAGCGAACGCATGTGAAGTTTGGCAGCTGTGATGACGGAAGACTCGACGCTGCTTCCACGCACATAAACTGTGGATAGGTCTACAGAATCCTGTCTGAAATTACTCAGTCTCTGTAAGTGAATAAATCGAAGCTAGCTGACTTAACATGGCTGTTGCCACGCTTGTGTAAGTTCAGAAGCGACTCGATGCTACTTTGCTCCTTTTCAAAATGAATTCCGTGAACAATCCTTCCTGACGACCTCTGTATTCATACTTCTAATTAAAAGTGTTCTTGCTTAACAAGCATACTATGACAGCAACTGTCTTTTTCAGTCGACATACGTCAGCATAGCCTTCTACACTCGTCAGTAAAATTGTATAGGCCTAACTACATAGACATTGAAAAATTAAAGCAATTAAAGCAATTGATTTTTGTATAATAGTAATGTCATACAAGAAAAATTTAGTTTACAACAAATTAAAACAATACTACTCGCTAGATGACCTCCAATCGACAAAGATGAGTATTCATTAAAACACACCACTAATAACTGAAAACTGGGACACAAAGACATGTAATAAAAATAAGTGTAATGTAGTAATTAAGCACCAATAAGATTTGAAACTTCTTCGACGAAAGAAACCTTGACCTTGAAACCACCCTATTATTAACATTGAATAAAACAAACTCAAACCACGATCTAAACACAAGTAGAGTTGAAATGTTGTCATGTGAACGAATGATGAGTAAAATTTAATTACTGTAAAAAAAATAACAGAAAATCCTTAGTGGCAATAATATGAAATAAAAAAAACCACTCACATGAGATGAAAAATATTTATAATTCTATTTCCGACAAAATCGAGCACAATTGAAAAACAGTACGTAAGGATTCGTAAATGTTTTTTTTTTATAACTGAATAACTATATTAATGTATTAATTATGAAAAACGATTTCATGTATATGTTAATCTCAATTATTTTTTTAGTACAACCTTTAAATTTCATTCAGAATTACAGCAGTTAATATCGCTTAGACTCAGAATAATCATCACTTTCGTTTAATAATCTGTAAAAATTTGACGATTTCATCAAAACAGAAAACTTAAATAATGTTCTTCTCATCTCGCACAACACCATATCAGCTGTAATTATGAACGAAGCTCAAGAAATTGTATAATAAATTAACGACAATTTATAATTAATGTAGCAACCAATGTGAACTCTTTTACAACCTTAAGTATATATTATTTATTTATTTGATAAACTCATGCACTGGTAAAACACTAAATTTTAAAATGAAGTCATGTTTGGCATAGATAAAAATTAAAGTCAATCCATAATATTCTAAGATAATTGCTCTGCTTAGACACTCAAGTAATAATAACAACATGTACATGTAATGAAAACGTCGTTTTGTTAAAATAAAATCTCGGATCAAAACTCCAAAATGAAACCTCTATGATGTATACAAAATAAAACACAACACTTGCGTAAATAAGATAGTAAAAGACTAAACTCAAATTAATAACGTGAACTCAAATACAAAGACTCTTTATAACTCAGCAATGTAAAAACCTGAATAAACTTAAAATAAAGATCAGACTCCATGAACTCACATAAGACAGCTTTAAGTACGTGTCTTCTTTCAACACTAACGTAATATAATGTCACTAATGCAAACCAATTTTAAAATGTTACTTAAGATGCAGTAGAGTTATATGCCTACATTAACTAATGCATAATGGGATATAAAAACAACTTGACTTAAAACAAATGACCTTATAATAAACACGCTGAATATATTAAGACTCAATGCTTTGAAATAATAACCAAACACACGCTATATATATATATGCATATAATAATGAGGAAGTGGCTATAGTCTAACTAGACATTGCTTGCTAGTAATAACGTACTCGTGGGAAAGATTGGTTAAAGTAATGTAACATAACAACTGTTCACTCACATGATACCAAATGGTAGTCTCTAATGAGATATTTGAAAGTTCACAGGGTTCCCGGAAACGGACTTGATGAGATGGACATGTGTGGCTTTTACCCTGGAGCCAAGGTCTAAACCACCCCTTCTCTGCACTCATTGCTTAAAGAAAGTAAAATTACTAGGATGCAGTCGATACAAACAGGAACAGATAAAATAAATGACCACAACAACTGTTAAACCTATTACCAGAATTCCAGGAAGATTTTGATGGATGCGCTTTTACCCTCAGGTTAATTTGAAACTGAATATACGGTCCATCCACACGCTGAAGCCATTAAGAAGCTCTGGTATGAGATGCTCTCTCTAAGTTCTATAAGTCATTACTACCAAGAACCGACTAAATAAATGACCACTACAGGTGGCAAAACTATCTACCAAAGTTCTGGGCACTTTAAAAGAAAATCACTCATCCTACGTATGCCTACAGCTGCTTTATGTTATGAACGCTGGCTGAACAGTCCAGTTGCTGCAACTCATGAAAGGAACTCATAGACTAGACTGGAAATGAGATAAAGTAGAACAACTGGTAAAACTATAAATCCTAAAAAGTCTTCAGAACTGGCGTATACCGTTAACTCGGCTAAAGATGCTCTCGTGGCTGAATTAAGAAACCACATGTGTTAGAACTTATAACAGAATCATACCTAATTAACTGATCACTAGACTAGACGGTCAGTGAAGGAACGCGGCATGCAGCCGTATAGCCAGACTCTTAGTAAATTATGACTCTGATAGGAAGCGTGGTACCAGGTACGAGAGAAGGAAGGAGGAAAGGAGGAGGAGAGGAGGCACTAATGTTCTTAACGCCGACGGCAAAAGCGTGGGAGAGACTCGTTAATGGACGAAAGATTTATTGCTGCCTCACATGTGCACTCTGGAGTATTGAGTGAGGGTTAAACTACAACAACTAATGATGAAACGACTACTACGACTGATGTAGGCTGCAACAACTATAGAAATGATTATGATGATAACTATAGAACCATGTATGAGTAAACGTATGTATGTGTACGACCATTTATATAGCGCCTGAACAAGAATTTCACGAAGACGCTTAACCTATGTACCCAACAAATCTAAATAGATGCGACTTAAAGATTTAGACAATATTTTCTGAGATGTAGTCCAAGAATATGAGAGAACGACTGGATGAAATGTATGAATGTGAATGACGCCTGCATGATTTCATGAATGCATGATCTTGTCTATATGAATGCAATTCCTGTATGAATATGTATAAGTATGTATGCTGTTCTGCAAAGTAACTTGTATGTATGCCTTTATTCATAGATTTATATAGCACCTTTTTCAGAAAAACTACTCAGAGATGCTCCAGCTCTCGCAAGCCCACAGAAACATAAGAGAAACAGTTTTAAGTATGGCAAGAAAAGATCCTGGTAAAATTCTAAATACTGATGTATGTATGCAAGTAAGTCAGTAAGTAAATGAGTATATACGTAAGTAATAAAGTAAGAAATAAGTAAGTAAGTAAGTAAGAAGGTAAGGAAGTAAGTAAGACTGGAACAGTAGATCAGCCTGAGCAAATTCAATAAGAATTAAAATTTCTTCAATAAAACAAAACCATGCACTGCTTAATATACTGATTTGCTTTGTTAATAAAAATGAAGTATGAAGTCTGAATAAGAATTAAATACTAATTAGTATTATATATATTTGATAATAACTGGAATATCTAGGCACAAGACACACTCACATGCATTTGAACTGTAAACTAATATAATTATTATTTGATAAAAATGAAATAAATGACTGTTAAAACCTCTCAAAATTACTGTTAAGATAATGCTGTCAACCTAACTTCATACATTGTAATACTGTACCGAATAAAATTATTATAATGAACATAATTACATTAAAACCAATTAATTAATAATTATGAGTATCAATGTAACAATACGTATGTGAGTTTATGTGGTTAAAAATTAGTATAGACATGTTTTAAAGTAAGGTATTCAAGTTAGATGAAATGAACTAGCATGCCAATGCTATGATGTTAAATGATGATTTTATTATTATAAAGTAATAGGTTACAACCAAAATTTAAAACCTAGATCAACACTACACAACCAACTGCAGTTCCTCAACACTCAAAAATCAACTTCAGCAATTATGTCAGACGTGAGACATCTTGACAAAGCATAGTTAAATAAAACTACACATTTTTACTAAAATCAATCCTCAAGTCATTATCAAAACAACAATAGGTCAAGCAATAATGAAATAAGTGAAAGATAAGTTGTAGACCAAGAAGATAGATATATTTAAATTCATGCAAAATAATGCTGATAATATGAATATTAAAAATTAATGCAGTTCATGCACTGTCACTGTAAATAAAATAAATAAAGTATATATAAGTGACATGTAATTCTTTCAAATACTGGCTTCTTTTATAACACATGCGTCAACATTTCTGTTTATGTTAAAGTATAGACTATACTGCTAAATTAAACCATGCTCTAAATAAAGACACAGGTAGAGACTCTAGTACTCATATGCAAAATTTATCATCATTCATATATATAGTCCAACCAAGCATCACACATGAAACAGTAGGTTATATAGATACTGTAACAAACTTATTTAGTAATGCACAGAAGTAAATTACAGTCAACATGCTTGATATACAATTATAGATATAGATAGTCAAACAAGTCTTTCTGACAACATGACAAGGACAATTCTGCTGAACCAACACTCACACACATGCATATAAAACAGAAATTACAACTTAGCATATATACATAAACTACCACAACACAAATTTCTCAGACTAGGACACACGCACGTACACACACACGCACGTCCCTGCATGAGATTCCAGTGTCAGTGGCCGTCCATACAAATAAACAAAGAGTGGTGATTGACATCACTTCATCACTTCATCAAATAATTATAAACAAGATTGAAGTCATGCAAGCCTATATAATCCATGTAACTTTACAGGTAGGCCTAACTATAGCAACAGTTCAAGCACCAACTATACTCCCAAGCACAGAACCACTACTATACGTCCAATGCATAAAAATAGCAACAATAAAATTGACACAGGCACAGACTATAGAACACATAGACTTCCTTAAAATTCCTCATCGGCATCTGATATCTAGTGAAGACAAGCCTCACACATGCAACCAAATAGAAGTACTTTGTCTTCTATCAATCGATAAAATACAATTATGAGAACATTAAGAAGATGCATTTATATAGCTCCTCATCAAGAACTGCTCAGAGGCGCTCCCATACACAGCACACGCATGCTAATACGACTAGACCATAAGAAACAAACCAAACCACAAATCCATGATAACTAACACCACATACAACTCAACAACAAAAACAACGTACCAAAGACAAACAACCATGACCAAAAATGACAAAATGACTCAATCTTCAAATTGAGGCCATACGTTTACAATGCCTCGTCTACGACGTGGAGGAGGTGATCTAGGAATCGGATCCAGCGCTGCAACTGGCCTAGAAAAATTGTAACGGGTAAACGAATGATTGACCCTGGAAGTCTCCTCCAAGACGTCCAAGTGTCTCATTCGCAATTCCGTTACCTCCGTACCAGTTAAAGTCCTCGGTGGAATATCGGGATTTGGGAATTGTTCCCCGAAATGCCATACTCCCCTAGCATCGAATCCCGACAGAGGCCTAGCTTGTCCTGTAGGATTAATGAAGGGAGCTTGGATATGAAAAGGAAGATGTTGGACTGGCACTTGTCGTGGAGGAATTAGGGGCCCTTGCATAATCCTGCGCCGTGCTTCTACCGGGAGATCGAACCAGTCAATCTCAGAAGTCGGTTCGTCAGGAACACAAGCAGCCCCCTGCAAAAACCTTGGAGAACCCGGTGAAGGAGGAAAAGCAGGTACACCCGACGTAAACCGAGTGTATCCTGGTGGAATCGTTCGGGAATACCGCGGCTGTCTTGGCTCAGCACGCCCTCGACCGTTAGTCATAAGTCGGAGTCCGCCCGTAGCGACCCCGGTAGGCCGTGAAGCGGCCCCACCATTACTGGTCACGCTTATTAACGACTCGACTGGTGCAGTAGCTGGTGGTGGAGGAGATGACATGATGATAAGATAGAAAATATGTAAAATGAGAATGGTTGACCTTGAAACCTGAAAAACAAGTCTAAAATCAAAAAACTGACCTTAAGAACCAGACTGTAGCAACCTTCCAAGACTAGAACCAACCACCGAAGGGACTTGCAAACCCCAGCGATACCCCAGGCACCCAAAAGAGGCGGAGTCAATTACCCCATTGCGTGCCCCTCAACGGACAGGAGTAACTGACCATTGGTCAAGCGGCCACTGACGTCTCACGGACAGAGGCTCTCCAGACACCAACCCCAAAAGAATATTAATGACATGTCAAACATATTGGTCCAGGCTACATGCCCGCACCACAAAACACAACGCAGGGTCCAGAAAAACACTCATGCACCAACGCACAAGCATACATTAAAACAAGACATTTGTATAGGCCTACATGTAAATTTAACATTTGCATAGCATCTTTCATAAGCCTTTCGAAGACGCGTAACATAAACAATAATGCAATTAAATATATGTAAACATGTCGTATGAGAATCTTACAAGTCTCTGCAGCTACTTCAAGATAACCGGCCGAGACTCGTAAGCTACAACACCTAAGACCTGCATGCTATGGATGCACACACAATTATAGGCTTATACTCCGTAAAAACATACACACAGAACAAGAACTGGACAACGACAATGAAACAAGTGACAATAGGTAGATTAACATTATGACAATAACGACAAAAGTGACGGTCCTTAAAATTTAAAATGATACCCGTCCAAAAATAAGGTATTGTGTGTTTACCTTACAATAACCGAAAAATAAAATAAGTCACCCTAATAAAACAATAAAGAAAAGAATAGCGAAATGACAATTAATTAATTAAAAATAATTTAGAGCTTGTACGGAATCGACTGGTTCTTCACCAATATGTCACCGATAGGATCTGTACCTATTTATGTGGATAGACTAAATCTAATCTATCTGGGGGAACACTTAGATAATCACTGAATACAATAGCTGGTGAGGGTGATCAATCCTGCTAATAAGCCT
Source organism: Lumbricus terrestris (assembly GCA_949752735.1). Lineage (NCBI taxonomy): Eukaryota > Metazoa > Annelida > Clitellata > Crassiclitellata > Lumbricidae > Lumbricus > Lumbricus terrestris. The sequence goes on along the minus strand of OX457037.1, from coordinate 82,749,440 downwards.
ATTCATTCAGCAACCATTTAAGCTAGGGAACTAGCTACATGGAACACAAACGATAATGGATTTTCAAATTATTATTTCACACACAAACATTAAACATACCCGTAATCAAACACATATTCATAAAGAATCTGAATTAGCAATTTATAATAAAACCAACACTTCAACTCAACAAGCATAAGAACCAGTGCTGTCACCGACAACACTAATCTTAAGGCTCATTAAAGAAAGATAATTAAAGTAACCCCACTTAAACCAGCCCATAATAATAATCTAGAAATTAAAGATAATAATAATAAGCACACACGATACCTTGTGAGCCAGACCGTCAGGAGCTCCTGAAAATCGCTCAGCACCCGCTAATATAGCTCCCTCTGGCTGCTACTTCCAGCCCACGACCAATCCCCAGAGAGTTACCCTACCAAGGAGGCTGGCAGACAGTCTGATTGGCATCTCTCTCTACAGATAATACTTCATTAGCATAATTTATATTTTCCCTCTGTGACAGTAGTTTACTGAATAATCAATTTGGTGCTTTGATAGAAATCAGTCACAGCAGAGCGACTTAGTTGCCAGACTGTGAAGCTATTGGGTTGCATTAATGGTGTAAAAGATTGCTTTGCACGTCTTTCTCGAACTTTGAGACAAAAACCAAATAAAATTCGCCATCATGTAAGCTGCTAATTAGTGTGGTTCACAGATACATGGTAAAAAATGAAGTTCAAACCAGAAACCAAGACACCCTCTCAGTTTGTTAGACCTATCAATAGTATCATTGAGACAAAATTTCAGCTTCATATTCCAATAGGAAGGCGGTGCTCAACGACTGTGTTACTTTGCATGGGTCAATGTATAGACGAAAATTCTACAAAACAATGTGCCGAGCATACATTACTATACAATCATATTTTATTTCATTATAAATCAAATATTTCTGTTATATGACAATACGTGTGATATAGCACTGGCAGGCAATTGGTCAGCATTAAATGTAAAAAATCTCAGTTGGTTTGATAAATTGGAAATGTTCAAAATTGTCAAAAAACATCGTTCAGTCCATGAATGTCGATAGTTCTCGTTTTCTTACTTCAACATCTGATAAAGTCTTTATAATCCAGAAGGCTAAGCAGGCACTGTGACAACAGCATATTTCTTTATTGAGTGAGTGGGGACAGCTTGCCTACTTCCCTTGACCACTTGGCTTTCTTCATCATCAGTGATGAGTCGATTGAATTCCTCGAACAGCTTCTCCCATCTCTAAGACATGTTTTTCACCACTCTCTGGTGTTGAATTCAGTATCTGCCTTATTTATAATCCTATTTCTCGATCTATTTTTCTGGTGGAAGTGTAAAAAAGAATGACCAAACTTCAGGCATTATGGTAGTGTCCTCATTTGTTGAGATGCATGACCCATTATCCATGCGATCTCCTTTTTTCAGTGCCATAGCACTAAGCCTCATCATTAGTGTGGTTCACAGATACATGGTCAAAAATTAAGTTCAAGCCTGAAACCAAGACACCCTCGCAGTTTGTTAGACCTATCAATAGTATCACTGAGACAAAATTTCAGCTTCATATTCCAACTGGAAGGCGGTGCTCAACGACTGTGTCACTTCGCAGGGGCCAATGTATAGACGTTAATTGTACAAAATAATGTGTCGAGCATACATTCCTATACAATCGTATTTTATTTCATTATAAATCAAATATTGCTGTAATATGACAACACGTGTGATACTTGAGCAATTGGTCAGCATTAAATGTAAAATTTCAGTTGGTTTGAAAAATTGGAAATGTTCAAAATTGTCAAAAAACATCGTTCAGTCCATGAATGTCGATAGTTCTCGGTTTCTTACTTCAACATCCCATAAAGTTTTTATAATCCAGAAGACTAAGCAGGCACTGTGTCAACAGCAGATTTCTTTATTGAGTGAGTGGAAACAGCTTTCCTACTTCCCTCGATCACTTGGCTTTTCATCAACATCATTGACGAGTCGATTCTATTCCTCGAACAACTTCTCACATCTCTGAGACATGTTGTTCACCACTCTCTGTTGTTGAATTCAGTATCTGCCTTATTTATAATTTACTTTCTCGATCTATTTCTCTAGTGGAAGTGTACAAAAGAATTACCATGCTTCAGGCATTATGGTAGTGTCCTCATTTGTTGAGATGCAAAATTACCCATGCAATCTCATTTTTCGGAGCCATAGCACTAAGCCTCACCATCATTTCACCAGGCTTCAGAGTCATTCTGTGGAATATTTCACCTTGTCTGTCATAGGCAATTGGCCACATAGCCTTCAGCCTCACCTGAAAGGTACTACTGGTGGTTTTCTAGGACCTTCATGGAAGCAATGCTGATCTCCTGGGCAAATGACTCGTATTTTCTATATCTGACCATTTTGAAAGATCTTGTTCTGAAGCTGCAGCAGCAAGAGGAGTCTTTTATCCATGACCTTGTGTGAAGAGGGAAACCAAATGACATTTAGTTGATGAATCTAAGTTTCTTTCTTCTTACTAAGATTGATTACATCATTTTGATCAGTAAAGCTATATTTTGATGGCATACAGTAACCTGACCATTCAATGTGCTTTGTTAATAGGAACTCTCCAGTTCCTTATTGAAGACTGACTTCCAATGTCAACCATTGATATCTCAATGAGTTCTTGGTAATTTATCTAAAACTGACTTTATTTCAGCAGAGTACTTGAGAAAGCTGACTTCTGCATGGAGGGCTTCAGTAACGGATTTGTGACTTCCAGTCCTCAAATGTTGTCAAGTGTCACACCTTCCCAAGCAGCATTAAATCTTTTAAACATTGGAATATATGGTGAATTCGATTCACTGCAACATGCAGAAGGCTTCTGGATAAAATTAATTCCATCACACGAAGACGGCAGGTCAGAAACAGGAGCTCTTAACCTATCTTGTCTTCCTGCAAAGTCGTACACTCTATTGAAAATTCCGGTGCTGGCATAATGTTACACCTTCAAGGCCTGAATATTATTAGTGAGCTTCCATAACTCCAGAAAATAATAATGGCCTTGGATTTGAATTGCATCCTGCCACTGAAGCTAATTTGAACACACCAAAGAGTTTATACACAACATCACCTGAAACCAGCAATGGCAGGCGGTTGGCATTTCCTGCTCTGAAGATCTAAGATTTTTCCATCCAGTGTACTACCACTGGATAATCTGGTGGTAGAAATTAAGATCTTTCAACTTTGGCATGTTCCATCCTGGTCTTCTTAAGCATTCCTTGTAAATGGTACTCCGTGAAAGTGGCAGGACAGAAGGACAGTAGGCTACACGTGCTGCAGAAATTGGCACCAAAAATCTCAATCCTTCATGATCAAATCACCAGAAGTCTCATTTCCATAAAATACACCTGTCACTTATTGGCTTAACAGTTACTGTCTAGTCTTGATTCTGGTAAGTATGATAACACTGCAGAAACTATTTCAAGCTCATCTACATGACAAAAGTTGTGTTGTTGACCAAACAAGAAAGGTGCCAAGATTTCTAGCTAATACAACTACAAGGTAATTTTTGTGTGTCATTGAGCACCACCTTCTAGTCTGAATCTGGGGCTGAAATTTGGTCTCGATAATACTAATAACAAGTCTAACAAACTTTGAGGGTGTCTTTGATTCTAGCTTGAATTTTAATTTTTTGGACCACACTACTGCTAATCGTGTATTGCTATTTTATTTCCTGCAGTTTTGCTGATGGAACCTTACACCGCTTGCAATACATTGGTGACTCTGAAGATTGCAGACTTTGATGACATCAAAGAACACGATCATACGATCACGACGTCATTCAGAGGAACAATTGCTTATATGGCGCCTGAATCTCTTACAACCGAAAGGTTTTCCAAGGCCACTGACGTATGGAGGTAGGCTATAATTACAAGTATATCTAATCAAGTGCATTCCAGTATTATCAGAATTGGTGACCCGTCAAAATAGCCCCGTCAAAACAGCCCCGTCAAAACAGCCCCGTCATAATCGCCCACCGACAAAACAGCCCCGTCATAATCGCCCACCGACACAACAGCCCCGAAAAAAGTAGTTCCCGACAAAATAGCCCCGTCGAAATAGCCCCGTCAAAACAGCCCGGGTAAACAGTTCCGTGAAAATAGTCCAGTCAAAGATGCCACCGACAACTGAGTTCCAGAACTTCTATTTCAGATATATAAAAACATTCATCCAGCTTCCATTTCTTAAGCGTTTTATCATTCAGTCAGCTTATGTAGTATATAAAATAGGCCTACCTTGATCCCGCTTCGATTTCTCAAGCGTTTTATCATTCATCCAGCTTATATTTCAGACATATAAAATACTTTCATCCAGCTTCGATTTCTCAAGTGTTTTATTATTCATCCAGCTTTTATTTCAGAAATATAAAAACCTTAATCCAGCTTCTATTTCTCAGGCATTTTATCATTCATCCAGCTTCTATTTCAGATCTATAAAAACATTAATCTAGCTTCTATTTGAGATCTATAAACCTTCATCCAGCTTCCAATTCTTAAGAGTGTTATCATTCATCCAGCTTATATTTCAGATCTATAAAAACATTAATCTAGCTTCTATTTAAGATCTATAAAACCTTCATCCAGCTTCCAATTCTTAAGAGTGTTATCATTCATCCAGCTTATATTTTAGACATATAAAATACCTTCATCCAGCTTCGATTTCTCAAGCGTTTTATTATTCATCCAGCTTTTATTTCAGAAATATAAAAACCTTAATCCAGCTTCCATTTCTCAGGCATTTTATCATAAATCCAGCTTCCATTTCAGATCTATAAAAATCATTAATCTAGCTTCTATTTCAGATCTATAAAACCTTCATCCAGCTTCCAATTCTTAAGAGTTTTATTATTCATCCAGCTTCTATTTCAGATATAAAATACCTTGATCTCGCTTCGATTTCTCAAGCGCTTTATCATTCATCCAGCTTTTGTTTAAGATATAAAATACCTTTATCCCGCTTCGATTTCTCAAGCATTTTATCATCCATCCAGCTTGTGATTTTTTGTCACCGGGCATTTCGAACCAAACAAACTCTAATGAGAAATATAAGTAACCGCCATAATAAGAATCCTTTGAAGTGCAATCAACGTCACAAAGAATAAAACGTGTACCTGGATGAGTGATAAAACGCTTAAGAAATAGAAGCGGGATGAAGGTTTTACAGATCTTAAGTAGAAGCTGGATTAATGCTTCCATAGATCCAAAACAGAGGCTGGATGAGTGATAAAACTCGAGAAATCGAAGCGGGATCAAGGTATTTTATATCCTAAATAGAAGCTGGATGAATGACAAACACTTAAGAACTGGAAGCTGGATGAATGGATCAAGGTTTTGACATCTTAAATAGAAGCTGGATGAATGATAAACGCTTAAGAAATGGACGCTGGATGAAGGTTTCATATATCTGAAGCAGAAGCTGGATGAGTGATAAAACGTTTAAGAAATGGAAGCGGGATGAAGTTTTTATAGATCTTAAAAAGAGGCTGGATTGACGAAAAGGCTCAAATCCTACTTCTATTCAATCAATCAAATACTTTATTGATCATCGTAAAACATGTATAATGTGTACTAGGGTGGAGTGAAAATTTTTTTTCTCGAATTTCCAATTGTAATAGTGATCAAAAGTTGCCTTTGGTATCACAGAATTGCTACAAAAAATTTGACCTTCCTGTGTTGACGTCTTCTGCCCTCTACCGGACGATTTATGGACCCCACATTGATTTTCAGTACTCTCAGGCATTTTTAGACCAGGCATGGAATCTGAAAATTGCACTGTTAGAAGCAAATCATGTAACAATTTTCTAACTGGTGTTTCTAGACTAATTTGACCCTCCTGAAAACGAAAATCGCGATTAGGAAGCTGGATTTTTAGCGGTTCCATGGGAAAACAAGATGGCGGACAAAATGGCAGCCAATTGCTTCAAATGACTAAAAGTAAAGTATTGTATGTGGTAGGAACACGGTTTTAGGCTCTAAATTAAGATTACAGGGTTCAAGGAATGCAACGGAATCAAATACATATATGTAGCACTGCAAAAAATCAAAATGGCGGACAAAATGGCGGTCAGAATCTTAGAATGGCCATAGATGAAGTTATGTATACAATGGAATCATGATTTCGGGGTCTAAGTCAACATTTTCGAGGTCAAGGAATGTGATGGAGCCAATGTCGCTCATGTAACGCTGCTCGGAAACCAAAATGGTGGACAAAATGGCGGCCAGAATTCTAAAGTGGCTACAAGCGAAGTCATGTATGCAATCGGAATTTGATTTCAGTTTTTTTGCCAGGTCTTTGCAAGATGGCATCTGCTGTGGAATTTATCTACAATGTTTCCTTATTTTGCAGATAATAATGATCATTGAAATTATCACAATTTCCTCAGCAGGTCTTAAACCAAGGAGCGTTCTGCAAAAGAACACTGACGAAGTTATCATGCAGCACCTTATCACAGCGTATCAAACTGACTATCCGATGGATCTGGCATCGATATCGTGCCATGAGCTTCCCTCAAATCTGTGGCATTGGATGCTTTGTGAAAAGTAACTTGTCCACTCCAGTCAGCAACTTTTTAACAGAGGTTAACATTTATTTACTTTTATGTAAGACCTTTTCAAAGTAGGGTATTCAGTATCACTCCCAACCGCCAACCGAAGAGTGGATCTACGCTGGATACTCGAGTTGAAAAACAGAGTTCTTGCAGACAAGTGGGGTTCGTCCCTCAAGGCACCACCTAACCAGCACACAGACCCTGTAGGCAATACGCTGCTGGAAACAGAGCCAATGCAAGACGTCTGCATATAATATGAGACATGACCAAATTTTGCGCTGTGCCCAATAAATCGTGTTGCACTTCAAAGGACAAGTATCCAGATACATTTTTGGATGGACAAGCAATGGGAACCAGAGGCAAAGACATTTGGTGACCTGGCAGGTACAATGGTTGCCCGTGTAAAGATACTTTCGATTGGCTACAAGAGGGTCAATAATTATTGTCTTGGATAGGTACTGGACCTGGAAGTTGCTTATTAAAATGTGGAACCACACAGAAATGGCGACTATGACCACAACTTCGTCGTTGTATTGAGTCTTGAAATAGCGGTACTCCGTTGTCGGAAAATTGGCTGAATGTTCTTGGTATGCCTGAAAGCAAAGCTGATCTAATTTCATTCGTGTTCATTCAGCTCTCAACAGTCATAATTATTTGGGCATTTGGATGTATAGATGTAGCTGTTGCTGGTGGTTCCGTGAAAGAAGAAAAGGTGTTGCCTACTACTGAGTGTATGCAAGATGGCATCTGCAAGATGGCATCTGCTGTATATTTAACGATATTTTGGTGTAGAAAGTTAATTTGAGAAGAATCATATGTTGTGTAGCGAGTAGAAAGGTTTCCAAAGCTGACCTGTATTTGGAGGAATTGAGCTCTGGACTCAATCATTAGATACAGAACTTCACTAATAAAAAATTCCAGGATCTGGCCGCCATTTTGTCCGCCATTTTAATTTTCGTGCAGTGCTACATGAGTGACATTGGTTCCATCATATTCCCTTACCTTGAAAATGTTGACTTAGACCCTAAAATCATGATTTCATTGCATATATGACTTCAACAACAGCCATTTGAAGATTCTGGCCGCCATTTTGCCCGCCATTTTGGTTTTCGTGCAATGTTACATGAGTGACATTGGTTCAATCATATTCCTTGACCTCGAAAATGTTGACTTAGACCCCGAAATCATGATTCCATTGAAAACATTACTTCACCTATAGCCATTTTAAGATTCTGACCGCCATTTTGTCTGCCATTTTGATTTTTTGCAGTGCTACATATATGTATTTGATTTCGTTGCATTCCTTGAATTTAGAGCCTAAAACCGTGTTCCTACCACATACAATACTTTACTTTTAGTCATTTGAAGCAATTGGCTGCCATTTTGTCCGCCATCTTGTTTTCCCATGGAACCGCTAAAAATCCAGCTTCCTAACCACGATTTTCGTTTTCAGGAGGGTCCAATTAGTCTAGAAACACCAGTTAGAAAATTGTTACATGATTTGCTTCTAACAGTGCAATTTTCAGATTCCATGCCTGATCTAAAAATGCCTGAGAGTACTGAAATCAATATGGCGTCCTTAAATCGTCCGGTAGAGGGCAGAAGACGTCAACACAGGAAGGTCAAATTTTTTGTAGCAATTCGGTGATACCATAGGCAACTTTTGATCACTATTACAATTGGAAATTCCAGAAAAAATGTTTTTTCACTCCGATTCACTCCACCCTAATGTGTACATACAGTATAGCACAGACAAACAAACAGTTGTTGAAAATGTCACGTACATTGATGTCAAAGGGGTAAGCCCAAAGGAACGCAAGGTTCCGCTAACAGGGTCGCCCTAATTACATGTCGAAGTGCATTGAATGTAAGCTATGCAACTCAAAGAAGTGGGGGAAAACAAAACAACAAACAAACTAAACTAAGCTAAGCTAAACCAAAAAAGACAACTAAAAAACACAACAGTAAGAGAACACAACAGTGCACGTGTAGGTAGTGCACAGTCATCAAAATAAACCATTTTGTGCATTTATGCAATAGTATCCAAAAGAAATAATTTCAATTTGTATTTGCATTGTAGAATGTAGATAGGCCTACACAAGTAAGATCCGCATCAACGGTCCACATAATTATTCTAATACTATGTAGTCCAGTAGTGGTACGAACACTTCTTTGGTGGTATCTATTTACAGATCGCGTATAATGGCCATGAACGTCTGAATTTTTACAAAACCAGTGGTTGAAGCTCGTTATGATTAAATTCCTGTGAAGTTTATACATAAATACTCCAGTTTGTAGTTTATTAATGTAGTTAAAAGGCAGAATTTTCAAATCACTGAACAATGGTTGAGTGTGGGCTCTAAAAGGTGCATTGCATATAACTCGAACAGCTCGCTTTTGCAGGGTTGCCAAAATAGTTAAACGAGTGTGGTATGTGGAAGCCCACGTAATATTACAATATGACATATAAGGGTATATCAAAGAGTAATATAAATTCACAAGTATATCTCGCGGCATAAGGTGTCGAACACGAGAGATTATGCCTATATTTTTGGATATCTTTTTGGATATAGAGTTTATATGCTCCCTCCATGTTAATTGTTCATCAATGTGAACACCCAAAAATTTGGTTGAGGATGCCCTACAAATACATTGTTCATCTATTTTAATTGATATATTGCAATTTTTTGCTGTTCTAAGTTTGATTTTAGAGCAGAACAAGATAAAATTCGTCTTCTCAAGGTTCAGCGATAATTTGTTGGCTTTAAACCAATCGCCTACAAGTTTTAATTCGGCATTAATTTTTTTAACCAAGACTTCGATAACTTTATCTGACATAAACACATTGGTGTCATCAGCAAACATTAATAGAACTATTAATAGTTCTATTTACCAACGCGATCATTTCCGGAAGCCATCTTAAAATTTACAAGCATTATTTTCATCAATTCATCGTCGTTAAAAAGACGTTAATTTCGTCGGTCTTTTTTAACGAAAATCGTGTTCTTCCGCGACTTTGCCGGTCCCCGACAAAATAGCCCCGGGCTGTTCTGACGGGGCTATTTTGACGGGGCTATTGTGTTGCTGGGCGATTTTGACGGGGCTATTTTGTCATTGGGCGATTATGACGGGGATGTTTTGACGGGGCTATTTTGACCGGGCTATTATGACGGGGTGCCATCAGAATTGTCTGATTTATGTCCTAAACCTCTGTAGCATGGCTAAACTTTGATCTGAATGATAGCCAGCGGTACAATGACCGAGACCTATTTGCAGGCCCGGCCCTAGAGTGCGCGGGGCCCAAGGCAACAGTGGGTCTTCATGCAAATATTTACGAAAGGTTTTCCACGGCATTAATTGGCATATAGACTGTAGGCTTGCGTTTGTAATGCAAAACCATGGACGACCGGATTTTCCAGGGGGGCAGACTTACCCATGGAAAATTAAACCTATTTTCTAACAACTACGTTTTGGTTTTTGGCAAATTTCTTTGCTGCAAAGTCGTACAATGATTCAGAGGTGAAACTAAGAAATTTGCGTTTAGACACCAAGGCCCTGTGAAAAATTACATGTTCTTGATTTCCTGCTTTGCATTTCTCAAGTTCTAGCTACACATTTCACTCGACCGTTCTTGTTGTCTGCAAGCATATAGTTGCTATGCGACGTTGTCTAACCATTGTCGATCTCCACAAAAGTAAAAAAAATATAACCAGCAGCACGGTGCCTTGGAAGCGCGGGGCCCAAGGCAGCTGCCCGGCTCGCCTTGCCCTAAGGCCGGGCTATTACAGCGGAACTGATATTTTAATACTTGTACTTGGTGCAGTTTTATGACGCAGGCAGCGGCGTCCGCAGACGTACGCACGTACGCAAGTGCGTACAGCGCGATGACTAAAAAAAGTCATGAATTTTTTTCGGCGACTTTGACGAAAAATTTTTCCCTGTTCCCGCTCCATCGAAAATTTCAAATTTCTGTGCCTACAAGAAAAAATCCTGCGGGCGCCGCTGGACGCAGGTAGGCCTATAATTATAGTGCATTTGCGGAGTTGGGAAGTAGCAATCGCTGTGAAATGCAGAGATTTCATGGCAAACAGAATTTTTGTTCTAGTGCAGGTCTTAACCGCAGAGCCTTGGCCATGTATTTTAGCAGTAGCTTTTGGGGTTAATTTTACGAACGACAAGACTAGTACGTGTTTGTCTCCTCGCCTAAAGTTTAACACCGATAGCCTAATAGGGTAGACGTCTATCTGTCGCGTTCGTGTATTTCAATTAAACGGTGCTTCACTTGCCACAGAAACCTTATATTCGTCACAGGCACACTCATGTATTCTTGTCATTTGCTTGATATGGCAACGGTAGACAAGTGACCTGACATCTCCATGAACAAGGGTGAGAAAAAATGCTAGAAAGATACTCTATGATGCCCTGACATCGGTTTAAGTAGGCCTACTACTATTGGCCTACTAATAATAAATGGTTAAATCGGATACGCAATAGATTTTAATTTCGTCTCAGAAAATCACAGCAGTTATAGGCCTAATGTAACGATCGTGGAACGCTACAATATTATTTACCACATAGCTTTCCTTCGCGTGCGTCGTACCCGGTTCCACGACAACTGGTCTACCGACAACTCGTCTACCGACAACTCGTCTCCGGACAATTGGTCTAACGACAACTGGTCTACAGACGAATAGTATTGATGAAATAGAAGCTGGATTTATGAAAATGTTTTTTTTTAGCTTAAATGGAAGCTGGATTGATGATTTTATTCATGTATTTCGACATGCTTCCAGCTTCTACTTCAGATCTAAAAATACCTCCATCCAGCTTCTATTTCTCACCCGTTATTTTCGTCAATCCGGTTTCTATTTCAGATGTAAAAAGTACCCTCACCCAGCTTCCATTACTTAAGCGTTTTTCATCAATCCAGCTTCTATTCTAGATCAAGAAATACTTTCATCCAGCTTTTATTTCTCATACGTTATATTCGTCAATCCAGCTTCTATTTCACCTGTAAAAGAGCCATCATCCAGATTCCATTTCTCTTGCGTTTTTTCATCAATCCAACCTCCATTTCACCTGCAAAAACTTTCATCCAGCTTCCATTTCTCAAGCTCTGGATCAGTTGTCTGTAGACCAGTTGTCGTAGACGAATTGTCCGGGGACCACTTGTCGTTAGACGAGTTGTCGGTAGACGAGTTGTCGTGACACCGTCGTACCCATCCACGCTAAGTTTTAGTGCTCAAAAACATCACGTCATCGGAAATAAGTTAGTAAGTAAGTAAGTAAGTAAGTAAGTATTTTCTTTATTGAACCGCCTGCAAAACGCACTGCGGCCCAGTCTGCGGGAACAATGGACAAAAACAGAATAATTCAAACATGTACAATCACAACAATTGCATATGCAATTCAATAAACATATTAAACAACTACATAATAAGCATGTTATGAACTATACAGGAGAGAACTTGGGCTGAACAGGAAAAAGTATTGTCACTTGAATAGCATCCGTGTTATAAAGCCACATCTGGTTAATGCGTCTGCATGAGGAATCTCACGGTTATGAGAACGAGGACGGAATGAGTAGGTAACATTCTTGATGGGAGGTAATAGATGACCAAGGACGTGGCTTGGGTTGAAGAGTACAGAAGAGGAGGGAGGAATCAGCGTGACCACAGAGGTCATCGAACGACTTCTGGTCGGCAGTTAGAAAGTTGAGCCGCACCATTTTCCGTATTATTGCATCAATACGCGCGCGCTGACCAGAATTGGCAAAACCAAACCAAGCAGGGGAGGCATACATAAGGCGAGCCAATGTGGTAGCCTGAACTCCATCATGTAAGCGCGTCCCGGAGAGGCCATGGGCTACAAGGACACGTATTGCATAGAGCGATTGACAAATCCGGTCAATATGGGGGTCGAAACTACATGTAAGTTTATCCGTTAAGGTTACTCCAAGAAGAAGAGACTCAGAAACCCTAGTCATTCCAGGTATAGGAGAGGGGGGTTGAGTAGTTTAGATCTTTTTGGATTTATTGTTTTTGAGTTTAAGATTACAAGAAAGTGCCCAATTTGCAATATTTTCAAGTTCAAAAGAAGTGGTATCTATAGCGGAGGCAGGTATAATGATGTAGCTGTCGTCAGCGTATTTCAGCAACCGATTAATGCAGATTATGCAGTGCATGGGTTTCAGGCCAGAGATAGCCACCACAAAGTCAGCAGACCCAAGGCCAGAACCTTGAATAATACTTGCATTTATATGACAGTAGGTAGAGACTTGGCCTAGAAATTTAGTGCAATGCTGACGGTTTAGGACAGCGGTTCTCAACCTGTGGGTCGTGATCCCCACGGGTGTCGCCTGACGATTTGTCAGGGTCGCCTGGACCTTCAGAAATTTGTAAAATATGCAATAGTAATTTCAGCTCTAGTTACTACACTTGCCTTGCCTTGCCTTCAACCTTCCTCGACACGAGGGTTGGTCGCATTTTGAACAATTCTTCTCCATAGATTTGAATCGTCCATTATGCTCATTGGGAAAATGAGGTGGTAGATTCCCAAGCCTCTCCACCTCGCAGTGGAGGTCCATAGACAGCCTTTTACTACACTATAGCAACTTAAAAGAAACATTTCTTAAACTTGTTATATGATTCATTCGTTAGATTGCGATAGCTAAAAACTTTTGCCATTCTAGTTTTCAAATGTAAAGTTCACTTCTACCAATTTTCTAAAAAAAGAGTGGTTTATCAGTCTTAAACCACCTCTCTGAGCACTGAGATCATGAGTAATTTATTAAAGATGAAAGTTTAAAAATTTACAGTGATAGAGTCCAAATCCAAAAACAATTAGGGCTGAACAATTGGGACCGAATCTCAGAAGTCCTATAGCATGACTATCAGCATTGAAAAACTGGGCAATCTTATTCAAATGACAGCTAAATCCTCAGCCATTACAGTGTGGCAATTCAAAATTATAAAGAAGGGGTGCATTTGTTGAAGTCTTAAATCATGACTTTCATCGCTGAAATTTTGAGTATTTTTCTTAGATGAAAAATTGCAAACAAGGGGATGGGACGCTTTTTTATGTCTTACACCATGACAATTAGCACTGAAATGATGAACAATTTCATTAAAATTACAGCCTAGAATGCTACTATTGCAGTGTGTGGAAATTCAAAAACATTTTGACAATTATTGTGAGAGGCACATCCCTTCCCAAAACGCCTCTTCATGTTCAGCGCATTGATAAAAAAAACACAAGTTCATCAAATTGCTTGCCAACCAAAACGAATCAGCAACGGTGAAAATGAGTGCTAAGAAAATGAAGAATTATTTGCCAATTTTTAAAGTAGCCTGTTGTTTAATAGTTGTTAAGTTTCACAAGCTGAATAAACTTACGACATTTGAACTTCAAATTACCGAATGGGTAAGAATAAGCTCTCAGAATCGCAAGAGCCAGGAAACCTCCATTGTCAAAACCAGTTTTCGAGTTATGAGGGTGAAAATGCGTGACAATGGTAACAAAAATGCGGTAAAGGGGAGGGGAACTCAATAATTTTTGCTGTTGGGGTCGTCATAACTTTCGAAATGTTGCCAAGGGGTTGCCGCACTAAAAAAGTTGAGAACCGCTGGTTTAGGAGAAGGCGTTGGATCCAATTGTACAAAAAGACAGGTAATGGCAGTATAGCAAGATGCTCAGATAGGTAAGAGTGCCTAACAGTGTCAAAGGCACGAGAGAAGTCAAGCGAGATAACGCGTACATATGGTTCATCATGCAGCATACTAAGAATTTCATGGGTGAGAGCAATAAGGGCAGAAGTGGTGGAACCAGAGGGCCGAAAGGCATATTAGTCGCTAAGTGAAAAATTTAATTCATAATCGGTGAAGATTGGGTAGAAGCAGGTTTTCACAACTATTTTTTCCAGCATGCGACACAACACCGGGGTAATAGAAATGGGTCTAAAATCAGTCTCATTTTGAGGACGCAGGATTTTAGGGACAGGTGTGATACACAACTAGAGCACCACTGTGGCGGCGTGTAAGAGGAAGCAAGAGAGCAGTTGAAAAGATACGTAACTGGGGCAGAGAGCAGATGAGCCATTGAGGATATAAGCCTTGAAGGGATACCATCAGGGCCAACTGAAGACCCACGGACCGATTCCAGTCCCCTAAACACAGAATATTCATCAATATAAACAGGTTGTTCAAAGTTAACAGTCAGCTTAAGCAACGGTTCAACATAATCATGATCGGTTGAAACAGCCTGACAATGTCGGTTTAGTGACTCGCACGTGACACCTCCCAACACACCAGGACTAACAGTATCATCACCCCGAAGCCGCCGCACCGAAGCCCAGAGCTTCCGGGAGCCACGTTCAAGACCCCGGAAGGAGGTAGCATTGGCTTTAATAATGCTACCATTAATCCTACCGGCTAAAGCATCAGCAATTTCTACTTTGCCACGGCGCAGAAACGTATTTCTCCGGCGCAGAAGGAACTTCGAGTATGGAGACATGTAAGGCGGATACTTCTTCCTGATCGACATCTTTCTGAGGGGGACGAAGCGGTTTAATGCGTCGTCAATGAAAGTGTAAAAGTCATCAAAAGTTTGTTCGATAGAGATGTCTTCGGCGATAAATTTCCATGTATGATTCATAATAAATGCGTGGAGTGAAAAACATTTGCGGGTGTCCGCAACCGGAAACTACACACTTCATGGTCAATCGTCAACGACCCCTGCGCTCTGGCATCAGAGTTAGCAAGAACTGCAGAATGCTTTGTCTTGATCGACGATTTGATTGTATAGCAACTTTCGTACAAAGGTCCCGAAGCATAGATACGGTCCAACGGATGTCCAAGATGTGTAGGACCAGCGAACTGCACTGAAGACCTAGACGAAGGATATCATCAGAAGGAAGTTGATTAAAGTCACCAGCTAAGAGGATATGAGGGTTTTACGGGTGTGCGAAGAAATCATCAAATGTCGAAGCAAGACAGGCCAGAGGGTCGGCAGTTGGATGTGTAGGTGCTGGTGGATGGTACAGGCCACCAATGTGATAATGTTGATTATTGTGTATACTGTATAATAGTCAGTAGACCTATCCATAGTAATTCCATTTCTGAACTGCAGGCAGGGATCGACGGTAGTATGGTGGCCTGGTGCTTAGATAGCTACACCACCACCTCGACGTCCTTGCCTATCTCTGCGAAGAAGTGTATGTCCAGGCATGATGAAAAGAGAGTCATCATGATGTGGTTTAAACCAACTTTCAATTATGATAGCGACGTCCGGAGAAAAGGAAATCAGATCGGTTATCAGCTTATCCATTTGCGTGGGGTTTAGCTGGGCTTGTTGGATTAAACAGTATAGTACGGAAGGGCGATCACCATGTGGCAAGGGGTCCTCGTGTGAGGCTTCTGTTGGGGCAACTGATCAATCAGAGCGCTTCGTTTTGCACGAATCTTCTCGAACTGGCATCTTACGTTAGTCGAGTCGTTTTCCAGCTCACGGGCCCATGAAAAGCTAGCGTCGTTACTGAGGCAGAACATTTCAAAGGCGCGGTGTTGAGTTGGGTATGGCTCGGTTGGAACTTGGAGAATTTGAGATGACTTGTGACCGGCGGGAGAGAGAGTAAGACAAGCGGATGATTGGGTAGAGCGGATTGGCTGGATGGTGAACAGTTTACGAAGATATCTGGGCTGGGAGCATTGTAGGGAGTTGTAGGTTAAGGAGAGAACTTTGAAGTGGATTCGTTCTGGGATTTTCAACCAGTGAAGAGACTCGAGGATGAGGGTTGATGTGATGATGTCTGGGTGTTCTGGTGACGGCTCTAGCTAGAGGATTTTGTATGAGTTGGAAGCTTAAGTTGTGCGGAATCAGGTTTAAGAACAGGGATTTGCAGCAGTCAATCTTTGAATGGACGACGGACGTAGCAATGGTGGAAAATCAAGCATGAGTCGGATGCGACGGAGGTCCCGGATGTTCATGAAGCAGGAGCGCGAGGGGTTAGAGTTGTGGTTTTGGAAGGAGAGATGCGAATCAAATATTACACCAAGATTGCGAACAGGCGAATCAGAAGTAAAGGTTGGTCGAATCCATTGAGAATAGATTAGCAACATGGAGAAGTTGAGTAATGAAGGTTGAGAAAGATCCTGGGTAGAAAGATATATAGAGTTTGGTGTCGTCTGCGTAGAGATGGTGCACCAGTCAATGCAGGCGGATTCTATGAGATGACTTAAAGGAATGGAGTAGTGAATGAAGAGCAGTGAACACAGGACGGAGCTTTGAGTACTCCACAAGATAATGGAAGGGGTTTCGAACAGTGACTCAAGGCTTTAAGAAGGATCAAGCAGAGCCAAAGACACCAAACCAAGAAGACAGTCGATGAAGAAGCAGACTGTGATCGATGGTTTCAAATGCAGCGGAGATGTCAAGGAGGCAAAGGCAGGAGACTTGCTGGCGACTGACGCAGTGGGATCTAGGTCAATTACCCCCGGACAAATGCCCTCAGGACAATTATCCCCGGACAACTACCTTCAATGCCAATCAGGGCCGTGTTTAAGGTTCTTCGAGTGTCGGTGCAAAGTGTCACAGCAGGGGCAAAGCGCCGTTCAGCAGTCTTACAAGAATACGTCATTTTACAAAAATCCGCTGTTCAATAGGCTACAAGTTCAATAGCCTACGTGATTTGTCGACTGTGGCTGGCCAGTAAGCAAGCACGCAACGTCGGTGACCTTAATGAAATTAATGTTTTCTTACATTTACTGATTTTACAAAAGGTTTAAGTAACACTGAGACTCGCAAAAGACATTTGGCCATTGGCGACAAAACTCTCGGCTCAGGGGCATTCGGAGCACCGCACCGAATGCAGTCAATGGACCTATGTTAAAAACGGCCCTGGTGGCATTGACCTCTCGGACAAATACCCTCCTTATCCTTCAGTACATTACTACTAACATTTAAATATTTCATTTAGCGTTTATCACGTACATGTTTTCTTGAACCTTTAACACGTAGATGTTTCTTGAACATTTCACACGTAAGTTTAGAACCGATTTAAAATTGTATTTGATTTAATATTTCATATGTTTTCCTCCACAAGAGGTTAGATCAAATGTCTGACAATTAGGTCTACAAAGGACATCCTTGGCTGTAATAATATTATCTCCAGATTTATGACTCCTTCCTTTTAGCTTTGGAGTGGTGGTTTGGGAGATGCTATCTGGAGACATTCCCTACAAGGGACTTGACTCAGCAGCAGTTTTTAACAAAGTATCCAGAGGTGAACCGAATGAATTGATCATAGAACCATCATTTCTGGAAGATTACAAGTTACTTCTCAACGGTAAGTTTACAATACATAATACAGAACATTCATTTTGATAGCGCATCAACCATTCAACCTAAAACGTCTTATACGCCTGATACACAAAACCATTTAACGACGAACGTCTACATCAGCAATCAATAAATCAATCGATCAGAAGTTATATAGCGCCCATTCACGATCCATTCTCAGAGGCCAAAGTCTTCAAGTTGGTGAAACTGACAAAAGGAACGCGTTCCAGGTTGATGAACCAACCGCAGAGAAGAAATAACTCTTGTTTATCGCCGTGGATAGTGGTGTCCAGTGCGCGGCGGCCTGTGCAAACGGAAAGAGGGACGGCAAAGCTCATTCAGGTAAGGGGTACTCTGGCTAATAAGCGCCGTTGCACCTAGGATGCAATCCTCGATGAAAATTCGCTGCGGAAAAGATAGCCAGTGCATGCCGTCAAGCATAAACTGGGACATGCGGTCTCCGTTGGCGAATCCGCCGATATGTCTCGTCGCAATCTGAAAGTGTAAAGTACCGGCTTCGACCATGAAACCATGGTCACAGTGAGATTGGCAAACAGATGATGGTGCCGTTAAGACACAGAAACAATTTAATGGGGACAGGCGATTATTATCAAAGAAATCAGTCTTAAGCCGAGAGAAAAATGAGAGGCGTTTAAGGAAAAATGACAAATAGCCTACTGAAGTGCAATTCCCAAAAACATTTCCATTAAGAGAGAGATAGATCTATGTAATCAGACGAATTTGTTGAATAATTATGACTCACGATAAGAGTCATACGGCGTAATCTATTATTTGATGCCGCGGTCACTCTTGTCCACACCTTTGTGCTGACGCGCCTGGACTACTGTAATGGAGTCCAGGCAGGTTTCCCAAAGTTCCGGATACGACAACTTCAGTCCGTCCTCAACTGTGCTGTCCGAGTCGTCGCCAATCTACCAAAATTCTCGCATATCTCCATCTATATTCGAGATAAGTTGCATTGGCTCCCTGTTGAAGATAGGATCGCATTCAAGATCATTATTATGGGACGAGCATCCATGGTCTGGGCTGCCCCAGCGTTAGGGTGGTCGCATCTGTAAGGGCAAATTTTCAACTTGTTTTTTTCTTTCTCCAACCCACCATTTGGTGCCACTTGGTAAAAGACTAACGTAGCCCAAAAATCATCCGGATTTAAAAATATTTAGGGCTAGCACAACGTGTTGAAAGTTTTTACGATTTGGATTTTACGAAATATCGTCTTTTTGAGTATAAGGAACGGTTAGGCTAAGTCACATTTTTGGCCTATGACTAGTTTTTGCAGAAAGACTACACTCTTTTACTCAAGCACAACTGACAAGTATGCCTAACGTCTACAATGATGATAATGGTTTATTATATTTTTATGAACAATTGACCATCACAATGACAGGTGATCAAGAATAAGGGGTGGCTCACCAGATGCTGAGGCATAACTGTCCACAAAACTTCCTTTTCAGTGCCAACTAATTGATTAGTGCTACACTGACTACCTTGGAATAGTTTGCCTGCTTTCTACCAGTTGCTCAAGACCTATCTTTTTAGCCGTGGTTGGGTTGGGAGCGCCTCTGAGTAGTCTTCTTGAAGGGTGCTATATAAATTTTCGAAATGATTGAATGAATAAATGAATTATTGTGAACGAGTTCACACCACACATGACCTGTTTTAACCATATACTAATATATATTTTACAACAATGGCCAGGGAAGTACAAATTACGATATTTACACAAAAAACCATTAGCATGGCAACTTCCACGAACAAACTGGTAAAATTTAGTTCAACCTTGAATAAAAAGTTGATTCTAGTAGCGAAATATAACCCCCATGATGTTACACACAATGTGTTTATTGGGCATATAAAAATATGCGAGTAAGAGGCTGGAAAGCCGAAAAACACGATATTTCTAGGTGGTTGCAGACTTTTGCACACCACTGTACTTTTGAGCATTAGAAGACTTGCTATTATAAGGGTAAAACTTTGATGGCGTTGTGCTAGTCCGAAATATTAATATTTTGTCTTGCAACTTTTTGTGTGATGTTTCTGGGGAGAATGGAGCCAAATGGCGCCTTGGAGAACAGTCAATTACAACTTTCATTTTTAACGACCACCCCACACAGCGTACATCAGGGAGCTCTACGTTCCCGTCTCCAGCCAGACAGGTCGTCGATCCTTGCGCTCGTCTGCTCGTGGGGACCTGATGGTTCCTCGTTCTCGTACATCGATGCGGCCTCGCCGTGCATTCTCATGCATTGGCCCTTCATACTGTAACTGTCTTCGATTGACAATTCGCAACATTGCACCGAATGCATCTCAGGAAACATTTTCTAGATCTCTTAAATCGCATCTGTTTAGATCTGTTGAGTAGCTATACTCTAAGCACCTTCGTACATACATACATACATACATACATATACATACATACATACATACATGCATACATACATACCTTTGCCAAAATAATCGGCCTATCTCCAATCTCTCCTTTCTTTCTAAGACACTTGAACGTCTTGTCTCTCTGCAGTTTCTACCTTACCTTGAGCAATCTGGTCTTGTTCCTGCATATCAGTCTGGTTTAGGGCCCACCATTCCACCGAGACTGCTCTCCTTTCTCTACTATCTGAAATCTATTCTGCCGTTGATAGGTCTGAGCTCACCCTATTGGCTCTCTATGATGTCTCTTAAGCCTTTGATATGGTTGATCACGATATCCTTCTCAAGCGTCTTGAGACATCCTATGGTGTTAAGGGCCTCCCCTTATCTTGGTTTCGCTTTTATATGTTCTCGAATTGACTATTGCAATTCACTTCTCATTGATCTTCCTAAAGTTCGTCTTTCACCGATTCAGTCAGTTCTCAACTCAGCTGCTAGATTGGTTGCCCGCCTTCCCAAGTACTCTCACATCTCTACCTTTATGTTTGATGAACTTCATTGGCTTCCTCTACGTGCTCGCACACAGTTCAAGATCCTCACTCTGATCCGAAAGTCTCAACGGGGTCTTGCCCCAAAATATCTGACTAATGCTTTACTTCGTCCTCACTCAGCTTCCTCCCATCGTCCGCTTCGCTCATCCAACAGACTTGACCTTTTGGTTCCTCGGTCTAGAACTGCTATGGCTCAGTCTCGATCTTTTGTCTCAATTGGTCCTTCTCTCTGGAATGCTCTTTCTCCTTCTGTTCGCTCTACACTTCTGTCTGTCAGTCTCGCCTCTGCTCTGTCTCTTCTCACAACCTGCTTCTTCTCGCGGGGCCTTGCGCACTGGGAGCGCCTCTGAACGGTTCACCCTACTAGAGGCGCCTTATAAATGTTTAAAATACAATACAATATACATAGGCTACATACATACATACATGCATACATACATACATACATACATACATACATACATACATACATACATACATACATACATACATACATACATACATACATATTACATACATGCATACATACATACATACATACATACATACATACATACATACATGCCATGCATGCATGCATACATACATACATACATACATACATACATACATACATACATACATACATACATACATACATACATTAGGGTGTGTCTAAATATTAAAGTCTCGAATTAAACATCGACCAAGTTGGTTTTCTGTTCCATCATGATAGTAATTATTATCTGCCAAATTATGTGAAAATCGAAATAAATTTAGGACTTGCGCAAAGCCCTTTAAGATTTGTGACTTTGTCATCAATGTGATTCATTGTTATTTTCAGAGATCCAAACAATTTTAGAACCTTGAACATTAGATATATGTCATAATCAAAGGAAATACTGTCAGTTATTCGTCATAATTTATTCCCTTTAGTGCTTTCGGGAATTTATCTCGATGGTACTCAACCATTTGCAGAACAAATTGTTTCTCTTCCTCATTTCTTACCAGCGCTTCATTGAAGGTCTGCATAAGAGCCACTCCTTTCTCTGCCAAATCATTCGTCACTCTTAGGGCAGATATGATGTCTTTTGCCTCATTGTATGATTGCTCTGACTCCCACTGTTGCGGATCTCGTTCAAGAAAAGAGTCATCCAATCCGAGGATCCTGAATATTTTTGAGGTTGAAGTGGAGACGAAATCGGGCAGTGCTTTTGTAAGTGGATCATGTATCGGAGGAATCCTCTTTGGAGGATCATCAGATCCCTGATTGTTCTGCATGTTGTAGACCATGCGCTGCTTCTCATTGACGGTGACTGAATCATCAAAAAGGCTGAGGCCAACCAGGGTCTCTGATAAATACCAAAGGTGTCGCGAAAATGCTGTTGAGGCGACCTGTGAGACTTCCTTGTCTTGATAAGTGTGGATTGCCTTCAAGAATTCAAGATCGTTCCTTGGGGCCTCTTTAGGTGAGACACATGTGAACCAGTACTTCACATAAATTGTTGTCACAAAAAGGGACACTCGAACTAAATGATTCCACACCTTTTGAGAGTAGGATGTTCGTGATGCCCTCTCTGAGCTCTGACGTTGTTGAATGGGATATTGATCTCTGAAAAGCCACATTTTGATAGCATAGATCGCACGTGCCATCCAGCGTGCTCTATGAACTGCCCCTGGGTACCTGAACTTTATTCCTTTTGGCGGAATTCCTCCTAAGAAAATTACTGTCAGCTCAAGTAGCTCTTTGTAGTCATCTCTGTAATGATCAGTACTCAGTTGCTGCAATGCGAAGCTGATGACATTATCTCGAATTTCTGTGATATGCTGTACTGCATCTTTATCCTCCATTGCTGTGCGATACTTGGTCTGATCGATTTGTGGCCAGAAGTCTCGGAAATGAACAAAGAGTTCCAATTTTGGAGACCTTGCAGAATCATGCAGTGAAAACACCTTTTCCAGAACAATTTCAGAAATATGATGTCGGCAAGCAAGGTTCAATAGGTCCTTTCCTAATTCTGTTTCCAGCCTGATGCATACGCCGCCCTTGCAACCCGTGTTGCTCGCTGTTGTATCGAAACACATGGCCACGATTCTGTCTTCCAATCCCCAACGTCTGATCTCGACCAAACACGCATCTGACATGACGGCAGCTGTACCAGATTGGAGTTTGGGGATGGCCAATAGCTTGGTCACCTCCTTACCAGATACCATTATCGGAAGGCGATCAACACACCCTCGTCCTGTTCCTGTAGCATCTGGCATGATCTTGCCATCCCAGTGAATAGTAAGAGGAACTTTCGGATCGAAAGATTCATGAATCTCTGCTGCTAGGGCTGCACGGCTATCCTTCCTTGCTCGATGAATCGCAGAAGGACTGATAATCAGCTCGCCAGCTGGTGCTGCACAAAGATTGGATACAGCGAGAGCAGTCAAAATGTGAGAGGCCTTCCTGCTGCTGGTTTTGGTACGATCTAGAGCAGCAGCAACATCACGAGTAACGACAGAGATTGTCCCCCTTCGCCGTTTTGGTGGCCAAGCAGACGTCGAAGGTTCTGGTTCTTTTTCTGAGC
The DNA here is from genome assembly GCA_949752735.1 of Lumbricus terrestris. Lineage (NCBI taxonomy): Eukaryota > Metazoa > Annelida > Clitellata > Crassiclitellata > Lumbricidae > Lumbricus > Lumbricus terrestris. The sequence continues at coordinate 82,726,023 of OX457037.1, read as the reverse complement.
TACTGGATGACGCCTCTTCTTCGGATGACTTTTCCAACACAGAAACTTCTGTCGCTGCAGCAGCTGTGCTAGCACGATAGCGTTCCATACGCTCTGCAAGTGCTGCTGATCTTGCTGCCACTCTCGTTTCTTGCTTTGAAAGTTTGACATCAATACCTGCCATTGAACCACGTCGTCCTCTCTCACGCTGTGCTTTCAAAAACTGTCGATCCTCTTCTATCTTGATTATTGTCATGGCATCACTGTGGGCAATATCAAACAGATCCTCCAGGGAATCCTTGAAAGCCTCACGCTTGCCATCTTCGGTTTCTGACGTCCTAGAAATACTTTTCTTAAGGTTTTGCCATTCCTTATGGAGATGTCGTAGCCGATCCCAAACGTGATTCCTAGCCTTCGTTGGAATGCGGGCTCTTTCCCAAATTGGGAGTACCATAGCTGCCGTTTCTTTTACGCTATCATCCAGACTCTGATTTCTTAGTGTATGGAAATTAAAAAGCACCTTCAGAACCTGTCCTCGTGTAGGTAATTTCGCATAACTGAAATGATCTTCCGTACTGCCTATCAACCAGATTTCAGCCTTTTTTCTAGTAGATTTAGCCATCCCAAGTGCGATATGATATATTAATTAAAACAAACACTGTCCGCCATTTGCAGCACGACACCCATGACATAAGCAAAAGATAAGCTGTCATTGTCACGAATATTGATTAGTTGGGAAGCGGCCATTCAGAAGGGGTCAAAGGCTGGCAAGAATGGGAATCATGAAAATATTGCCTATAATCCAACCTGGTTCCTAACTTTGGTCGCTTTGCGCAAGTCCTAAATGTTGAGCTATTAAGATATAATTTTGGATATGGAGGTTATTCATGATCTGTCACGATAATCTGACTTGGTCGTTAAAAAATATTCGAGTTTAAGATTTCACATGTACCTTAAAAGCACCCTAACATACATACATACATACATTAGGGTGATTCATAAAAAAATTGATATTTAATGAGCATAGTTGCTAATTTTGTTCCTTTTGGGTAGAGATTAAATTATGTACAAGAAATTTAGAAATAAAATGCATTTTAGGTTATGCTCAATGAGCACAAAGTTTGCATATAGTTGTATTCAAAGTTAGAAATTGAGATAATGTGATATAGCACACACTAAATAAAGTTGAATGATACAAATAATTGAGTTTTTAGTAACTCAAAGTGGAGATAAGAACTCAGATATTCATTCACTATTACAAATTAACTTAGAAAAGTCCATAATTCAACAGGAATCCTATGCTGCCTGATCGACTTGTAGCCTTGTACAACCACAAGTCATTCACTCACATGCCACCGGACCAGCTATCCAGGCTCTCACGTTTACACATGTAGCCTAGATCTTTACGTGGAGGTAAAAGTCTGTCAAACAGTTCACTCATTGTGTTAGTGTAAGCTAATAGATCGAAAAGTTCCGTCACCGAGAGTGTTTCAAGGAATGGTAGATTAGCAGCAAGTTTTGAGCAACGAATTTCTCCACTGAGCGCTTGGTAATCCAAAGATGCCCAACCCCTCACACAGCGGCGCCGCCAGGATTTTTTTTTGTACGCACTTTTTTTCTGTACGCACTTTTTTTCTGTACGCACAACATGTTGTCGAAGACCAAATTGCATAAGGAGTTCCAGAAATCACAAAGTGTTTGAATTACTTGACTCTTCAATATGTAGGCCTATGTTGAAGTCTCCCAGTATAATTAATTGAGTGTTTCTGGTGATGGGGCTTTCAAAAACGGATGACAGCTCCTCAAAGAACTTCCCAGTTATTGGCGCAGATCCAGGTCTATAGATAGACAACAAGGTAGACGGTCCATGTGACGTCAATAGAGTTACGCAGAGCGCTTCAAACGTCATAATCTCCATGTCTAGTTTGATTGAAGATGATCGAAGCGACGAACGTGTGTAGATAGCGATCCATCCGCCGCGCACCACTTCGCTGTCCGATCCAAGGTCTCTAGGTCGATCCTGTATGATGTAACCGTCGGGAGCGGCACGTCGAAGAGGCGCGCCATCCGAGCCATGATGCCAGCTTTCAGTGATAGCCAAGCTGTCTTTCGTGAAGCACATGAGCAACATATGCAAATTTGTCAGTAAGAGAGCGGGCGTTCCATGTTGACATGCGAAGCCCAGGTGTTCCCTTGACAGTAGGAACAGATGAATGCAAGGTAGGCTTGTCAGGAAGAGACCGGTTCGAGTTAGCCTGCAGGTGGAGCGGATTCGCTCCATCCGAGGAAGAGTCCAAGGTCAAGTTAGCTGGAACTGACGTACGTAGAGAGGTTGTAGTTCTACGCTGAAGACGATCTGCCGCTGGGCACCAAATCCGAGCACTAAACAGTGCTTTCCTAAGTACACGTTCAGGGCGTAGACTTGGAGACGAAAAAGTAAATAATTCTTGTACTGAGTAGGTGAGACGCATTGTCACACCTAGCTACACAACAAAAATGGCATGTACGCCGAGTTGATTCCTTTCCGCAGCACAATTTAGTAGACGGAAAATAAATAAGAAACTATTTTCAGAACTGTATATTGCCATGCTGATAAGTTTACCCTTATAAAGGTAGAAGATGCAGATAAAATTGATAGCCTATAGTCACTGTTACTTGCTATGTCGATGTAATTAAATTGATACCGTAATAGTCGCTAGAGTAAGTGATGTCTTATATCGGCCTTATAGTAGGATTTGGGAAGTGTGGTATTCTGTTCTAATAGACTAGGGCTAGCTGGTTTGAAACCGGTTTCCACGTCGAACACTCCTTTTGGACAATAGGCTAGACTAAGTGAGTTGCCGGCCAGCTTTTGACCAGATTGGAACTGTTTTGTGACTAGAAGAAAGTTTTGTTACAATTTTCGTTTATAATAAATAAAGTTTTTTAAAAACGTATACGAAGGTCAATGGCGAGAATCAAGCCCTTAGCATGGGCGGAGTTTGGTTTCCGTTCTTGGAGGGGCTAGAGACTTCTTTGGGGGCTAAACCCGGGTAAAGATACCATTTACATGGTAAAAAAAATTAATCTATCTTCTTGGGTGGGTTTAGCCCCCCCCTAGCCCCTGATAAACGCCCATGACCCTTAGACGACTCGCTACAATAATTTGTTACTTATGTTTTTTTCTGCAATCTATTTTGATTGGAATTGGGAGTGACTTTGATCGGCTAAACTGACCACACTTGGCTATAAAGTGACTTTGAGGTCGACTTGAATTCGACGCTTTGGAGCCAAAACGACTTGACCCGAATTGGCCGAAAACAACCGAGTTCCGACTTGAAGTCGACTTCTAGCATGATAATGATCATTATACTCGGTCTATGTAGGCTACGGCTAGTAATGTACGAAGTCAAGCCAATATTCCCTGGATATCATTAGATGAGTAATTAAACCTCAATACGTCTTGTTGAATGGAATAGCAGTGCACCAAAGTAGCGCCAAACTATCGATTTATTAGTACGAGATCCAGCTTTCTTTGCATGGAGCTCACTGACCACTAAAGTTAATTGATTTGCTGGCGTTCATGTCTTGAAAAGTCAGACGTGTTAATATTTTATTAACATGTCGAATCGCCATTTTCTGAAACTTAGGCCTGCGTGTGACGTTTTAACCCTCAGGCTACCAAGTTTTTTTTGTAACACTGACTACCAAGGCGGAGGTGGTTACCACCCCCCTGGATTTTGGGTTTGGTTTGAGATATCATAACTTGTAATATACCATTTGATTTACCATTCATTTCTGCACAAAATGGTATATTTAGGTTTAGAAAATATGATGGCACCTCGAAATTATGAATTTTTTACCATGGGTACCCGTCGATTCCACAAAATGTATACCTACGCATAGGGAATATATTAGATTCTGTGTGTTTTATACATGATTTATATATAAAAAGTAGTTTACATATAATAAAGTCCAATATTCAACTATAAAAACTAGTAATAAGTCGTTTTTATGTTCAATCAAAAAAAAAAACATGGTGTAGCCGCTGAAAAACGTTTACGCAGACATATCGGCTTGCGTTGTAAAAAACCCAACATTTTTACACATTTTAATTTATTTTGAGCACTTCCGGTCATCAAAAGACAAATTATTTAGTATCAGAAAATAGCCCTAAATGCCCTCTACAGAATGGAATAATTTATTTCTATTGAAAAAATAAATTATGGATAAGTTATAATAAACAAAACATGAACATTTTTTGAAAATAAAACACCTTTATATATATTTTAATTTATTTTGAGCACTTCCGGTTGTCAAAAGACAACTCAGTGAGCAGGGAAATGTAGCCCCACATTCCCTCTATAGAATGGTATAATTTGTGTCTCTTAATATTAAAGGGCGGAAAAGTTACAGACGATATTGGGGGGGGGGGGGTGGTATCCACCTCTGGTACCTTGGATATATCGGGTGTAACTTTTGAACTGTAGTGGGCATCATCAAAAATGTTAGCTAAAAATGTGTCCCAATGAACCCTCTACAGCTACCTAGTTTTTCAAAATTTTATTCCAGACAGAACGCGTTTGATTTGCGAAAAACCTAGGGGCTGGCAACCAACCCCCTTGGTAGCCCGAGGGTTAACATTGAATAACAAATATTTAATTATACGAATAGATCGGCAAACGGCACGATAGCACTATAATGTAAGAAGGTAAGTGTTTAGCAAAGCCGGTGTAAAGGTTTCAAATTACCCCCTCTTAAACAATACCCCCGGTTACTTGAAACCGGTTTCAGACTAGCCCCCCCCCCGGTAATCTGAAACCGGTTTCAAATTACCCTCGAAGGTAATCTCAAACCGGTTTCATCCTACCTTCTACATTTCCCCCCTGGACATTTCCCCCCCCCCAATTCCCCCTGGACATTTCCCCCCTGGACCTTTCCCCCTGATTTCGACTAGGACATTTACCCCCCGGACATTTCCCCCCCTCTATGCATACCACCTCAAATGACCATACACGTCCTACCCTGAATTCTAGACTACGTCTAGGCCTGTATAATTAAATCTGAAACTTTTACAACGACTCCTTTGAAGTAAATGCTAAGGAATCCACTTAAATAGCCATGCGTTTAAAACGCACAAACATATTGTCAATAAATAAACAACGACCGTAGGAGCTGAATTGATGAAAATATTCTGGTTTAAATTGGAGCTGGATTGATGAAAATATTCTTGCTTAAATGGAAGCTGGATTGATGAAAATATTCTTGCTTAAATGGAAGCTGGATTGATGAAAATATTCTTGTTTAAATTGGAGCTGGATTGACGAAAATATTCTTGCTTAAATGGAAGCTGGATTGATGAAAATATTCTTGCTTAAATTGGAGCTGGATTGATGAAAATATACTGGTAAAATTGTTGAACGGGGGGGGGGAAATGTTCTAGGGTGGAGGGGAAACGTCCAGGGGGAGAAATGTCCGGGAGGGAAATGTCCGGGGGGAATTGTCCGGGGGGGAAATGTCCAGGGGGGAAATGTCCGTTCCCCGGTTTCAGGTTACCCCCATATAATACATTCATCCAGCTTCTATTTCACCTCTAGAGAGCCTTCATCCAGCTTCTATTTCACCTCTAGAGAAACTTCATCCAGCTTCCATTTCTCAAGCCCCGTTTTTGTCAATCCAGGTTCTATTTCACCTCTAGAGAACCTTTATCCAGCTTCCATTTCTCAAACGTTGTCTTCGTCAATCCAGCTTCTGAGTTTTTGATGTCTAACACTTAGTTAAATGGATTGACAAAAACAACTTTTGTGAAATGAAAGCTGGATGAAGGTCCTCTGTAGGTGAAATAGAAGCTGAATGAATGTAGACTGTAGGTGAAATGGAAGCTGGATGAAGGTTCTCTGTAGGCGAAATGGAAGCTTTTTCTGGATATACGGAATTCATCAGGAATTCAGAGGGGGTAACCTGAAACCGGGGGTTAGGATGAAACCTGTTTCAAATTACCCCTAGGGGTAATCTGAGACCGGTTTCAAGTTACCGGGGGTAATGTTTAGAAGGGAGTAATTTGAAACCTTTACACCGGTGTTGCGCGATAGAATCTCCACTTAAAGTCTTCTCCGGAGATTTTATTTCGAGACAGATTGTGTTGTGTCAGTCTCCCCTAAACGTCTCACCCGAGACTCTATTTCAAAGCAGATTATCTTCCTTTCAAGAATATATTCGCCCCTCGAGACTATTATTCTGAAATAGCCTAGTCTTCGGGGGGAGGATATTTCTTACGCCGCTGAAATAAAGTCTTCCCCCGTTCAGCCACACTAATTTCTCTGTGAACCACTATTATACTTCAGCGTTGGTAGGCTATAGGCTACTGTCGCATCAAATGAGCAGGTATAAAGCTCTTAGTTTAGGCTTACGTTGCCAAATTATTTAACAAGATCATAATTATAGGGGCATAGACCTACACTTTTATATCAGAAACATTTATTCAGATAGGCCTACAATAGTTTCAGCCAGATGGGACTAGAACTGTTTGGGCAGACTTTATATTGAGCGGGAATGCCTAATTTATATCGTGACACCAGCTTCGCTATTACAATATAATTTTGCAGCCTTCGTGCGCGGTAGGCCTAGACCGTGGATGTTAGAACTGGAAGACCTATGCCTCATTCATATTTGTAAACACACCACAAATATGCTTAAGCTTATTGCTGTTCTGATCATTTGTTTTAATTGAGAAATTTAGGGGATGTAGGACATTTCCCCCCTGGACTTTTCCCCCCTGGACGTTCCCCCCCCCCCCGATTTCGACTAGGACATTTACCCCCCCGGACATTTCCCCCCTTCTGTGCATACAACCTCAAATGACCATACAAGTCCTACCCTGAATTCTAGACCTACGCCTAGGCCTGTATAAATAAATATGGATGAAGGTATTTTTAGATCTGAAATAGAAGCTAGATTGATGAAAAAATGCAACTGAAATATAAGCTGGATGAAGGTATTTTTAGATCAGAAATAGAAGCTGGATTGATGAAAAAATGCAAGTGAAATAGAAGCTGGATGAAGATATTTTTAGATCGGAAATAGAAGCTGGATTGATGAAAAAATGCAAGTTAAATAGAAGCTGGATGAAGGTATTTTTAGATCGGAAATAGAAGCTGGATTGATGAAAAAATGCAAGTTAAATAGAAGCTGGATGAAGGTATTTTTAGATCGGAAATAGAAGCTGGATTGATGAAAAAATGCAACTGAAATATATGCTGGATGAAGATATTTTTAGATCGGAAATAGAAGCTGGATTGATGAAAAAATGCAAGTTAAATAGAAGCTGGATGAAGGTATTTTTAGACTGCAAAAAGTGCGGGTTTTTTCTCACCCAGCATCCATTTCTTTAGCGTTTTTCATCAATCCAGCTTCTATTTCATATATAAAATACCTTTATCCAGCTTATATTTCACTTGCATTTTTTCACCAATCCACCTTCTATTTCACCTGTAAAAGTCTTCATCCAACTTCCATTTCTCAAGCGCTTTTTCATATGTTGAAGACCATAAAAACAATGGTTTCCGCATACGGGGGGGGGGAAATTCCTAGGGTAGGGGGGGGGGAAACGTCCAGGGGGGAAATGTCCGGGGGGAAATGTCCGGGGGGGAAATGTCCAGGAGGGGAAATGTCCGTTCCCCAAATTTAGGTGTGCTTGTGTCTCAAGTCGTTTTCAGTCGACTTGTGTATAGAGCAACCTCAAGTGACTTCTCTCTACAAAATTCTACTTGGGTTCAGTTGTGGTATGCAGAAACGACTCGACTCGACTTAGGATGACCGACTGGGGTCGACTTATAAATTGGGGTCGACTCCCAGGTTTAACTTTGATGCAATATGAACCTATTTGATGTTATAACACTAGGCCTAGCCTATAGATGTCTTACCATCGTAGATTCGTTATGGGATGGGTACCATTTTGGCTGCCAGATTATTTTGTATTCGTTTTGTATTTGCTTTTGTTTTTTTTTACTCGTCATGTAACCTGATTGTGACATCCAGATTTTAATCATTGAACGATGATCATCGTCCACATACGTGAATAGGCTATCATAGAGATAAGATTCATTCTTTGGTGTAGGTAGCCTATAATTATAAATCGGTGCTCGAAAGGAAGATAACTGATAGATCTGAACTCATGGTAATAAGTCTATAGATCTATCACAATATTCTTCAGGATGCTGGAAGATAACAAGCAGGGAAAGACTATCAATCGGCGAGATATTATCAACCCTACAGTGCATTGGTAAGTGAACATTTCGCCATATGCAGAAGATAGCCTACAGTATCTTGGAGTCGATAATTACACTGTTTATTAAATCCGATATGACTTCCGCTTCTGATTTAATTATACTTCAAAGTCCAATTAGATCTGCATGTAACTGATCGAGAATGTAGGGCGTTGCAAGGGAACGTGCGTTTATGATGTATGTATGTATGTATGTATGTATGTATGTATGTATGTATGTGTGTATGTATGTATGTATGTATGTATGTATGCGCACTTGTTATAGCGCCCCTTCAAGCTGACTACTCAGAGGCGCTCCCGACTGCAGAGCGAACACTGCATCGGAGTTTCACGCCGAAGCGCTGAGCAATTGCGAGTGAAGGACTTGCCCAAGCTCCCTACGTGAGGTGAATTCGAACCTCGAACCTTCCGGCTTCAAGGCAGCGACGCCACCACTACTCCACCGCGCCCCACGCGACCAATATACAGGGTGCGCCAAAAAAAGACCCCCCTAGGTTAGGGTGGTTCAAAAAAATAAATTTCAAGCTAGATACCAGGGCGCCCTCTCAGTTTGTTAGACCTGTCAACAGTATTATTGAGACTAAATTTCAGCTTCCTAATCCAACTAGAAGGCGGTGCTCAACGACATCGAAATATTACCATGTAGTTGCATTAGCTAGAAATATTGATGCCTTATAACTTGATCAAAAACCTCAGCCATTGTCGGGTAGATGAGCTTGAAATAGTTTCTGTTGTGCTATTATACTTAACCACATTCAAGACAAGACAGCTATAAACATTTAGCCATCAAGTGACAAGTGTACTTGATAGCAATGCCACTTCTGATGACCTGATCACAAAGCATTGAGATTGTTGGTGCCAATTATTGCAGCACTTGCTTGCGATCCTTTTGTCCTGCCACTTTCACAGAATGCCATTCACATGGAGTGTTTAAGAAGCCAGGATGGAGCATGCATGCTCAAGCTGTAAGATCTGAATTTGTACCAGATTATCCACTTGCAGTACACTGGAAATGTTGACTGCCTGTCAGTACTAGTTTCAGGTGATGCATGGTGTGGATACACTCTTCGGTGTGCCAAAATTTCCCTCTATGACAGAATATGATTAAAATCCAAGGGTATTCATTATCTTCTGAAGTTATGGAGACTCACTGGCATGCCCAAACCTTGATCTTTGATACAACACATGTCAATACTGGGCATTTTAGAGGAGAGTACGTTTTTTTCAGGAAGATCCGATAGGTTAAAAGTCTGGATGGCCTGCTGTCGTCATGTGATGGAGTTGATTTAAACCAAAATCTTTATCGTGTGTTGTGGCCCATCTAATTCAAAATTTAATCCAATCTTTAAGAGATTTAAAGCTGCGTGGGATGATGTGACATGTGATAGCATATGAGTACTAGAAGTCATATCCGTTACTGATTCCTTCCATGAAAGAGCATTCAGTTTTCTCAAGTAGTCTGCTGAAAATAAAGTCAGTTTCTGAGATGACCACCAAAAAATCATTGAGGTGTCAATGGTTTTCCTTGGAAGTCAGCCTTCAATAAGAAACTCGAGAGCCCAATTGACCATGCACGTTGAATGGCCAGGTTACTGTATGCCATCAAAATATACCGATTTACCAATAATTTATTCAGTCTAAGGAAGAATCTCAGATTCATCCATTTGTGTGATTTGGTTCCCTTCTTCACTCAAAGGCATGGATAATGGCCTCCTCTTGCTGCAGAAACTCCAGGACAAGATCTGTCAATTTTGATTTTGAATATGATTCAGTTAACTATCACCCATAGGAGATAAGCGTTGCTGCCATGAAGGTGCTAGAAAATTATCAGTACTTAGTACCGTTCAGACGATGCTGAAGGTCTGATACTGTTATGTTGCCAACTGCCTGTTACAGATAAGGTGAAGATTTTTTACGGAATGACTGTAAATCCTGGTGAAATGATGTTGACGGGTAGTTCTGTGATACAGAAGGAGGGGATTGCCTGGGCGAGTTTGCAACCCAGTGAACACTGACACTACTGCCACGCCTGAAGTTTGGTGCTTCCTTTTTATACTTACACCAGAGCAATAGCCTGACGATGCTGATAATCAGCAGGGCAGAGACTGAAGTCAGCAATTTAGAGTAGAGAACGACACGGCTGAGAGAAGTGTGAAGTTGTCCAAGGAATTCAACTGACTCATCACTGATGAAGAAGAAAGCAGTGTTTTCTCCAAGTGGCTGAGGCAAATAGGAAAGCTGTCCCCACTCAATCAACAAAGAAATCTGCATCTGCTGTTGACACTAAGCTTGCTTGCAAAGCCTTCTACAGTGTAGACGATATCGTAGGTTATGTTTGGAGTCATAAAACGAGAATAGACATTCGTGGATTTAACGATGTTTTTGATTTTTTTTACATTTTCCATATTTAAAACCTACTGATTTTTTTTATTTCAAGCTCACCAATTTAAGTGTCACTCATATTGCCATGTTACAGTAATGTATGATCTATCTTGAAATAAAGCACAATTGTATTGGAAAATATGCTCAACACATTTATTTCTACAATTAACGTCTTTTCATTGGCCCATGCAAAGTAAGACAGTCGTTGAGCACCGCCTTCCAGTTGGAATAGGATGCTGAAATTTTGTTTCAATAATACTATTGATAAGTCTAACAAACTGGGAGGGCGCCCTGGTTTTTAGCTTGAACTTTATTTTTTACCATGTATCTGTGAACCACACTACCCTAGGTTTTTCCCAATATCTTGGCCAAAAGTAAGAATTTCAAAATGAAATTTTACAGTCTTGAAGACAATTCATATTTACATATGATGGCCAGATCTCATCATAATATTTCAAACAAACCAAAAGTTATGTCACTTTTAGGGAGGCCACCCACCGTTTTTTGACGATTCAAAAACGTAACGCAACAAAAAGTAGTTTTTTGCCAATATTTTGGCCAAAAGCAAGAATTTCAAAATGAAATTTTTACAGGCTGATAGAGAATTTATATTTACACATGATGACCGAAATTTCATCAAAATATTTCAAACAAAACAAACGTTATATCACTTTTAGTGAGGATACCCACCTTTTTCGACGTTTTTGAATCATCCAAAAAACCGAGGGTGGTCTCACTAAAAGTGATATAACTTTTGTTCTGTTTTAAATATTAGATCTGCATGTAGACTAACTGATCGAGAATATAGGGCGTTGCAAGGGAACGTGCGTTTATGATGTACATTCCTGGGAGGTTTAACTCTGTTGCCGCCGGTGTTGTTATTCTTCCTTCTCTGTGGGTCGCTCTCCGCAGCCGCCCGTTCTCCCGTCGAGATCGATGAGATGAGGGTGCTATTGTCCCGCCTCGCGATCCACGATATCGAAGTAGGCCCATCGCAGACAGCTGTGTGCTTGACCCTGTTGATATACGAAGGTCACTCCGACTCGCAGCACAGCGAATAGCACACAACCGACCAGGGCTATAACGATACGGACACTGGCCAACTAGCTCCATCAGGCCGTGACGAACATTTTGTCCAACTTGATGACATGATGCATATAATCCTAGCTTATGCTATACTCGTTATGCATCCCTGCATTATGCATTATGTTGTAATCTGGACACACTACAAGTCTGTAGTTATAGTGATTCCTGGTTTGAAGATTCCTGGTTGATTGCAGCTAATATGGCTACTG